>VBSM01001124.1:9519720-9583392 GCA_008086735.1 Cheirogaleus medius | reverse complement strand
TCTGATGATTAGAGATGATGAGCGTTTTTTTATATGTTTGCTTGCTGTTATTCTATCTTCTTTGGAGAAGTTCACAAGAATTAATTTTTAAGAAAGCCTCACACCATAGCATATCATTGTGAAACTTTGGAACACTAAAGAGAAGATCCTGAAAGTTCCCAGAGAGAAGAAACAGTCATGTACCCATGACTGGAAATCAGAATGGCATTGGATTTCTCAGCAGAAATGCTTGAAGCTGGTGGACAATGGTGCAATGCCTCCAGAGTTATAACAGTAAATTAATGATTTCTAACCTACACGTCTATACTGAGCCAAACTGTATCACTCAAGTGCAATAGAATGAAGACATTTAATCCATATGAAAAAGCAAAACGTTTACCTCTCATGTAAGTTAATGAAGCATTTGCTCCATACAAATAAGAATACAGCAAGAAAGAGAAAAAGGAGGTGAGAGTGTTTCCCCAACACAGGAGCACAAGAGAGAGGCAGAAAGAGGGGCAGGGTGTCGTGGAAGGGAGAGCCTGGGATGACAATTACACAGGTGGCCTGGAAAGCAAAGACTCTGGTTAGAATTGGATGGTAGAGGACCCTAGGGGGAATGCCTCCAGGAAAAGTCATATGTTAGGACATAGCGAGGGACTCTTGCTTCTTTCTGGTGGAGTAGAAAGATAAATTAACTATAAGCACTTAGAGCACAGAACAGTAAGAAAAAAAGAGGCAAATTGACCAAGAAATGAAATGTAATCATATCATTCTTCATGACTCATTTATGAATAATATTTATGTAAACATAATAAGATCAACATATTATTAGTTTAGGCCAAACCATGATCATAGTGTTAGCTACAGATGCTAATTTAGTTATTTTCCAGAACAGGTTTCTGTCTTCAGGATTTACAGTGGTCTGTTATAAAAAGAAATCGACAAATATGAATATATTCTAACCAAAGATATTACTGTATATAAAAATAAATGTTACTGTATATAAAAATCTCTTTACTATTCTGTGCTATCCCTAAAGTACAGCACTCTACTCAAAATGATACCTCTTAGGTCTCTTCCTGGTTTATAATGTTGCTTATGGGTAGGAGTAAAGATGAGAATAATTACCATACATTTTAATTCAATTTTCAGAACTGAGAATTTCATCTTTTTTAAGTTTTCTGAAATATCAGTATAGTGCTAGTATCATAATTAGCACTGTTGCTCTTTCTAAAAATTTTACTTCACCATAAACAATAAAAGAGTCCGTCATTTGCAAGTCACTTATCCTATTGAACTATGGAACTTCCTCTTCCTGTTTAAAATCTCAGCCACATGACAAACCAGTCTGCTTTAAACTCCTTATAGTATCAGCCTTTGTTGCAGAACACATTTCCTCTCTCAGGATTTTATGTTATATCAGCAAGATTGTGAATAATGCTTTGTTGAACAGCGAAACCACCACTTAAAACACTCCTCAGCTGACTTTTCTGGAACAAATTTGTTTATGTACATTCTAGAGGATCTTACTTGAAAGAGTAAGATCTACATATTTGTTTTAAAAAGAAATATGTAGATCATATTTTGTAAATTCGATCACCTTCTAAATGCACAAGAGTGCTCCCTATTTATAAAAGCACCTTGAAATAAATCATTTTGTAAAGCCTAGACCCTTTAGTGAAAGATGAATAATTATTCCTCAGTTAAGGAATTCTGACTTTTAAAGTTTGGATTTAGAGTAGCTGAGTATTTTAAAATAAAATATTTCTGTGTAAATAATAGTCTCTATTTCTAAATTAAACATTTCTCCAGATAGTTATTATTTTACATGATTATTTTTAAAGTTCTTGCATCATAGAATATTTTGCTATAGTGAAGAGATTATTTGTATTAATACTGAAGATTCTGTTACAGTCGTGACCCATACCTTGTGCAGGTAGTAAAAATACTGTTGGTTGACAGACTAAGTTAAATCTAACTTGTAAGTATAAGTTCAATTAACTTATAGTACAGTATTGGATCCTCTTTCAAACGTGTATGTTGAAAGCTTTCCGGAAGAATTAAAACAAATTTTACTATATTTAGAAATAACTCCCCTCCACAAAATAGAAATATTTATGGAGCCACCAAAACATTTTAAAGTAAAGGTAAAATGACTTGTGACTTTTTTTTAAAAAAAAAGAGTTTCAATTGTTGACTAGATCATTTGTTTGCTTCAAAGTCCTATTTTCTACCTTCTTGGATTGGCCATCATGAATAATACGTGGAGAGAAATTCTAAAATATATTAACACACTTTATATAGGATTCCTATAATAGAAAATATAAAGAGGTGATCAGTAATATGCAAAAATGTACTATGGTAGGTTTGAAATAGCAATGTTGATAAAAACGATACAGCTCTTTCTACATCAGTGTTCAAAACAATTTTTTTTTTTTTGAGACAGGGTCTTGCTCTGTTGCTCAGGCTGGAGTGCAGCGCTATGATCATAGCCCACTGCAGCCTCAAACTCCTGGGCTCAAGCAATCCTCCTGCCTCAGCCTCTGAGTAGCTGGGACTATAGGTGCGTGCCACCACGCCTGGCTAGTTTTTTCTATTTTTTTTAGAGATGAGTCTCACTCTTGCTCAGGCTGGTCTGAGAACTCCTGGTTTCCATCCTTGGCCTCCCAAAGTGCTAGGATTACAAGCATGAGCCACCACACCCAGCCCAAAACAATTTTTATAGAAACACTAACTACAATATTATGTGGCCACTTATATTCAGTTTAATTTTTAATATTGTCTGAATTATTTAAGAGAATATGGATTCTGTTAAGAGAGTGGGATCGTTAAAGTCTCTGAATGCATCCGCACTCCACAGGGGATGTGTCACACTGACATTCGGGTTGCCCTGGGTTCCATCATGCATTGGCTAGTCTCTCTCTGCCAGACAGGATGGTCCTCTTTCAGTATGTTATAACTTGTTTTTACTTTTAACTGTGAAATTCAATTTGGGATTCCTTCCTAAGTTGTGAATACACACACCCTTAAAAAGGATGCCAAATGCTCAGTTCCAAGACTAAAAACGTTCCAGATGTTCGGAATCAACTACACTAGTCGTATTTGCACAGGCAGGATAATGCATAATTTCTGAACTGTATTCATAGAGAAAATTACTATAGATCCTTTCATTCATTTAGTTTCTTGAATGTGGATAATTGGGCCATTGAATTAATTTGACCCTCAGATCTCACCCTTATCCTTCAGCTCTTGTAACAGTTCTTATCATATAATTTTACATGGAATCAGAAGTGGTCTATTCTTCACTTTTCTTCTGTGTTGTTTCTTGAGTATTAGTCATTCTTTCCTCCGACAGGAACCTCCTGAGGTCTGGGGCTGTACTTTAAGTGTTCTTTCATACTTGGCACAGTGCCTGAGAAACGAAAAGGTTTGATTCTAGAATTACCATATTTTCTTTTTTCCAAGAGCCACATTACTTTTTTTAATATTTTAACAATTCAGAACTTAAGATTTCTGTCATTATCAGTGTGAAATAATATTCCAGTTGTCAGGCTATTTTCTTGACCTGCTCACATGGAACCTTCAGCCATGCTCCAAAGGTTTCCCTCCAGCAGATTGTCGCCTCAGTTGTATTATTCCTGTTTATAGCACTCCAGTTGTTAAATTTCTAACTTACATGAGGGATTCCTCATTGTTGCTAAAAATGCCTCCAAAAAGATTACACAATGAAGTAACTCAAAACCACTAGGAGAGGAGCAGCTTGCCTGTGCAAATAAAGGCAATAAAATGAAGCCAGAAAGAGGTGGGATCTCCCTATCTCATCCTGCACGTATTTTAGGAATTCTGGTTTCCTCTCTGAGGATTAACCTCTTCTGCAATGATTGACCATATGAAGGCCCAACCTTGACAAGGGAGGCCTCCATCCCAATAAACCTGACATCTGTGTATGAGGTGTAGCAAATGAGCAAGGGAATCTTTCAGGAGAAGCTCTGAGTTGGACATAAGGAATTGGGAGAAATAAGCGTTCTGTTGTTATTTAAAGCCAAAGGACTACATAAGGATATGTAAGAAGAGCAACAGGGACAATCAGACTCATAGCATTGTTACTGTGTTTATGCCTGTGAGGTGCAGAGATGGGGTCTCCTGACCATGCTTTGGGGAGGAAGAGCAACCCTCTGAGCAAGGCCACTAGCACAAAAGCAGGGCAGTGTTCTATGCGCTCAGTTCAAGTAAATCTCCTATTAAAAGTACAGGGTTGTTACAAGGACTTTTGAAAAGTAACAGGATGACACCGCTTTTATTCTTTTTTTTTTGAGATGGAGTTTCACTCTATCACCTGGGCTAGAGTGCCATGGTGTCAGCCTAGCTCACAGCAGCCTCAAATTCCTGGGCTCAAGCAATCCTCCTGCCTCAGCCTCCTGAGTAGCTGGGACTACTACAGATACATGCTACCACGCCAACTAATTTTCTTGCCTGGCTAATTTTTTCTGTTTTTAGTAGAGATGGGGTCTCGCTCTTACTCAGGCTGGTCTTGAACTCCTGACCTCGAGGGATCCTCCCGCCTCGGCCTCTGGAATGCTAGGATTACAAGTGTGAGCCACCACGTCTGGCCCCATTTTTATGATTCTTCAACCCTAAAAGCCAACCTAAGATGTATAATCCATTCTACCTAGCAGAGGATGCAAGTACTGTCATATGTCTTGCTTCTCAAATCAAGTAGGAACTGGCCTCCATATGCTCACAGCTAATTCTTCTCAGTGTCCCCCAATAGATCTATAAAACACCCTGAAACATTACTTTTCCATGTGCACAAACATATCAGATTGTTTTTTCAGTTCTAGGTGCCCCCAGAAACTGCATCCAGAGCCCAGTCTGAGCAGCTTGCTCTTCAGTTGGCCACACAGCTGTTTTCCTGGGGCTTTGTCCACCATCACCCTGGGCTTTCCCCTGAACCCTCCTATGCTGAGTCCCTGACTCCCGCAGCCCCTTGTTCATTCTCATTTTGGAAGAGCACATCCTCTATAAGCTTCCTGAGAAAGGGAGCATGAAAGGAAAAATGTTTAAGTTTTGCATTTTTCAAGATTTGATTCTATATGTTAAATAAAATAAAATTATGAAAAGAAGCAGGTTGGAAAGCCAACCTTGACTGAAGAATTGGTGTTAAGGCATGACAAAGGAGTATTTTATCAGTTATAGTTTGTTCTGAAGATATTCTTCTTGCTTTTATAATTTTAATTTTATAACAAGAGCACCAATAAAAACAATAAGCCTCTATTTACAAATATACTGGCTCAGTCCATCTGCACTAGCAACCTACCCTGAGTAGCTTTTGAACTCGGGGACTTACTATTTCTCTTTTGAGATGTAAGGACATTTGCTTTCAACAGATAGCTTTATCTGAGTTAAAAATCTGATTCAGGGGCTCTCATCATTTTCTTTTAAACAAAGAAAGATTTTTTTTTTTGGCAGCTTCTTTATCTATTTTTATGCTTTGTGAGCTAGCCTGGCATCATGAACTACCTAACAGTTTCTGAAACCACTAATCCAGCCTTTTGCTTTCACTAAAAAAAATACCACTGTAGGATGTTTTTCTTAAAGTGTTTGTATATTGCTAAGCCTGGCCCTTTAATTGTGGAGAAACTTTGTGCCTGATTTCTTGGAAATCACATACTGTGGAAATCACATGCATACGAACCAAAACAATTTGGATGCTATTACATTGATATCATTGTCCCATTTGCCAATTTTGTATGAGCTAATTCACGTTACCAAAACATGTGGTAGCAGAACAGATTGGATGTTTTGGTTCTCTGAAAGACTTTAGGGAACACACCACCCCTAGACTCCTAAGACCATTTCTTTTCAGATTGCCTTTTTTTAAATGTTTCCTAAACCCACTCAATCCTCTCTCCATGTTTCTTTTCTTTGCTGTTTCTCTATAAGCAATGAAAAAACATGTTTGATTTAGTTAGGATTATATTCAGCTGCAGAGAAACTTAAACTAAAGTGACTTAAACAAGATAGACATTAATTTTTCTCATGTAAATCTAGAGGTAAAACCACCTCATGATGCAAAAATTCCTGCTCTACTCCAGCCATCACATCCATATTCCAGATAGCAGGAAGGAAGAATAGTGGATGGACCAAAGGACATAGCCCCTCTCCTTTTATGAAGCCTTCCCAGAAGCTTCAAAGCACTTGTATCTCATTGGCCATAGCTAGCTGCAAAATGGTCTAAGAAATATCATATTTTAGCCAAACACATTTCCCAGGGTTTAGTTATTAAGAAAGAAAAGAGAAAGGTTATTGTGAGGCATTCAGAATTCTCTGCCCCAGTGTTATTTCAAAGTATTGAATATGTATTGAGCATTTATAATATACCAGAAACTGCCAAGTGGTGGGAAATTCAAAGATGTAAAAATTGGCTCCTACCGTTAAAGATGTGTTATTATATGATGATCAAATTTAGTCAAGAGAATTCACGGAAAGTCACAGAACAAGGATTCAAGCCCAGGGTGTCTCATCCAAAGAGCACACTGTCAAAAATTACACTTGTTTAATTTTTCTCTTTTTATAGAGAGATTGCTACCTGCTTCACAGTCATAGCCAAGGACAGAAAAGTCACCTTGGAGCAGATTTTTCTTATTTAGGAAAACCAAGAACCAATTCGGTTAAAGAACTCGGAGACTTCTTGAAGAAAAGGAACCTATGCCTGAATCCTTATTCTCTAAGATTTGAAGTTATGGAGATCTGCAAGAATCAACCAGAATGGCCCAGATAAAATTTCAGGGTAGGCATAGGAAACGGGTCCCCTGAAACAGACCTAATGTAAAGCTCGGAAGGGGAGCCAGCTCTGAGGTTGAGTCAGAAAGCGAGGGAGTGAAGAATGGAGCATCTGAGTGACGTGAGGTCAGGTCCTGGCTGGACCTGACCCCGCCTCTAGAAGTCATCTTGTGCTTTGGAAGTAGTTGGACACCTCAAAGAGCAGGTTGCTTGCAGATGGAAAAGCTGGAGTTTAGAACTATAAAGACATAATCCTGGGAGATTTCTTTCCCTGATAGAGTCACAGCCAAGAGTCTCTGGGGACCAGAGCAGAGAACTTTGCCAGTAGGACCGTGCCTTAGACCCAGTAACCATGGGTAGTTTCATCAGGGCAGGTGATCCTTCTTTTGCTTACTTCTTTCCCCCCACCTTTCTGAACAATATTTCATCCCTCACCAGTCCCGATTGTGTTCCTGAGCCATTTTGCGTGTCCAGCAGCCAGCACCACCCCACGGCATTGCTCCACGGAAGCGCACATTAGCATGGCTTCCCATCTGCGAGGTGGCAAGCACAGCACCTGTCCATTCTCTCGACTCTGGCAAGGAAGGAGGAAACTAAGGTTTATCTGGGGAGCTTTGGCTGGTTGGCTGGGACTGCCCTTCACTAACGATAGCATGGGGAATAGGCAACCCGCACCCAAAAAGTCACTACTGCTGGAGAAAGATGCCACTGTAGTGGCTTCCTATTGCTGCTGTAACAAATTGCCACAAATTTTGTGGCTTAAGACAATACAAATTGTCTTACAGTTCTGGGAGACAGAAGTCTGAAATGACTCTTATGGGCTAAAATCGAGGTGTTGGCAGAGCTGTGTCCCTTCAGGAATTTCTAGAGTGAAATTCATTTCCTTGTCTTTTCCAGTTCAAGAAGCTGCCTACATTCCTTGACTCGCGGCCCCTTCCTCATTTTCAAAGTGCATCACTCCAAACTCTGCTTTTGTGACTACATCTACCTTTACAACGTCAACCCTCTTGCCTCTCTCTTCTAAGGCCCCTTGTGAGTACAGTGGGCCCACCTTCGTAATCCAGGATAATCTCCCCATCTCATGATCCTTAACTTAATCACAACAGCTTTTGCATGTTAGTTAACATTTTCTCAAGTTCTGGGGATTAATGCATGCACATCTTTGGAAGTCCATTAGTCTATCTACAACATCACCCTAGCACATATGGCCACTACGAAAACAAGAGATTATTTAGCTTCTCTAGTTTGGACACAGCCCATCTGCTACCTGGGTAGCCCTATGCTGCTGTGAGCTCACCGAGGTCCCAGGTAGACAGACTCCTCCGCGACTCTCAGAAGCACTCCGGTGCTGGACAGAAGTGCCAGGATGGCTTTTTCCCTATCAGAGATACAAAATGGAAGGAAATTTTTAGCCTTAAACATGTGCAGGAGAGCTCTGATTTAAAGGCCTGTATATTTCACAGCAACTCCAAGCCCAAATAAAGAACTACAAGAAGCAAGAGAGAGAGAGAGAGAGTCGTCAGGGCATTTGGCAGAACTATTCCTGAGGAGCTGCATGCACAGCAGGTACACTTCCTCATCCTTCTCCCTCTCCCCTCCCATATGGACAAAGGATAGCAGCAATTACCTCACAGGTAAAACATTGAGCAAGGAAATCAGAGCCAGATAAGTCAGAAATTGCTTCAGGTGACTGATTTCTGGAAAAATTGAAGAGCTCTCAACATAAGCAAGCTAAAGAGATATCCACATATCCATTTTTAAATAATTATTTGAGGATGTGTTCTAGCAAATTAGGGAATAACCCTCTGAGAGAGGGAACATATATGGGTTACAAAAAATGTTAATACTAGCAAAATAAATAGTTAAGTCTAATTGTTGGTATATAATATGAAAAGACCCAGAGCTTTAAAATTATAACCTGGAACTCAAATTATAAATTACCTCTACATACTTCCTGGGATATAAGGAGGAGAAAAATCAAATCCTGCCTAATTTTTCTAATGTTTGAGGAGACAAAAGGACACTGAATATCTCTGGTTGTTAGAAGAATGTAAGTTAAGTACATGTGTTAAAATATGAGTATAACCACTATAAAAATTGACATAAGATATATAACTCTTATGCCATAAGAGAGAATGAAAATGAAATATAGGGGGAAAAATTCTGAATCCAACAAAGTAGAAAAGGGATAAGGAATAAGAATGGGTGATAATTAAAAACAAAAATAGTATGGGCAGATATGAGAAAACAAAATAAACATAAAAAGGATAATTTCATCCTATTAAAAGACAGACGATCTCATACTGTGTTAAAACAAATTTCAGCTCTTTGCAGTTTAAAAATTACAGTTAAAAAAATGTTAAATGACCAGAAAGAATGGAAAAGATATTTAAGGCAAACACCAATAAAACATGTAGGTGTAACAATGCAAAAAATAAAAATAATTAGACTGTATGGTAAGAAGCTTTATAATTGATAAAGAGGGACATTCCTTAACTGTGAACCTATATGCACCTATCAACATAGCTTCAAATACAGAGAGACCAAAAATTGACAAAATGACAAGGAGAAATTGACAAATCCCCAAACATACTATGAAAATTTATTATAACTCAGCTATCAATATATCAAGCTAAGAATACTAAGGATATCAAACATTTAAACACAAGTAATAATTCTGATATAATAAAAAGATATAGGGCCCTGCACTTAACTTGTAGAAATATGTACTTTATTTTGAAATCCACATGGAATATTCACCAAAATTGATGGTATATTAGACCACTTTGAAAAATCTCAAGCAGATTCAAAAAGTAGAATTCACACAGACCACATTCTCTGACCACAATGCAGTATGTGTAAAAATTCACAATAAAATAAATAATAAATCAAATAAAACAAATCCACTCCATTTGGAAATTTACAATTATTTTTTAAAATAACTCTTGAATAAAGAGGAAATAAAAACAAGGGTTCTAAATTAGCCATCTTAGAGTATTATTGTTCCTTTATCATTAAATATAAAAACAAAATACATACCAAATATTGATGGTTGCTAACCATTTTGAACAAAATTGATGGACTTGATGTTTGTCATTTATTATTTGAATTAGAGTCAAACTTTTTATGTGTTTGCCTAGTCCTTATAAATTTTTGTTTACACAAACTGGGGCAACAGTTTGATAATCTACTGAATAAATCAGAATAAGAATTCACTTTATTATGTGCCAAAAAGATGTAGGTAAAAAGGAAAATTCACTTTGTCAAAATTTATCTAGGAACTAAGCTACAAATTGGAAAATTCATGGCTAATACTGAATATATAAATGAAAGGATATGTGGGAAATATAACTTAATATCTTGCCATCATTTAAATTAATCCTTTAATTTGATTTTCCTAATCCTCTTACTCTTGTGATAGTAACTACTGTGAAAGACTGAAGTTCCATGTATAGTATTTAGAATGAGAAACTCTTCCTTCATTGATAAGTGGCATGACTGATAGCTATCCGATAAGCCCTTATACAGTGGTCTCCCCTTATCTGCAGTCTTCCTTTCTATGGTTTCATTTACCCACAGTCAACTGCCTTCCCAGAATGATAAATGAAAAACTCCAAAAATAAACAATTTTCAAGTTTTAAATTGCACAACATTCTAAGTAGTATGATGAGATCTTGCACCATCCCACTTTGTCCAATTGGGGGTGTGACTCATCCCTTCGCCCAGCATCTCCATACTGTAGACATTCCCGACCTGTTAGGTACTTAGTAGCTGTCTTGGTTATCAGATAGAAAAAACATAGTATATATAGGGTTAAGTACTATCCATGGTTGCAGGTCCACTGGGGTGGGGGAATGTCTTGAAACATATCCCCATGGATAAGAGGGGACTACTGTATTTAGGAAAGACTGTAGCTGGACATGGTGGCATGTGCCTGTAGTCCCAGCTACTCAGGAGGCTGAGGCAGGAGGATCACTTGTGCCCAGGAATTGGAGGCTGCTGTGAGCTATGATGATGCCACTGCACTCTAGCCTGGACAACAAAGTGAGACCCTGTCTGAAAAATAAAAAAATAAAAATAAAACAACAAATAGAAAAGACTGAATATGTATCAGCCTCCCCTTATATGGGGGCCTCTCCCTATGTGGGGAACCAGCCAAAGACTCCAATTACTAAAAATGCCCATTAATATGTTTGGGAAGTATTTGGGGGAAGAGGCTGAGCTGTATGGGAGCAAACCCCAGTAAAGAAGTGATCGAACTCTTTTTTAAAGTAATTTAATAAGGTTAATTGGTATATTAAGACAAATAATATTGATAATTGGTTCTACCTGTTAGACTTTAAAACAATGTCTGTAGCAAGAAGGCTGCCAAGTACTACACCCTGTTTGGTCGTAGTTACTAAAGGATAAAACAAAACCCCCTCTCCAATTCTCCTCACTTTTTAAAAAAGTGATATTACTATCTTCTCAGATGCAGTTTTATGATATTTTTAAAATAAGAGCTCTAAAAGGAAGTCACATGACACAATTATTCTTATGCCCAAATTAACTGTGGTAAAGGCTTTTCTGTAAACAACCCCAGTAATAAATATCATAAACTAAAAAAAAAATGACTGGTGTGTAGACACAGTAAGGAATTATACCAGAAAAATCCAATAATATCTGAGTATAAATTAAAAATTTCTATCAAAAAGAAAAATATTCATTGTTTGCTGACACTATTTCAAGTGATGGAGTCCGTCAAGAAATTCTTCTTTTTCAACTTTATATTTGTGCCATATAATAGGAATACCATATGGAGACATTTCATTGATGCCAAATAATCATTAAAAATTCTGTGGACTAGGAAAACATGCAAAACTGAAATTAAAAAGTATAGAAAACGATCAACTCTGACCTGGCTATGGGAATGGGTGCAGGGCAGGGGAAGGGCTGGAAATCTTTGGGTAAGGTTGCAGCTGTGCGCAGCTCTCAAGGCAACGTACTGGAGTTGCCAATAATTACCTGTCATTATGGATGAGGTTATCCAATCACACCTGTGCCCAATCCATAGATGTTGTGGACTGAATACAGACAACTGTGGAATAATGAAGTATGTTCAGACAAATTGAAAAGTATCATTTCATAAGTTGTAGTATACTAAATATGTATGTCACACAGGAATTCAAATTGATAAACCAAAATACAATATTAAACAGAAGATCAAAAATGTGCCTCAATTCTAGAGTATGATATTAGAGTCCCATGCCATGTAAACATGTGAGATCTGCCCAGGTAGTTTTCATATCCACAGAAGTATCAATTCTCTATTTTTCTCCCAACCAAATGTTCAATTTTTAACTTCCTCCAGTGAATCACGTCCCCTCCTTTTACACTAATAATCCCATAGGAGATTTTACCAGCTCACTTCGGGAGCCCTGGCTTACTGTCACTGCGGCCTCTGAGAAATACCTGCCTTTGCTCTGAGCCTAAGGGACAATGGGGGCCTTGTCACTCCACTATTGCTTGGAAAGGTACTGGGCAGCTCTTACATTGGTCCAAAGAACAATGAATGTCAATTTAGTGAAACCAATTAATGTCATTGTCAATACTACTATGAAGTTCACATGAAGGATAATAAAGAACTCAAAAGGAGAATTTGATGTTTAGATCAAACCTCATGAGAGCCAGAAATGATGACATCATTGGGTCCATAGGTTTAAAACTTGGATTGTCTTTATCTGTTTAAAGCCAAAATAAAACAATGTTATCTAGTGCTATATGAAAGGTCAATAGATATAGAGAGGCCATAGAGTTAGTCATTAAACAAACCTAACACATCACATGAAACAGTAACCAGTGTAGAACTCATAAATGGTGCTCTCTAGGCAGCTGAGTGAAGCCACCCATGCATGACAGCCCTGTCTTTGTGTGTCATTATTGCACTAATTTTATGTTGCAGCTGAGACAGAAAACAGCTATCTTTTTTCACTTTAATTGGATCATAGCCAAACACAAGGATGTGTCATGCTTGAATCAATAACAAGTGCTGAGAGGTGGAATGTGACAAGGAGTCTTTGGAAATTGTGCCTTGCAAGCTAAGGCTTCTTGTTAATTTCTTCGTCACAATACTTCTTCATTTGG
Source organism: Cheirogaleus medius (assembly GCA_008086735.1). Classification (NCBI taxonomy): domain Eukaryota; kingdom Metazoa; phylum Chordata; class Mammalia; order Primates; family Cheirogaleidae; genus Cheirogaleus; species Cheirogaleus medius. The sequence goes on along the minus strand of VBSM01001124.1, from coordinate 9,570,504 downwards.
GAAGAAGAAAAAATGGTAGACTACATAAATTGTCACTTAGGAGGAGATCTACAAAATTTGAGGCCATCCTATTCCCAAGAGGAAGTTTATATAAATTATAGCAAGTGAGAAACCGAAAATGTGAGACGTGCTGCTAAATTGCTCTTAGCTGTGAAAATTGATGTATGCTTGCTGATTTGGACCATATCTTTTACAAAATCAAGGAAAACTTTCAGTGCTCCTAGTTAAAAAATATTAAATTATGCAATTAAATATCATCATGGTCAATCTGCTTGGATACCATGACCAGGCTGTGTCCACAGAACTTGCCTGTGAAGATACCCCTTTTGGTTTATACCTCTTTTAAAACATAAAGAGCAGAATTTCTTCACGGTACAGAGCTCTGAAACTATGTGGTAAAGCCTAAAAAGAAGATGTTTGGGAAATCAGAGCAGGGAATATACACTTACTTAAGTGATCTTAAAGTACAAAATAAATGAGGCCATCTTGAAAAATCATTTGACCAGAGGCCTGTCTCAGCCTTCTGAATCTCACTGCTGTGTGAAAAGAATTAATTTGGGTACTGTAAAAGAGGTCTCCCCAGTCTTTGTCAACAATAAATTTAAAACAGCACTAAAATGTCATTCAAGTGAAAATACAGCCTTAAAAACAAATATTAGAAAACTGGAAAGATTGAAAACAAACTAAGCATACAATTCAAGAAGGCAGGCCAAGTAACCCCAGAGAAAACAGGAGAAAGAAATCAATAAATATAAAAGCAGAACTTAATGAAATAGAAAACAAACAAAAAATGTAGACTTGCCCAACATAATCAATTGCCATTTATTGAAAAAACTCACTAAAACAGACAACCAGATCAAGAAGAAAAAGAAGATACATATAAACAACAGAAAGAATAACAAAGGAGTATAACTACAGACACAGAAATGTTTAACCATAAAAGGAAATATTAGCTACATTTCTATCAACATACTTGTACATTTAAATAAAAGGATTATCCAGAAAATGTATTGATCCAGTTTATTCAATAAGCTGAGCTCACTAGAAGTGATATTTAAAATAGCTCATTTCTATTTCCGAATAGCCAATGTTGCAGGGAGATTCCAAAGTTGTTGTCTTAGTCCCAGTCTGACCAATTTTCTTTTTTTTAATTTTAAATTATGTAATTGTTAAATGAAGATTAAATATTTTCAAGATGTATAACATGCTCATTTGATATACATATAAGTTGTTTAATGATTACCACAATCAAATTTTCAAATCTGGCTGAGATGACTCAATACCAGAGATTTTCTTTGAGGTTGAACTAGGCCCTGCCAAATTCTGGAGGTCTTTTCTCTGTCACACCAGTGGCTCCAGCAAGCCTCCTAGCTGAGCCATCCAAATGCCAAGGAGCACATAACAAACTCCTGGAGTAGTTCTTAGAACACCCCTCATCCTTCTGGGGAGTGCACAGCACATTGACAATTGTCTTAGGAGGAATCCTTCCTGCTGACCAGTCTTGAAGAGTTTTCTTACTTCTGCTTATAAACTCTCAAGGTAGGCTATGGACTGAGGTTTCACAGTCTCTCGGGCTGTCCTGCATAGAGTACCTGGCACCCATATTTCTTAAAATGCTCTGCTGAAAATCTGAGACAACAGGAAAAGTGTCATTTGGCGTCTTATTACATAACCAAAATTGACTCAAAAATTGCAAAAGACCAAGTTAAAAACATAGACAAAACAGTTATCCCTAAAAAGGAAACAACTGTGATAGTTTTCATGTAAGTTTTACAAATATTTAAAAGATAATTCTATATTATATTAAAATTTCCAAAGCATAGACAGTGCTAGAAAACTTCCTGACCCATTCCATAAGGCTAACATACCCAGATACCAGTATTAGACAAGGACACCACCAAGAAAACTAGAGGCTAATATTACTTATGACCATAGAATCCAAAATTCCTAGTGAAAATATTAACAAGTAAAATAAACTAATATTGTTGAGAAAGATTTACCCCAGGAATGTAGGGGTGGATTAAAGTTTAATAATCTATTAATATAATTCAAACCTTAACTGGTAAATTTCTTGTGATACAGTAGGCTAAATAACCTGAAAACCATTCCCATCTAAACTACCAGAATACTAAATAAAATATGACAATTATCCTTTTAAATGTCCAGCTGAGAAATTTTTTCTTGTTTATCCTCTCTCTTAAGGTCCTGAGTGTCCTGGCTTTATGTGTCTCAGGCACAGTGCTCCCCCTTGCACAAATCAAAGAGCTCATTCCAGTCCCCTCACCTTTCTGATTTTCCATTTTCACTTTGTTTTGCCCTTTAGCATTTCCTTCCTTTCATTCTTTCAACAAATAGTGTGTGCCTGCTGTGTGTCGACACTCTTTCAGGAATGTGGAATATAGCAGTAATAAACACAGACAAAAATTGCTGGCCAAAATGTTAAAACTTCAAGAAGAAAATATATAGGAGAAATATGTCTTTATGACCTTGGGATAGGATAGATGTATTTAAACAAGAGGCAAAAAGCATACATTATTTTTTAAAAGACTTAAAAAATTGGCCACATTAAAATAAAAATATTTATATATCAAAAATCTCCACATACATAAAGTGAAAAGATAAGTCAAAAATTAGGTCATATGCAATTCACATACCATGCAATGCATTAGTATGCAAAATGTACTGTGAACTACTAAAATTCAATAAGAAAAAGTCAACCAACCCAAAAGAAAATTGCATGAAGAATATGAATAGACAGTTCACTGAGGAGAAAATTCAAATGATTGATATGAAAAGAATGCTACACCTCACAAATAATCAGTAAACTGCACACTTAAACCAAAATGAAATAGCATTTGAAATTCATAGGACTTAAAAATTATACAGTTGAATAATCAAAAGTGTTGATGAGGCTGTGGAGCACTGGGAACATTCATATCCACCACTTTGAAGAACAATTTGGCTATTCTGGTAAAGTTGAAAACGCAATACCTACAAGTCAGCAATTTCACTCCTGGCTATATACTGTCTAATAGTATTTTTAAAATTGTAGGACTTGGCACATTAATAGGTGGTAAATTGTTTATTGATACAAGGCATGTCCTATTTTTATGAAATGAGATGATGTCTTAGTCTGTTTTGTGTTGTTATAACAGAATACCTGAGGCTGGGTAATTTACAAAGAAAAGAGGTTATATATTTGGCTCATGATTCTGGTGACTGGAAAGTCCAAGAGCATGGCACCAGCATCTGCTCAGCTTCTGGTGAGAGCTTTTGTGCTGACTCATAACATGGTAGAAAAACAGAAAAGTGAGTGCATGTGAAAAGAGACCGAACATGACTAGGAACAACCCACTGTCATGGCTAATCCATTTCCTCAAAAACGAATTCAGTTTTGAAAGAGTGATAATTCATTCACTGCTGTGAGAAGGGCACCAACTCACCATGAAGGCAGAGCACCCATGACCCAAATGCCTTCCATTAAGGTGCCACCTCTTAAAGGTTCCACCTCCCAACATTGCTACACTGGAAATTAAGGATCCAACATGAGTTTTTACAGGGACACTCAAACCATGGCATCTGGAATAAGATGTGATAAGAGAGAATAGAATAAATTTCAATAGAAAGAAAATGATAGTGTATACCTCAATGACATCAATTATTATTTTTGAAAACTTTGCCTTTTGTTACTCTGTGTGTGTGTGTGTGTGTGTGTGTGTGCATGTGTGTGCTGGGTCATTTTAAACAACATTTCTTACTGTGTTCTCTAAACTAAACATTGGTAGGGTTGTAATATTTGGGACATATACTAAAAAAAATATTCATTATTTATCTGAAATTCATATTTAACTGGGTATCCTGTATTTTGATTTGCTATATCTGACAACCCTAATTTGCATATAAGCACATGGAGAAATGTATGATAACATTGAAATAACAAAAAATGTAAACAAAGTAAACAGCTGTCACTGTGAGAATGGATAAATAAATTTTGTGTGTTCATTCAGTGGGACACTACGTGGTGGCTAAAATAAACTAGAATTGTGTGTATCAGGGTGAATTCCAAAAACAATGTTGAGTTAAGAAAAGTAATTTGTGGAGAGATACACACAATGTATTAATAAAACCTTAAATGCATGTGTTAAAAGCCTGAGCAATGTTACATATTTTATAGAAAATGTATGTGTGGCAAAGTATATAGGTAGTATACAAACAATAACAGTTAAACTCAGGGGAGTGATGTACAGAGTTTTGGAGGAGGAAAGAATGGGGAAGGATATGTAGGGGCTCCCACCATATTTATAATGTTTTATTTCTTTAAGTGGGTAATGAGTACATGTGTATGTACTATAATGTCTTTCTATGCTGACAATATCAAATTTAAAATGAAAGTACTATATAATCATCTTAATAGATACTGAAAAAACATTTAATAAAATTAAAAACCCATTCTTGATTTTTAAATAATTATTAACCTAGAAATAGAAGGAAACTTTCATAATTTAAACACATAAAAGTAAAATAATAGTCCATTTTACTATGTTTATGAATACTCAAATATATACTTTATAAAATATGAAAGTTGAAGATTAGAAGAAAAGACCTCAGTAAATGAAATTTTGAAACATATTGCAAGATGAGAAGACTCACAATTGATGATTACCAGCTCTTGGAATTGCCCAATACAAAGACTGAAAGCCAGCTAAGTTTTTAGAGGCATAGTATTACCAAAGAAATCTCAAATCAGCTCTGCAAAATTATATGACTGTTTGAGCCCTAAAGACACCTTCTGGCCACCTAACTACAAGAAATTTGTACAATTCTCAGGGCAGACCTTCTCTCTAATGTCCACATCAAATGTGGACACACAGCATCATGCACAAGTAATATCTTGCCACAGAGGCTCAACAACTAGGAAGTAAATCTCTGAGACTGGAACCTGGGTATTTGGACAGGCTCTCGGAGGAGCTGACTCCACTGTGAAGATAGCGGGTGTTTCTAAGTCCTGCCCAGTAGGATTTCATAATCGTTATAGACCTTGACTGCTGTGTGTTACCTATTTTCCCCCTTTTAAATCAAAGTTTCTATTGCAGTTATCTTGGTCTATTCAGCCACTGAATATATTAATAGGATATTGGGAGGATGTTAGAGAATGTAGGCAAGTAACTTATATGTCAGTTGACAGGCTGCTATACCCACCATGAAAAGCTACCCCTGGACACAACAGAAATTACTGTGCATCACCCAGAGATGTTGAATGTTGAGTGGGATGCAGTAACTGGATGAGACTGTGAATTATTTCTCTTGGCGAGGTGGTGAATGTGTTCTGTGTATGGGAAGAAGGATCCCATTGCAGTAGGAAGCCTGGCAGATCCCATCTTAATCAAGTGATCAAAGTGAACCTCATCAGTGATAGGACAGCTTGAAATCATGTCCCTGATAGGATGTAATGACAAAAATGCAGCATCACTTCTGTGATATTTCCATCTGAGATGCAGTACGTGAATCTAGAGGGATTTTTAGAAAAATCTATTAACTGGCCTATAACCTGCCTAAGTCATAAAAGTTGAGGGAAGACTGAGGAACTGTTTGTTCCAGACCAAAGGACACAAAAGAGATGCCACACCAGATGCAACATGAGATTCTGAACTTAATCTTTTGATTTTAAAGGATCATTTTGGGGACAACTGGCAAAACTTGAATGGAATCTGAGAATTAATATTAATGTCTTGACTTTGATGACTGTACTGAGTTTCTGCTGAGAATGTCCTGTTTGTAGATGACACACACTCAAGTGTTTGTGGGCAATGAGACATGAAGAACGCAACCTACTCTCACACGGAAAGGGAAAAAAGGTTTTATACTGTACTTCCTAGTTTTCTGTAAATTTGCAACTGTTTCAAAATTAAGTAAAATAAAAATGTAAAAGTTACATTATTGAGTAGGAAGCAAACAGGCCAATACAGCCAGAGGGGTATGGGAGATGTGTGTGATTAACTGGGAGGAATAATAAAAAAAATTTTTTCCTGATTCTTGATGTCTTAAGCATTGTTCACTCAATCATGACATTTGACAAAAAAATGTTTGGTCATAAAAAGAAGTTACATAATCTCAGCACTTCTGGAGGTTGAGGTGGGAGGATTGATTGAGGGCAGGAGTTTGAGAGCAGCTTGGGCAACAGAGTGAGACCCCATCTCTACAAAAAAAAAAAAATAGAAGTTACAAACCTCAAATTTATAAAAATTATACAGGAGAAGGAGGAGGAATGTTTGGGGACAATTAGATGCATTGAGTTTACATCTACAGTTGTGTCTGTCTCCAGGGTTTAACAAAACCAACTGGCCATGTGTTATTTGTATATGTACTGACTATACATTTGATTTTGTGTTCTAATATGTAGCATCTTATCAGATTTTTTTAGAGCTTCTAAGAAGTTTTCCCAAGTCCTAGAAAGGATAGAATATGGAATTTAGAACCAGGTGTGAATTCAAATTCTTGCTTTAGCACTTACTGACTTAGTCAATTTTTTTCAATGACTTCTTCATTTTACAGAAATGAGGTTGTCAGTCTTTGCTGATAATAATGTTCTACCACCAGATTATTTGTAATATATTTTATAATTAGATGAGATTTCAGCTTCAAATTTTAAAAAAACAAAGTTTTAAAAATTTTATTAATAAAATTAGCCATATTTATTAAAGAAAATTTAGAAATTACAATCATGGGTCCTGCTAGGAAGTCTAGTTGAACCATGATTCATATGTTAGAGGATCTAGTGGAATAGACAGACAATGAGCATTAATAAGTGAGGAACTTCATTAGAAAGGTGGAAACTGGAAAATAATCAAATGGAAATGCTAGAAATAGAAAAACATGACAGCAAAGATGAAGAATTCATTCAATAATCTTACTAGCAGACTAAAATCTACAGAAGAAAACAATAAGTCAATAGCAAACAGACAAACTGAAACACAAAGAGAAAAAGAAAGAGAAGGACCGTGGGATAATAACAAACTATCTAACATACATGTAATTGGAGTTCCAGAAGGAAAAGAGAGCAAGAGAGGGGTAGAAGAACATTTGAAGAGATGATGGCCAAAAATTTCCCTAAATCAATGAAAAAAAAAAATAAACCAGAGATTCAAGGAAGAAATCTTAAGAATTTTATTGTTAAACTGCTGAGAACCAAAGTTAAAGAAAACAATTTTGAAGGCAGCCAGAGGGGGAAAATATCACATGGTCAGTGGGAGCTAAGTAACAGCTATTGCTGGCAATCTGCCCCACTGCTGAGTTTATCATTTTCTTCTACATGCTCTGAAAATAGAAAAACTCCTATGGACTAGTCCTGGTACCTCTGAGTCTGGAGCTTCTCCAAGGTCTTGCCCCTTAATATGGTGTTGCCATCTTATTTTGTAAATGCCAGGGCCTTGGCACACAAAAACAAAATGAAGGCTTTCCCAAGCCCAAGTTTCACTGGCTTCCAAATTTGGTGTGAGAGACTGGGCTCTGATTGTATGAGTTGGGTATGCAGTGTTTTGTAGGATTCTAGTGCACAATTTCATCACTAAGAGCTGTGGCTGCTTCTTCATGTTTAAGTAACCACAGAGGAGGTGTCAGTGTACATGGCTGCCCACTAGAGGGCAATATGTACCTTATCCTCTTCAAATGTGAGCCTGAACCAAATTCCTAGCACAAATGTATTTATTTGAGCATTAGGAAAAAAAAAATGAATGAACTCTAAAACAATAAAGATTTAGCTTATTTTTATGTTACCTTCTGGTTTGTGCTACGGTTATAACATATTTAATATTTTCCAGAAATGCATTAATAGAGGGAGAGAGTCAAGCAAATATAAGTCAAAAATTGTTACTAGAGAGAAAAAAGGGCATTCTATAATGATCAGATGGTCAATCCATCAAGAATTTATAGCAATTATAAACATATATGCACCCAACAACAGAATACCACAATATGTGAAGCCAAACTGACAGAATTTAAAGGTGAAATAGGCAGTTCACCAATAGTAGTTTGAGACTTTAATACCTCACTTTTAATAATGAATAGACCAAATAGAAGGATAACAGGGAACTAGAATAATACTATAAATAAACTATACTTAACAGACATATATAGAACATTCAATCCAACAGTAGCAGAAGACAAATTCTTCTCTAACTATGACAGAATGCAATTAGAATTAAATAAGAAAGAAATTTGGGGAATTCACAAATATGTGGAAATTAAACAACACACTCCTACAAATCAAATAGATCAAAGAAGAAATCATAAAGAAAATTAGAAAACAATTTGAGATGTATGAAATAGAAACATTATAAACCAAAATGTACAGGATGTAGCCAAAGCAGTACTTAGAGAGAAACATAACTGAATTGCCTATATTAAAATAGAAGAGACTAGGCATGGTGGCTTCTGCCTGTAATCCCAGCACTTGGGTGGCTGAGGTGGGAGGATCACTTGAGGTCCGGAGTTCAAGAGTAGCCTGCACAACAAAGTGAGACCCCATCTCTACAAAAATCTAAAAGAAAAAAATTAACCTGATGTGGTGGCATGCACCTTTAGTCCTAGATACTCAGGAGGCTGAGGAAGGAGGATTGTTTGAGCCCAGGAGTTTGAGGTTGCAGTGAGATATCGTGTCACTACACTCCAGCCTGGGTGACCCTGTCTCAAAAACAAACAAATAAATAATAGAAGTAATATATCAAATTAATAATCTACTTTCTCCTTGAGAACCTGAAAAGTATTTCTGGATATTAGAAATTATTAGAAATGTTTTTGGTAATTTCCTTATAGTAAAGATAGTTTTGTTATATAGGAGAATTTATTCTTAGGGTGTGAAGGCATAAACATGTAGGGGTGAATTGTTATGATATCTGTAATTTACTTTGCAAATTATGGCAAACTTTCAGTGTGTATATTTATAAAAAATAAAGCAAGTACATTAAAACAATCACAATTACAGGTCTTTGTATTTTTCTTTCAATTTTTTTTGTGTGTGTTTGAACACTTTCATAATAAAATTTGGAAGCAAAATAGATACTTAAAAGAAGAAATAGTCCTGTACACGTTCCCCCTAATTCTATGGATCCCTCATCTACATCCTTCTACGGTCAAAGGCTGACAGAACCGCACCACATTTTGTCTCTGTTTCCTCCTCTTGTCCCCTCTGCAGGGCACTCTAACCTTATATTCCCTGTCTTTGTCTGCTTAGGCTGCTGTAACAAAATACCATAGACTGGGTGGGTTATACACAGCAGACATGTATTTCTTACTGTTCTGGAGGCTGAGAAGACCAAGGTCAAGGTGCCGGCAGATTTTGTGTCTGGTGAGGTTCAGAGACAGCTGTGTTTGTGTCTTCATTTGGTGGGAAGAGGCAAGGGAACTCTCTTGGGCCTCTTTTATAAGGGCACTAATTTCACACATGACATGAACTAACCACTTTCCAAAGGCCTAAAACTAATACTGTCTCCTTGGGGTTAGGATTTCAACACAGAAATTTTGGGGGGATACATGCACTTAGATGATAGCACTGCCACATTGCTAATCAATTCAAACAAGCTTTGTATAAAACTTGGTTTTACCAGATTTATCCAGGTTTTATCTGGATAAAACCATTTGCATCTTACCCAACTTCTCATCAATCCCTCTTGAAAAGGAATATTCTACAGTATCACAGGTTTTTAGTTAGATTACTGGTTCTTCCTCCTTTATTGGACCTTGGAGTGTCCGCATTCCTCAGTCTGGCTTCTCTCTCTTTACACATCCTCTGTCAGCATCTGAACACATCTGAGATGTTAAATATCTTGAATTTACTGATGATGCCTAGATTTCATGTGCGAAAACCATTTTCTCTGCTCTTTAGACCTATATGCCTAACTTCTACTTAACAGCTTTCCTTGGATGTCACAAAACTATCCCAAGTGTAACAAGCCCCCATAGGGGACCAGAATATGCCCCCCCAAAATATGAAGGATTGTTGAGCTAAAAACAATTAAGAAGCAGAAGCAGGAAAGCTGTCTGCCCTCCCTCTATTTGCCTAAAAGCAGGACATAGATTTACAAAGACAAAAGGTATCCTGTCCTGCTTCCACCAGGAAGAACAAAGGTTAACCACAGAAGACAATGTTGAACTCTTACTGACCTGGAGATGGTACCAGAGGAAACTACATGAAAAAGCTTTATTGACTAGCCTTTACCTGCCAGGTGTTTGCCTTTACACAAGTTGTCACCCTTAGGGACTCAAAGTCCTTTTCCTTTGTTTTGTCACTTCTCTGAAAACTTACTGTTCTTTGTTGGAGATGCAATATGATCTGAAATTCAAAGCCACTTCTTGGAGCACTACTCATTCCCTGGGTGTCTTCCATATAAATATGAAATATACATGTTAATGAATTTCTGTTTATTTTTCTTTTGTTAACCTATCTTTTGTATTAATAAGGGGGTCGGTTCCATCTAAGAACCTATGGGAATTATTCCTGTTCTCCACCCCAAACAGAAAATTTCCCCCTACCCCAGTCTCACCTCAAACACGTGCATGGCTACTTTCTCCTTATTTATATGTAGCTCTATCTAGATGCTTGTTTTTAGTTTCTTCTCCTATATCTAGTCTATCAGCAGGGTCTTTTGATTCTACCTCCAAAGCAGAACTTGAATATGTGTTCAGTGCCTCCCCACCCCTGCAGTCACCCCAGCGTAAGCCAGTGCCATTTCTTGCCAGCACAACTGAGAGAACCTTGTAAACTGACATATTGCCTTCCATTCTTGCTTCCCTCCCACCCAGCCTCCACGTAGCAGCAAGAGTGATCTAGTTAAAATATAAATTGTTTCATTCACTCTCCTGCATATGTCTCTGGTTTTCACTGCAGTTTGAATAGAATCTAAATTTCTTACTTTGTTCTTTAGGGCTGTGGTTCCCAATGCCCAGGCTGCTGAGCGGTACCAGTCTGTGGCCTGTTAGGAACCAGGCCGTACAACAGGAGGTGAGTGGCGGGTGAGCAAGTGAAGCTTCGTCTGTATTTACAGCTGCTCCCCATCACTGCCATCACCGCCTGAGCTCCGTCTCCTGTCAGATCAGTGACGATGTTAGATTCTCATAGGAGCACGAACCCTACTGTAAACTGTGCATGTGAGGGATCTAGGTAGCCAGCTCTTTATGAGAATCTAATGCCTGGTGATCTGAGGTGGAGCTCAGACGGTGAGGCTAGTGCTGGGGAGTGGCTGCAAATATAGATTATCATTAGCAGAGATGTTTGAACAATAAATGTAATGAGCTTGACTCATCCCCAAACCATTGCCCTACCCACCCCCCACCTCCCGTCTGTGGAAAAACTGTCTTCCATAAAACCAGTCCCTGGTGCCAAAAAGGTTGGAGACCTCTGCTTTAGGGAACTGCCTGGCTCCACTCTGCTTCCTTCTCTTATCCTTCCAGGACCATTTCCCCTGTGCTCACCAGCCCCTGCATGCTCCCCGCACCTGGGCTTCTCTGCCACAGCGTCTCTGCACCTCCCTGTGCTGGGCCAGGGATGCTTCCCAGTTCTCACAGGGCCAGTTCCTTCTTTTCCTTGAGGTCAACTTAATTTTAGCTCCTTAGAAGGAAAACCTTATTCTATTTCTCAAAGCTCTTCTCTAGTTTACCTCTTTGTTTCTGTTACAGTTTCCAGGTATTTTGTTTCTTTGATTCTTTGACGTTGTCTGACATTCCCACTGCATGTAAGCACCCTGAGGGCTGGCACACTGCTTCCTGGGTTACCACGGAATCCTTAACACCTAAAACAATCTGGGCCAGGCATGGTGGCTCACACCTGTAATGCTAGCACTCAGGGAGGCCGAGGTGGGTGGATTGTTTGAGCTCAGGAGTTCTAGACCAGCCTGAGCAAGAGCGAGACACCATCTCTACTAAAAAAAGAAGAAAAAGAAAGAAATTTGCTGGACAACTAAAAACATATAGAAAAAATTAGCCGGTCATGGTGGCGCATGCCTGTAGTCCCAGCTACTCGGGAGGCTGAGGCAGAAGGATCGCTTGAGCCCAGGAGTTTGAGGTTGCTGTGAGCTAGGCTGATGCCACGGCACTCTAGCCCCAGCAACAGAGTGAGACTCTGTCTCGAAAATAAAATAAAATAAAATAAAACAAAACAATCTGGTGCATAGTGGGTACTCACTGAATGTTTCTGAATGGAGGGGTAGGCAAATGAATATCTTTAAACCTAGGCATTTAGGTTTCAGGCAGCTTCACTACATATTTTATCATTTATACCAATATTTCAGAGTTTGGGTAAATTTTCTTTGGAACTTTAAGAATCCCTGAAAGCGGCTTAAACTTAGAAGCAATAAAAGTCTATTTTTGAGAGAAACCACCAGAGGGAGTAATGGGACAAGTTTTGTAAGGAAAAAAAAATACCTAGAATTTTTATTAATTATTCAAGTTGGTTCTTTTATATAAGTAATTTCACTAGATTTTATTCAGAAATGAAAATTTTCTCATAACTATGCAACTGTATCTTATATATTAAAACAAAAATTACAAAGTTAAATTAAACCTACAAAACAGATGTATTGATAGTCATAGATTGACTCTTAAACCAGAATTAAGAATTAGGAAACCACAATTAAGATAACTTTGACCTGAAACAATCCCAATAATTGTGTTAATCTTCTGTATTGTTTAGAGTTTGATAGTATGTTTGGACACAATTTTTAGGAAATTTAAATTTAAATTCCAAAATTATTATGCCTGTATGATTATAAGACATCAGAATTTTAATGTAACAATAGATTTATTTTAATGTTATTTTTTTAGAAACAATAGGTAAAAGCAAGAGAGTCTTATTTTTATGTTATCCCTAACATTTGTATTTCTCCAAATCAAATCAGTTTAAACATAGCCTACTTTTAATTCTGCCATATGGATGTTGGTAAACCTGTGTGATTAACTGAAAGATAGATTCGCCTATTAACAGTTGATAAATGCTAACTGAGTAAGTAACATTATTCTCCACATAACCTCTTTTATGGATGAGAAGGAGGTCATCAGTTCAGAGTTGGCGCAATGGCTCTGTGACGCCGTGACTGTTCCAGGATCCTTTAAACCCTTCACTCCACCATCCCTATCATGTGCTTCTTGTCTTGCCACTTGTCACTTCATTGTCACATGATTGCTGCCCCAACTCTGGCCTCTTATCTATATTCCCTCCAGGAAGACAGAAAGGAGAAAGAGGATGAGGTCATACCTGTATAAGGAAAGCAACTTTCCTGGAGATCCCCAACGAATCTGAGAACTATTTCCCATGGCCACACTTAGCTGCAAGGGAGCCTGTTAAGATGCATATTTTATCTTTGCACATTTCACCTGAAATAAAATCAGTGTTGTTACAAAAGAATAGGAAATGGATATGTGGAGGCAGCTAGCAGCATCTGCCACACTTCTCACATGAGCTGAGCATGTGCTATGATCTGAATATTTGTGTCGCCCCCAAAAATCATGTGTTGAAAACTAATCCCTGATGTGAGGCTATTAAGAAAGGAGATCTTTTGGGAAATGACTAGGTCATGAGGGTGGAGCACTCATGAATGAGATTAGTGCCCTTCTAAAAGAGGCCCGAGAGGAGCTTATTTTCTTTTCCATCATGCAAAAACACAACTAGAAAGTGATATCTATGAAAAATGGGCCCTCAGCCAACATCAAATATGTTGCTGCCTTGATCTTGAACTTTCCAGGCTTCAGAGCTGTGAGCAATAAATTTCTGTTGTTTGTGAATTACCCAGTTTAAGGTATTTTTGTTATAGCAGCCCAGATGGATTAAGACAAAAATGTACCAGATGTTAGGAATGCACAGGTGATTAAAACTGTCTCCTTGCTTTTGTGTTCCCTAGCGGAGCAGACAAAATAATCTAAGTAAATTAAGCTGCATTGTGCAACACATATTATGTGTCAACACATATTATGACACATATTATGTGTCAACACATATTATGTCCTGGGCTGAGTTTGACATACAGTATTTCTTTTTTTTCTTATACAGTCTCTACAAGGACAGTTTTATCATCTATCTTAGAAAGGCTAAAACTCAGTCTTAAAAAGTTAAGAGTATCTTGGCTCAGGTTAAACAGCTAGTAAGACCTAGAACAGTCTGATAGACCATCTACACAACTAAATATTCATGATCTCCCCCCGATGAGCCCTCAGTCCTGCCTGGAAATCTCTTTAGGCAATCATAGTCACTCTCTCCAGTTGGCTTCAGAGGATTTTTTTTCTATACCTTTACTTTTTATTCAGTGAATATTTGAGTTCCTGCTATGTGCCAGCACTGTGCACCACACTGGGCTCCAGCAGTAACAGGGTGACATTATCCCTGTTATCTGGGATCCCATTCAGATGAGCACATAAGTCAGTGCTTTGAATTAATATTTACAATCTGAAGATGGTTATAATAGGGGAATGAATCTAGCTCTATTCTCAAAAAACAAATAAATCTTGACCAAACACCTCACCCCTTTCCACTTGCAATTAATGATCTTTTCTCTAATTTTCTTTAGAGTATAACAATGAAATGAAGATCCCTCAATTTATTACCCCTAAAACCAAATTCAGCTCAAAAGTACTCTTTTGTCCAGTTTTGGCACAACTATAGATGCCGTTTCTCTTAACTGAAACTGGACCTGTGCCTGTGCTGTGGCTCTGTCTACGCTGTGACTCATCCTCCATCAGTGGCTCTTCTCCTGCATCAGTTACCTGTCCTCTGCTGGCTCTTCCTCTTCATCGTGTAGTCATGCCACCTTTTTACTCACCTTGAGCAGAGCACAGCAGGAGACAAATGTAGGTGTTGATTCGCTGATTCATTCAACAAATATTATGTAGTCTATACTATGCCAGCTGTTCTGTTCCAGGCGCTGGGATTATATATGCTAATAGTCCAGATAAATATGGACCAATCCACATGGAGCTTACACTCCAGGTGAGAGAGATATAGGGAAAAGTAAACAAGAAATCAGTAACAAAATAATTTTAAGTATTGGTCAATATTATGAAGAAAATATGACTAGGCAATGTGCTAGCAAATGTGATTCTATGCATGCATATGCCTAAAATGTGTGTGTATGCTCATATATGTACAAATATATTTTGTCCTATTTTAGTTTAGACCTGATAGTTGTGTGGATTTTTGTTCATTTGTTTGACTTTTTCTTCTGAAGGGACACACCCGATATTTCTCTTTTAGGATTTCATGCCTGGGGCATACTCCTTCCCAGGGAAGACAGGGAGTCTGCACGTTACAAAGGGGGTTTCTCCTGGCGTGGACCTTTAGCCAGGATTTAGCAGATAAGGAGCCGCCTCTCTGCAAGTAGGCGAGGTATCAGAAATGCATCCGCTGGAAGGCAGATTAGCTGTGTGATTCTGTGTAATGTCTTAGCTGTGCTCCTCCTCTGTTCTCTCCTGATCACCTACACTTAGGCAGGTCAAGCCATGGATTCTGTTTGGCCAAAGGGAGAGTCATCTGGGCCTGGAGCTGGTGGGAGCAGAAGAGGGAGGCTCCACAGTCCATCAACTCTGTCCTTCTTAACCGACTGCTGTGTTATTTTAGTATGTGTCATCAGCGTTTATGCTGTCTGATTCCGAACCTGTAAACTGTCATCAAGTGTAATCAAGTTGTCTCCATTTAGATCTCTCTTTGTCAAACTGTGGGCCTTAGCCATTCACAATCTGCCTTTATAAATCATGTCCTGCCTGCTTTGGGAATCGCGGGTCTTGCTCCTGTCCAAATACCTGCAGGTGCTTTTTATGGACAGGTAGCAGCTTTCCCAGAGCTTTAGTGAAAGGAAGAAAGGAACCATTTATCCTCTTGCCATCCTGCTGTGTAATTACTGCATTGTCCTATTTTTCTTCACCAGCCAAGCAAAGAATTGAAATTTGTTTTATTGAAACTGCTACACATTACAGATAAAAACCTAGAGTGTGAATGTTAAGGAAACTCTTTAAGAAAATTGTAAAATGTAATGGAAATGATCTTTAATAAAAGTAAAATCCCTTTGTAATACTTCAAAAATTACCTTCCATTTTTGAGACTAGGAATTTTCTGAAAAGGGCATTAATATTTATTCAGTAATAGCAATGACAAATGGATTTTTCAAAAAGATTATACACCTCAAATATCATTAAATTGCAAATCTCCAGGAAGAGCATCTGGATTTTATTCTTTATTAATGCCTAGTAAACGTTCACTAGATGGCACCAAGAGGCCAACTATATATAGAAACCAGTAGAAATCAAGTCCTTTGAAAGATTCTGGAAAGACTTAGATATTAGCATGAAGGTTCTTATAAAGAATATCAAAGAAAATTCTGAATTGAAAGTATTGGGTTCTAAAATGATTAGGAGGTGTTTACTTCAGATGCATGTATTTAATTAAATATTAAAAAGAGGAGAGATGCACATATCCCTCCTTTTTAATATCTAAGATATATTGGTCTACATAAAATTTAAGATGATATTAATATATAAAAATATATCTAATGATCAATTTATGAAAGTATTATTAAGGGTTAAAGTCTAAGTATTAAGATGATCAATTTTTATTTTACAAACAAAAACTTTTTATATTGCACCCTGAAAATAATGCTCCTTTACAAGATCCAGGCACTTGTTTACATTTTTTTATTAGCATTTCCTATCTCCTTTTTTAGTTAAGGAATAAATAAAGAAGATAGCCTGGTAATAAGTTGTAATTTTGGGTTAGATACGGTGGGCTTGATGAATATAGAAAGTAGACAACAATACAATCAAATGACATTACCAAACTAAATGATATTACATTTATAAAAGACATCCCCGAAAAATCCTCCTGTGGCTCCCCAAATTGGGTTCAGGCTTTTCTCATATACTGTCATAGCCTCTTATCTGTACTCACCACATTATAACACTTAAGTCTTGTGACTGACAGATGCTTGTTTCCCTCCCATATTTGATTTTGAGCTCCTTAAAGGCAGGAGATGTGTCTTATCAACCATCGTATTCTCAGCATCAAGCACTCTGCCTGGTACTCAGTTGACATTTCTACAAGTTAGGAGTTAGATTTTGTTATCACACAGACAATGGCTTGATCATCTACACCACTTTCTAGGTAAAAATTTGGGCAAATTATTTAAGTTCTATAACTTGGGGTTAATAATAATAAATGATGATAACAATAGTAGGAATTCCATAGAGTTTTGGTGAGTATTAAATAGCACAACAGATATAAAACAAAGCCTCTGAAACAGTGACTTTGTTACTTATTAACTATTGTTATTAAGAAATAATTGTTGAATGAATAGATCTTAATTAAATTGTCTAAAAGCAGTATTCATCTGTTTTGGATTATTGATACTATGGTCTGAAAGATTATGTCCCCCAAAATTCGTATGTTGAAACCGAAGCCCCAAGGTGATGGTATTAAGAGGTGGGGCCTGTAGGGGTGATAGGTCACGAGGGTTCTGCCCTCATGTATGGGATTAGTGTCCTCACAAAAGAGGCCTGAGGGAGCTTGTTTGCCCCTTGTGCCATGTGAGGACACATGGAAGGTGCCATCTATGAGGAAAGAGTCTTCATCAGAAACTGAGTCTGCTGGCTCTGTGATCTTGCAATTTCCAGCCTCCAGAACTGTCAGCAATAAATTTCTGTTCCTGTGTCACCCTGTCTAAGGTGTTTGTTATAGCAGCCTGAATGGACTAAGACAGACATTGGTACCAAGAAGTGGGGTGTTGCTATAACAAATACCTAAAAATATGGACGAGGCTTTGGAACTGGGTAATGGCTAGAGGCTGGAGCAGTTTGCCAATGCATGCTAGAAAAAGCTTATCTTGCCACAAAGGGACCTTGAAAGGCGATTCTGATGAGGGCTCAGGAGAGCTGCAGAGAAAGTCTCAGTCTTCTCAAAGATTACCTAAATGGTCACGATCAGCATATTGGAAGAAATATGGAAGATAAAGGCCACTCTGAAAAGCTCTCAGACAAAAATGAGGAACATGTTATTGGAAACTGGAGGAAAGGTGAAACTTGTTATAACGTAACAAAGAATTTGGCCAAAATGCATTTGTGTTCTAGTGTTTTGTGGAAGGAGGAACTTGTGAGCAATGAAATGGGATATTTGGCAGAGGAAATATCCAAAAAATGTTGAGAGTGCAGAATGGCTATTCTTGACTGTTTATAGTAAAATGTAAGAAGAGATCAATGATTTAAAGACAGAATTTATGACGAAAAGGGAAGCAGAACACAAAGATTTGAAGAATTCTCAGCCTGGACATACTATAAAGACTGAAATAGTATCTTTAAGAGATAATAGCAAGGATGGGACCAAGCAAGCATTTGATAGAAAGATTAGTATGGACAGAAGGAAGTCAGACATTATGTAAAAAAGCAGTGAAAGAATGACCTCCAAAGCATTCTAAAGAATTTTGGGGCTGCCCTACCCAACACAGGCCCAGAACGCCAGGGCACTGGGGGCAGAATGATTTCATGGCTCTACTGCCTGCATCCTGGTGTGGCACTTGTTGGCCACCCCAGTGTAGTTCGAGCAGGCGCAGCTGCAGCTCAGGCCACTCTTCCAGAAGGCGCAGGTGATAAACCATGGCAGCATTCCAAAGTGCCATATCTACGGGTACACAGAGTGCATGGGCTATGGGTGCATGGCTACTTCTACCTAGATTTAAAGGGGTGCCCTGGAAAGCCTCAGATCCCAGGTAGAGAATTTCCAAAAGGGCAGGACCACCACCGAGAGTCATTACACAGAGAGGCCACCCCTGAGATTCCAGAATGGTAGAGCCACTAGCATGCACCTCCAACCTGTGAGTGCTGTGACGTGGGCTGTGCCCAGCAAAGCCATGGGGGTGAAGCTGCCTGGAGCCCTGGGGGCCCACCTCCTGTCTCAGCATGTTTGGAAGTTGGGACAATGATTAAAAGAAGATTATTCTCAAGCCCTAAGATTTAATGTCATTTGCCTTGTTGGGTTGGGACTGGTTTGCTCTTTTTTCCTTCTCCTTTCTCCCCTTTGGAATGGTGATATCTATCCTACATCTGTCTCATCATTGTATCTGGGAAGCTCAAACTTTGCTTGATTTCACAGGCTCACGGCTGGAGGGGCATTTTCCTCAGAATGAATTATATGTTGAGTCTCACCCATATCTGACTTAGATGATATTTAGATGAGACTTTGGATTTTAAACTTTTGAGTCAATGTTGGAATAAGTTAAGACTTTTAAGGCTATTGTGATGGAATAAATGTACTTTGTATGTGAAAGGGATATTAATTTTGAGGGCCAGGGGCAGAATGCTATAGTGTGAATGTTTGTTACCCCCAAATTCTTCTATCGAGGTCCTAATCCCCAATGTGATGGTATCAAGAGGTACGGGGTCTTTGAGAGGTGATTAGGTCATGAGAGTTCTGCCCTCATGAATGGAATTAGTATCCTTATAAAAGAGGCCTAAGGAGCTTGTTTTCCCCTCCCCCCATGCAAGGATATACTGAAGGCACCATCCATGGAGAATGGTCCTCGCCAGATACCTATTCTGCCGACACAGTGATCTTGGAATTCCCAGTCTCCAGAACTGTGAGCAATAAATTTCCATTGTTTATAAATTACCCAGTCTGAGTTATTTTGTTAGAGCAGCCCAAATACACTAAGACAATTGATATTGCTGTGGCATGGGCATTCTTATACTTTGATGTATGTAATTAGGAACATGCTTAAATAAGATTGTTTAATATGTAGAAAACCCAGACACAGTATTTTTATGAGTTATCAGAAAACTTACCTGAAACTTGGAAATACACAAAAGAGATTACTGGCTGTTCTTTCAGTGCAGTGCTGGGCTTGATCTTATTGTTTGGGCAATTGACCTGTCATAGAAGCAGTGGTTAACATATAGATTTTTGCCTGGTAGAGATGCCAGTAACTTCTGTCATTAATCAGGTAATGCAGAGATTGTGGTCTATGACCCTGTTGCAGTTAAACCAGTTTTTTTAATGCAATGAAGCCATCTTATTTTAAGATTTCTTTGTTAAATAGCCTAAGTACACATAAATTCTTAAGTGCTTTTGGACTTAGCTTATTATCTTACTGGTTTTTTCATTGATTCCTAATTTAAAAAAATCTTTCACACATGTTCCTTTTATATCTGTAGGAGATTATCGATTTTACATTTTTGAAAATTATACTTTAAGAGTGTAGTTTAATAATATTTTAGTAAGTGGTGAATCTCAACTCTGACAGTTAAAGAGTAGAGCAATTTCTTCACAAATGTGACCAGGGTTGTATGCATAAATTCTCACTCTGCAACATCTATATATCCTTTTGATTTTCTTTGATGACTTATACTCAACCACTGTAAGTTAAATGTGGACTTAAGACAAATTCAACATTTGTTGACATTTGTGCAACCTTGATGGCATAAGTGTTTTTAGTTTAATTTTCATAGAGGAATCTTTTTGAGAAAAAAATGTAGTAAAAAATCCATAAGGTTTGTTATAACCCTTTTGTCCTGGAAGAGAACAACGTGTTTCTTATGTGTTCTTAAGGACTGCTGTTTGTACTCAGTTTGGCTTATGGTACTGACAGTGGTTCAATTTGGAAACAGTAACTGTAGGTACCTTTGTTTTGACTCCAATTTTAAATCTTCTATTCAAATATGTAAGATAGTAACCAAACCAAAGACTAGAATTGGCTTAATATTGGCAAAGAAAAATTTCCTTTTCAAAGAAAACAACTTTGGAAAGCCTCCGTAAAACAAGCTGAGAATCAAAAAACTTTGGTCAAAGAAGAACATTGCAGCAACTACATGCAAAGTAGTAAGAAATCTGAGCTTTGGATTTTCCTGAAATGTTCCTGATGGGTAAGGAAATTCTTGGCAAGGTGAACCTGAGAATTTTTCCAGAGGCCAAACATTTTAACATGTATCACACATAAAAAAAAAAAAATCCCGATTATCTGTATATATTGACATGATCCACTCCCTTCATTAGAACATTCTGGTGGGCTAGAAAACAAGTCTCTTAGAGAATGTGGTATAAGACAAAAGCAAATTCAGTTGGCATTAATAATAATAATTCTTAATTACTTTTTCCTACACTGTGATATAATCATAGGTTTGGTATTTGTCATAATAACAACCAAATATTTCCAAACTTACAAATGAAAATGTGCACAAATCTTTTTAAATAGAAGCAAATATGTCAGAAATGATTTGTACTATAAGTATTTAAAAAATGGAGATTTTGACTATGTACTTTTATATGTATATGTGCAATAGTTTATACTTATAAATATAAATAGTTTATACTATATACATATGTACTATATGCATATATATAAACTTGAGACTTTGGCTATACATGTATATCTTTATCTATTTATATCTGTGCATCAATGTATCGATCCATCTACACACACAATAGTTTACACTAAATAAAGTCCTTGAAAAAAATTGAGACTTGGGCTAAAACAGCATATGCCTAACACTTAAACAATTCTATAATAATATATTTTCTCTAATTCTAAATATAATTCAAGTATCTCAAAGTCTCAGGTCAGTGTTACAATTTTGAATATCTACCATTCCTTTTTGTAGTTACATTAACCTGCCAGTTAATAACATATAATGGCTAAAATATCTGATAAGCAAGTTTTTAATGTTTGTGAATGTAGAAAGTCATGTTTTAAATAGCTTAGAAGATTCTATTTTTCCCCTCGCTTACTTTTGCTATCCTTTCCAAAAGGTGAAAAGGACATTGCTTTTGCAGTGGTTTAATACAGTATATGAACATTTCTGTCCAAAAGAAAATTACTTTAAAGACATGAAACCAGGCCACAGCTACCTGCGATAACACAAAAGCTCTGAGGGGCAGCCCATGAGCAGCAATTTCAGGTCGTTTCCCAGAGCAGGAGGGTGCTTTAGCTGAGAAAGGATGGCAGGAAAATCACAGGTACTCAGCACACTCATCTACCCAGCACAGAATAGCTCTCATTTAGAAAAGTAGATTAGAAAGCCTATTTTTTTCCTATAAAATAGGATTAACAAATAGTGCTTATAAAGAGAATGATTATACCTAACTCCTTTGAAAAATCTAAAGAAGTGTAATATGTACTTCATTGAATTCAGATTTGTAGTATCACATATCTAAATCCATCCACCCTGCAGACATTTGGCAATGAACGTATGGACAAAATGTCCAAACAGCCATCGATTTTTTTAAACTTCTGTCTGGATATTTTGTTACTGGAAAAGAGCTCAAAGAAATGAAAATGGCTGAATATACACACCCTTTAATTAACCTATTCCTTCCTTTGTTAATTCACTCAACAAATACATATCTGAGGTCTTGCTATGTGCTGCATCTGAACTATATATTAAAGATAAGGCGGTGAGCAAGGCATGCAGTCTGCCCTCGTGAACCACAGATGGAGTTCATGTGCATTAATTGGACATTTCCTCTCTGTCTATCTGCACTGTGCTGGCCACTGGAGTTACAGAGATATAGGAAAATTTCCTACTTCCAGAGAGCTCATGGTCTAACGGCAGAGATGGACACAACTAATATAGGTGAGGTGTCCTGGTGTTAAGATAAGCATGAGGTTTATGAGAATGCATTGAAAAATAAATCTATGATGTTAACCTTAAATAATCGAAAGGATCCAAACCCTGTTGTAGAAAAGAGTGAATTCAAGTGAAAAGCTGGAAATGGCCATCCAGGAATTATGAATTCCAGAGAAATGAGGTCAGTGCTCCACAGTTCAAAGTTAAGGTCTTGCTTATGTAGGCAGGAAAAAAAAAAGAAATTTAGTAGGATTATAACATTTTCTATACAAGGCTGGTTCATGAGTTACAACAATTTAATTAGTTACAGTTTGTTTTCCTTTCTTTACAGCTTGTTTTCATTTCCTTTCCAATTTAAAAGAGTGTATTTAACATTCCATCTTTGACAACATGATTGCCATGAAGTCTTTGTGTGAGAAAAGTAAGAGGGAAGTTAATCTATAATGAGGAGCAGCAGTTAAGAGGGAAGGGTCTTCCCTGGTGCCCTTCAGTCACTTACAACATTTTACAAAACATTGTAGGTAAGGAAGAAGGCCAGCCTGTTATCAAAGGAGGCTATGGCTGCCTGGGTTTCAGCTGCCTGTCCTCTGACTCAGGTTTCATAATCACATTCCCTCAAGGCTCAAAGTATTTTAAGGTTCCTACAGCTTAGATTTTGAATTACTTATTTTCACAATAACAATGTTTTATCTTAATAGCTGCTAAAAAAATTTCACTCAGAAAGAAGCCACTTTGTAGCCCTAAACTGAGCATTTTTTATTGATCTTTTGGTTTATGGAACGTATCAACCATTAGTCTTGGAGATGAAAGTTTATCGCTGAGATCCTGTGGGACTTTATAGTAATTGAGTAGTTAAAGAAAATGAAAAAAGAAACAAAATACAGAAGTAAATGGTTAGGTGTCATTGGATGTGGCTTTTGCTTTATAAAGGAGAATGTAGCAGCCTTCGGGGCCTTGCCTTTGCCTTCCTTCCCGTCCTCTCCTGGTAGCAGGCCCGGTCAAGTCAGGGGCGAGAATGTGAATTGTGCAGGGCAGAAGCTGCGTAAATGTGGAGCAATTACAGAAACCCAGTATAACTTAACAGATTCAGGACCTTCTCTTGTCTAAATGTCCAGAAATCTTCTTTCATCTTTAGTTTCACTAAAATATTGTCTCAGGTTGCCTGAGTCTTAAGGAAACAGGATCCCTCCTTTTCATGTTAAAGAGGCAAACTCCAGCATCAGCCCTAACTTCAGGCCAGGCAATTATCAGATATTACCTGCGCGCCTCTGGCTCATTTTCTCTGTCTCTATTACTGTTCTCCTTTTTCTCTCATGCTTCTCATTTAGGGTATATATTCCTTTATGCTATCTTTGAGTCATCGTAAACTAGCATTTTCGGAACCCTATTATTATTTCACGTGTCCATAAAGTGGTTTTTGTTTAAATACTGAAAGGGGCTCTGTGATCACATACAATTGGATGCAGGCAAAACTAGGCTCTATATTTGCCAGTTTCATTAAATGGGAGAAGAAAATTTTAAAAAAAACCCAAACCACAGTCTTCACAATTGGGGAGTTTCATTTAGACAAATCATTACAACCTTACCAGGTTCATTGCCTGCTGCCAAGAGGAAGCCAATACACTGAGACAGCAGGGGTTGCAGCAGAGAAAGTTTAATATCGCAGGCACCATGTGAGGAGACAGGAGGAAGTTCTCAAATCTGAGAATTTGGGAGAAAGGGTTTTTAAAGATAGTTTGGCCAGGAAAGGATTGGGCAATTGAGTCTACTAATTGGCTGGGTTTGGGCAGAACCATGGGGTGTAGAAATTGTCTTCTTTGCTGAGTTAGTTCTTGGGTGGGGGTCTCAAGACCAGTTGAAGCAGTTCCTTTGTATGGGCCACTGGTCTAGGTGGGTCAGGTGTTTCGCCAGAATGCAGGGCCTGGAAGATATCTAAAACACTAGCTTTAGGCTTCACGAGGGTGATGTTATCTATGGGAGCAATTAAGAAAGCTAAGAAGCTTTATGACCATCAGCTATGTGACTCCTGAGTAGTGAACAATTATAGGAAAGCCAGCCAGGATATATATACCTTTATGCTATCTTTGCGTTATTGTAAATTAGCATTTTCAGAACCCTATTTTATGTGTATATATATATATATATATATACACATCCAATAGCTGGTTATATATATATTTCCTATACCCAAGTTCCCACCTTGTGGCCCTTTATTAATTTTATAAAGGGCGGTTTCAAAGTCAATTGAATGCTCTACTTCTTAACTGGATGTTTTGGTCTTGGAAAAACATATACATACAAATTAGTCATCCTAAAATGTTAAGTTTGTTGTTAAGAAAATATTTTAGACTCAGGCACGAGTCTAAAATATTAGGCGTGAAAATATTTTAGACTCAGCCAAGTTCAAGGCTTCAATGAGCCATGATCATGCCACTGCACACCAGCCTAGACAACAGACCAAGATTTTGTGTTTAAAAGAGAAAAAGAAAAAGAGAAAATATTTTAAGAAATTTTCCCTGTTATTAATAAAACATAATCTAAGACCTTCATCCTATCATTCAAGGTTCACCATAATTGAGCTCCATAAAATTATATCTTTTGTTGAGATGAAATTCATATAACATAAACTATTTTAACATGAACAATTTAATGATATTTAGTACACTCACAAATTGTGCTACCACCACTTCTATCTAGTTCCAAACAATTTCATTGCCACAAAATACCTTGTACTCATAAGCAGTCACTTCCTAGTCCCCTTTTCCTCCAGCCCCTGGTAGCCACCAATTTGCTTTATGTCCATTAGATTTACCTATTATGGATATTTTATATAAATAGAATCATACAATATGTTACCTACTGTGGCTGGCTTATTTCACTTGGTATATTTCTGATTTTCATCCACATCATAGTGTTGGAGGAAAATCTTTTCCTCTACTAACTTAGGTACAGTGATTGGGGCCTGCTAATTTAATTGACACTAGACAGATTGGTAGGAAAAACAACAGAGTTTATTTATATGCCTATGTGAGCACACAAGAGAAGTAGCTCCCTAGACTGCTAAGGATAGGCAAAGGTTTATATATACCAACTTTAATAGGGGGAGGGGGTGGGGAGAAGGGACTTCTATGAGCAGACAAATGGTTTCTTTAGAAAAGACAAATCGATTTTTTTAGGGAAATAAATGGAAGATAAGAAAATTTGTGACCTAAAAAGAAAAGTCCCAGACCAGATGGTTTCACTCTCGAATTTTACCAGAGCTACAAAGAAGAACTGGTGCCTATCCTGCAGAAATTATTCCACAACATTGAGAAGGAAGGAATCCTCCCCAACACATTTTATGAAGCCAATATCACCCTGATACCAAAACCAGGAAAGGACGCAACAAAAAAAGAAAACTACAGACCAATATCGCTTGTGAATATAGATGCAAAAATTCTCAACAAAATCCTAGCAAACCGAATTCAGGTGCTTATCAAAAAAATAATCAATCACGACCAAGTGGGCGGCACACCAGAGATGCAGGGATGGTTCAACACACACAAATATATAAATGTAATTCACAACATAAATAGACCAAAAACAAAGACCATATGATCCTCTCAATAGATGCAGAAAAAGCATTCGACAAAATTCAACACCCTTTTATGATAAGAATGCTTAACAAAATAGGCATAGATAGGCCTTACCTGAAAATGATACAAAGCATATATGACAAACCCACAGGCAACATCATACTGAATGGGGAAAAATTGAAACCATTCCCACTTAGAACTAGAACCAGATAAGGTTGCCCTTTATCATTGCTTCTATTCAACATAGTGCTAGAAGTCCTAGCCAGACCAATCAGACAAGAGAAGCAAATCAAGGGCATCCAAATGGGGACAGAAGAAGTCAAACTGTAGCTCTTTGCTAATTATATGATCTTATATCCAGAAAAACCCAAAGATTCTGCCATGAGACTACAGAATTGATAAATGAATTCAGCAAAGTCTCAGGTTACAAAATCAATGTACAGAAATCAGTAGCATTCCTATACACCAACAACAGTCAAACTGAGAACCAAATCAAAGACGCAATACCCTTCACAATAGCAACAAAGAAAGTAAAATACCTAGGAATACATTTAACTAAGGAGGTAAAAGACCTCTACAGGGAGAACTACAAAACACTGAGGAAAGAAATAGCAGAGACGTAAACAGGTGGAAAACAATACCATGCTCATGGGTTGGCAAAATCAACATTGTTAAAATGTCTATATTACTCAAAGTGATTTACAGATTCAATACAATTCCTTTTAAAATACCAACATCATTTTTCACAGATCTAGAAAAAATAATTGTACACTTCATATGGAACCAGAGAAGACCCTGTATAGCAAAAGCAATCTTAAGCAAAAAGAACAAATTGGGAGGCATCAGTTTACTAGACTTCAAGTTATACTACAAGACTATAGTAACTAAAACAGCATTTTACTGGCACAAGAATCATAGACCAGTGGAACACAATCGAGAACCCAGATATAAAACCATCCTCATATAGCCATATAATCTTTGACAAAGCAGACAAAAACATACATGGGGGAAAATAATCCTTATTCAATAAATGATGCTGGGAAAACTGGATAGCCATATGTAGAAAGCTGAAACAGAATTTCACCTCTCACAAAAATCAACTCACAATTGATAACAGACTTAAACCTAAGGTGTGAAACTATAAGAATTTTAGAAGAAAATGTTGGAAAAACTCTTATAGACATTGGTCTAGGCAAAGAATTTATGAAGAAGACCCCAAAGGCAATCACAGCAACAACAAAAATAAGTAAATGGCACATGATCAAATTAAAAAGCTTCTGAACAGCCAAGGAAACTATCATGAGAGCAGACAGACAACCTACAGAATGGGAGAAAATATTTGCATGTTACACATCTGATAAAGGCCTAATAACTAGAATCTATATAGAACTCAGGAAAATAAGCAAGAAAAAGTCAGACAACCCTGCCAAAAAATGGGCAAAGAACATGAACAGAAAGTTTTCAAAAGAAGATAGACTAATGGCTAACAAACATGAAAAAATGCTCAACATCTTTGATCATCAGGGAAATACAAATCAAAACCACAGTGAGATATGACTTATCCCCAGTGAGAATGGCCTTTATCAGAAAGTCCCAAAACAATAAATGTTGGCGTGGATGCAGAGTGATAGGAACACTCACACTGCTGGTAGGACTGCAAACTACTACAACCTCTGTGGAAAGCAATATGGAGATACCTCAAAGAGATACAAGTGGAACTACCATTTGACCAGCAATCCCATTACTGGGCATGTACCCAAAAGAACAGAAGACATTCTATGAAAAAAGACATCTGCATTTGAATGTTTCTAGCAGCACAATTCACAATAGCAAAGACGTGGAAACAATGAAGTGCCCATGAATACATGAGTGGATTAATAAAATATGGTATATGTATACCATGGAGATCTACTCAGCCACACACACAAAAATATGGTGATCTAGCACCTCTTGTATTATACTGGATAGAGCTGGAACCCCTTCTACTAAGTGAAGTATCCCAAGAATGGAAAAATAAGCACCACATGTACTCCCCATCAAACTGGTATTAACTGATCAATGCTTAAGTGGACATATAGTAATAACATTCATTGGGTGTTGGGAAGATGGGAGAGGGAAGGAGGGGATTGGTGTATACACACCTAATGGGTGCGGTGTGCACTGTCTGGGGGATGGACACATTTGAAGCTCTGACTCAGGTGGGGCAAAGGCAATATATGTAACCTAAACATTTGTACCCTTGTAATATGCTGAAATAAAAAAAAAAGAAAAAAAAATGGAAATTTGTGACAATGTTTGTTATGCAGGTACAAGTGATCTTCTTCATCTTTCTCCTGGCTGTCACTCCAGAAGTTTCTGTTTCTAGTAGGATAAGGGAAGCTTCTTTCTGCATCTGTTGAATATGAAATGCCTTCGGTTTACAATAATATTCATACTAAGTCTGGAGATATAAGTGGGGCCCCTGAGTAGCGTGTGTCAGTACTTCATTACTTTCTATGGCTCCAAAGATTTCAATGTACTGCATCACATTCGCCCATTCATCAGTTGATGGACATTTGATAATTTTCTACATCTGGGCTACTATGGATATTCATGTATAAAGTTTTGTGTGACTTTTTTCATTTCTCTTGGGTGAAAATGAGTGGGTTGTATGGTAACTCAATGTTTAACCTTTTGAGGAACTGCCACATTGCTTTCCAAAGTGGCTGCACCATTTTACAGTCACATCCTAATCAAGACTTGTTACTGTCTGTCTTTTTTTATTGTAGCCCTTTCTAGCAGGTAGAAAGTGGTCTTACTCTGTGGTTTTGATCTGGATTTCCCTAATGATTGATGATTTTGGAGTATCTTTCAATAGAGCCATCTTCGAATGGAGCCATTTTTGAATGGCTTTTTGGCCGTTTCTATATCTTCTTTGGAGAAATGTCTATTCAAGTCCTTTGCCAATTTTTTAAGTCGGTGTTTGTACTTTTTGCTGTTTTAAGAACTTTTTTTTTCATATATGCTCTGGATCCTAGACCTTTATTAGACATACGATTTGCAAATATTTTCTCTCATTCTGTAGATTACAGATTTTTACTTTTTTACTAATGTCCTCTAATGCACAAAAGTTTTAAGTTTCATGAAGTCCAATATGGTTTTTCTTTTGTTGCTCATGCTTTGGGTGTTAAATTTTTAATTTTAAATTCAAAGAAAAGATGAAGAGGTGGAAAAGCATCTCTTTGGCACAGTGCTATTTGAATGCCTCCAGCAAACTCACAGGGAAGTGGAGTGATGAGTTCTGATTGACTTCACTGTCTCTTCACTATATTTACTAGTTGGGAAAGCAAAGAAGAGAGGCCTCTTTATATTTATAAAAGATACAATTTTCTGACAACTTGCCGGACATCTGAAACAGCATTTTTATTTCAAGAGGCAAAAATCTATTGTAAGGGATAAAATACAGATTGCTCTGTTTGCTATGAAAGGGATTGTTTTCTGGAATTCTTCATATTATATATTTTCTTAGAAAATATTATGGATGTTTTTGCGTACCAAATGACAAAATCCTAATTGTAACAGATACATTCTAAAAAAAGCCATTGTGAAAAATATTAGCATTTATGGGCACCTCCAAGCATCCAGTTCATGGGAGATCTTTGATGAGAATTACACTTTTAATTCTCTGTGATAGTTAATTTTGTGTCAATTTAATTGGGTTAAGGGATAACCAGATAACTGGTAAAACATTATTTCCGGGTGTGTCTGCAAAGATGTTTCTAGAAGAGATTAGCATCTGAATCAGTGCACTGAGTAAAGATCTGCCCTTCCCAAGGTGGGTGGACATTATCCAATCCGTTGAGGGCCTGAGCAAGACAGAAAGGTGGAGGAAGAGCACATTCACACTCTTTCTAGAGCTGATAAAGGCCTAATAACTAGAATCTATATAGAACTCAGGAAAATGAGCAAGAAAAAATCAGACAACCCTGCCAAAAAATGGGCAAAGAACATAAACAGAAAGTTCATGTCCATCTTCTCCTGCCCTTGGACATCAGAGCTCCAGGTTCTTGGGCCTTTGGACTCTGGGACTTATACCATTGACTCCCCGGGTTCTCAGGCCTTCAGCCTTGGATGGAGAGTTACACTGTCAGCTGCCCTAGTTCTTAGGCCTTCGGATTCAGACTGAATTATACCACTGACTTTCCTGGTTCTCCAGCTTGCAGATGGCCTGTGATGGGATTTCTCCTCCTCCATAATTGCATGAGCCAATTTCAATCATAAATCCCCTCTTGTATGTCTCTATATAGTCTATCGGTTCCGTTTCCCTGGAGAACCCCGATGGATACATTCTCTAACATCTCAGAAATAGACTGCATTGTCCACATTATTATGATACTCTGGTTTAAGGCTCAGAGAAATTATATAAAATTTGCCTTAAGTCATTCATCTTGTACTTGGTAAATATAACAGGAACTATACAATGTTCATTTGAAGCCCTATGACCACAGATGCAATATTCTAAAGAGACGTCACTTTTCTGTAAAGTAAATCTGATCCTTTCCCCTGCCTATAACCTTTCAGTGGATTCTGATTATTTTTAGGCTGAAGTATAAGGCTTACAAAACTCTCTCAATCCTTTCTTCCCTCTCTACCTCATCTTTCACCCCTCCCTCTTTTTTCCCTCCCCCAAGCTATGGCATTATTTCCCAGGTTAGGGCATTCTTAACGTTTAGCCCATTGCTACTAAAGCCAAGAGTTGAATGACTGTACATTTTTTTTACCAAATGTATTCTTTAACACCAAGGAGAGGGGAGAAATCTAGAAAACAAGATTTTGGTTAGAACCCTAAAACTCTGAGCTATCCCATGGCTCATCTTTAGATCTGGAGTTGCTTTGCTGAAACGCATGGGAATATATCACTCCCTCACCCCAGCCTTCACATTGATATTCTCAGAATTTAAAAATGCTCCTCTAGTCCCCGTGGTCCCAGCAACCTCACCGTCCCCTGATCACAGTGCCATAGGCAGGAGTGAAGAGCCCAGAGAGCAGTGACCCTGGCAACTCCCTCACCCCCACCCTTCTTCCTAATACTCATAGTTTCAGCACTTTAGTCTGCCTAGGAAAACATCAGATGCAATAGTGCAAGACCCTTTGTTTCTGTTTCTGTAGGTGCCAAAAGAACCCCCAGAGTCCCAGATTGCCACCCAAGACCTGAACACCTCTCCTTTCTCCTATGCCTCCTCAGATCCCTAAACCCTTCTCCTGAAGCCTCTGGAGCTCATGGCACATCACCAGTCAATTCTTTATGAGCCTCCTGTGTTCCTCTTCCTTCCTGCTCTGAGCAAAATCTTGCTCTTACCTGAGAATACTGTTTCCCATGTAGCGCTGTCAATTGGAATCTATATTTCATTCAGCCCTGTGACAATAGACCTGGATGTAGAGTAGCTGCCCACCTTGTCCTCACTCTGCAACATCCAGACTGCTGTCCCTTCCTCCTGCCTAAAAACCCCGAGCTTTGCAGCTCATGCCACTAGAATGCATTACTCACTAGGCCTCCTCAGCACAGTCATCCCCAGACCCTGTCCTCCTCCTCACAGTACTGGAAGACTTCAGCACCTGCCCTGCTCTCTCTAACACTGCTGCCATAATTCCAGATCTTTCAGTATTCACACTGATGGTCCTTCTGATATCTTGGCTTCTTTATTTCCTTGTCCTCCTCTTCTCCAATGACCTTGACCTTCACATGATGTCTGCCACCAATAACTATAGTTATATTCTATACTTGTCATTGAAGATAATCTGGCTCCTCTCCATAGTGTCCATTTTAAGAATTCCACTCTTTGACTGATGCTTCCTACCTGTCTACATCACCCTCTCTAACTTCTGAACTCCCAAACCTTCTCAGACCTCAGTGGTGTTTACCGTCCACCTCTCCGGTACTCCTTCATGTCCTCACTTTCCTCTATCCTGTGTAGATGTCATGTTGCATGACTATAACTTCTCCTTTTCCTATACTCTCAACTCTCTTGATTCCTTTTCCTCCTTTGCACCAACTTGGAAAAATCCCATGGCAGAAGACACCAAACTTTTGATTTATGTCTGTGCCAAGTAAGTCATTGCAGCTGGAGAAAAATGCTGACTGGCCTTACTTTAAGTTGATAATCACTAAGCCAAAGTGCACTGTCAGTGCTTCCTGGCACTCCCCCACTCTCCCAGATGATCATTTTCCTTTTCCTTCTTTCCTCAACCCACCACCATCTTCTCCCTCATTACTGTTCTCAGCTAATGACTTTGGTCTCTGATCCTCTGAGAAAATGGAATCAGTCATGGAGCCTCTCATCTGGGTGTTTGTATGCTCATGTGTGGCCGATAAGTGATTAGTGTGGTTCAGCTGTTTGCTTTCCTGGCTGAGGCCGACCCCTTCACTTGTCTGCCAGATCCATTCCCTGTCATCACTCAATGACATCACTTCTGTGTTCCCCCTTCCTTCTCTTACATCAGGGTATTTCCCACCATTTCACACCATTCACACGGCATACAGGAATGCTCAATGTCTTTCAACCTTTATGAAAAACTTCTCTTGATTCCAGATGTCTCTGACTATGAAATATGATGTCAGATATAGATGCTATTTATCATTATTATTTTTATTTCAGAATATTGCGGGGGTACAAATGTTTGGTTACATGAATTACTTTTGTACAGTTTGAGTGAAAGTTGCAAGTGTGTCCATCACTCAGATGGTGTGCACTGTGCCCGTTAGGTGTGAGTTTGCCCATGCCCCTGCCCCCTGATGCCCTTTGTTGAGTTGAAGAAGTTCCCTCTGCTCTTAGTTTTCTGAGAGTTTTTATCATGAATGGTGGTTGGATTTTCTCAAATGCCTTTTCTGCATCAATTGCTGATACAATTCTCATGATCAATTGACACAACCTGCTCCTTTTTAAATCTTCCTTATTTTGGTAAATGGCAACTCCAGCCACTCAGGCCAAAACCCTTGGTGTCATGGTTGACTTCTATTTTTCTCTTGTGTTCTAAATCCAGTTTATCAGCAAGACCTATCACCTCTAGCTTCAGAATGTAGGGAGGACTTATCATGTCTCAGCCCCTCCACTGCTACCACCCTGTTCAAAACCACCCTGACCTCCCACGGAGCAGTGTCTCTGCCTCATCCCTTTCCCCATCTGAGTTTCACACTGTCAGTTCCTCACTCTGGAAAATTAAGTCTGCAGCTCTCAGTAAAACACTCTTGTCATACTTCCTCCATTTGTATAAATAACATAAATAAATCTTAGGATTTGTGGCATTTGAAATTTTTATGTGTGGTGTTTATTTTTCTACTTTAATGGCTTTCCTAAGGCAATCTGGCTCTCAGAGAACACATTCTTAAAGTTTGCCTTAAATTTAGAGCAATCTTTCAATCACTCAAATTAATACTTTGAGTTCAACAACATTGCCTTTCAGTGACAAAGGAAATTGAAAACAATTTACGTGAAAGTAACAGAGGTTGACCGAGGTTTTTGATGAATCCATTCACAGATTGTGACAGAGCGCGATTGTTCTCGTGAATTCTATGCGTTGGAGATGTGGGAAGAAGGGGATGGGAATGCCCTGCAAGGTCAGCCAGTCCTTTCTCCCTAACAAGGTGAAATATTTCTCTTCCAGATGAGCCCATCAAGCCTCTGCAATGCTGAGGCATCTACCCGGGACCTCAGCCTGGCAGGGATCACTCAGGCTGCAGGAGCTGTCAGGCCTTGTGATCTAACGGCAGCTTAAAAACACCCATAGCAACCCCACTCAACAAGGTCCATTTGTCTGCTTGACATCAAAATAGTCTAAGTCATGAGGGTTGCAGTTTCTCATCTTCACAGAGGGACATTTTTTTTCTAGTTTATCATTTTAGTTTATCTAGTTTATCATTTATCTAGTTTTTCTAGTTTACCTTCCGTCCAGGTATCGTACCAATATAGTCATGGTTCATCTAAGCATTGTCTATATTTTTTTATTTCTTTGCCCCAACTTTCCTAATGTTTGAATGCTTCCTTTTACTCCTGCTGCATCAAGAAGGTAACCTATAGAAAAAAAGACATTCTATAAAAAAAGACATCTGCGCTTGAATGTTTATAGCAGCACAATTCACAATTGCAAAGATGTGAAAACGACCCAAGTGCCCATCAATACATGAGTGGATTAATAAAATGTCGTATATGTATACAATGGAGTTCTACTCAATGACAAAAAACAATGGTGATCTAGCACCTCTTGTATCATCCTGGATGGAGCTGGAGCACATTGTACTAAGTGAAGTATCCCAAGAATGGAAAAACAAGCACCACATGTACTCCCCAGCAAATTGGTATTAATTGATCAATACTTATGTGCACATATGGTAGTAACATTCATCGGGTGTCAGGCAGGTGGGAGGGGGAGGAGGTAATGGTATATTCACACCTAATGGGTGCAGTGTGCACTGTTTGGGGCATGGGCACGATTGTAGCTTTGGCCTAGGCAGGGCAAAGGCAATATGTGTAACCTAAACATTTGTACCCCAGTAATATTCTGAAATTAAAAAAATATATATACTAATAAATAAATAAATAAGAAAGAAACCTGATCTCCCTTTTCCCAAGGTTATAAAAACTATGCGAAAGGCACTGACTTGGCCCTTCTTTCACCGCTGTGACAGCTTTTTCTGTTGGAAAAAATTGTTTAATTCTGTAAAGTCTATCTTAAAAAAACACCAGTTTAACTGACACAGAAAATTAATAAATATCAATATTATGTCATAGTTCTTAACTTTTTAAAGAAAAAAATGAAAATTCTTGATAAATTCAAAATTGTCTTTATAATTTTCAAAACCATCTCCCTCCCTCTTCTCTGAAGCATTTATATAAATTTGACATGAGTCCCTCTAAGTCATATTTTTGTTCTCCTCTCTCTGTCAGCAATACATACCCTGAAGTTTCTGCATTATTTTGCTGATCTTTTTGTCTATTTCCGTCTTGATACTGTGTTTTATTCGTTAGCTTTCTACTTTTTTTTTTTTAACTATTCTTGATTTCAAGTGGAATAGTTTTTATTTTTGTCATATTTTCTTTCCAATTGTCTTAACCATTCTTAGAACTTTTATTTTTTTAATAAAATTTTAGAATCTGTTTGTCAAGTTCTGCAGAATTTTGATAGAAATTTCATTGATTTAATAGGTTACACTGCCGTCCTAGCCAAGAGCATGCCATATCTCATGATTTTTTCAGGTCTTTTGGTTTTTCAACTCATTTTAATTTCATAAAGTTTTGTTTACCGTTTTTTTTTTTTTTTAAAAAAAGATTTATGCTCGGATATCAGAGTTTTTATTACTATTGTAAGTGACCACTGTGAATTAAGAAGGAAAACTTATAGATTGTGGCTCACTCCATGAAGTTAGAGTAATAATACAGGGTGGATAGGCTTATCTATCTGCTTCAATGGGAGTTTTTTTGGGAGGGGGGTGAATACATTTTTTAAAAAGTTTATTGAGCTATGGTATACAATAAATTACCTATATTTAAAGTGTTCAATCTGATCACCTTTAACATATGTATAAAATATTTCAGTTTTTCTATTATACAAAAATGAAGCCTTCACTATAATCAAGTTAATGAGCATATCTGCCACCACCAAAAGTTTCCTAATGCAACTTTTAATACCTGCTTACTGCCCCTCTGCCACCATCCTCCACTGAAGTTGGTGGGATAATATTAAGTAATAGTTGGGGAGCACATGAGAACAAAGTGTGATTGCAAGAGCCTGTGTGCAGTGCTGCATCCTTCACCCACATTTGTGATTGGAACAGCATATAGGTGATTTTACAGCACCGTGTTAGTTCTTCACTGTCTAGATTTCCCTTCTTTGCATGTGAGGACGAGGCAACCCCTGACTTGTAAATACTACCTTTGAAAGAGCCTTGAGGGGCAGATGACCCTGAGCCTGGAGTTTTTTACCCTCTTCCTTTGGGGTTGGGGCGGTGGTGCCCCTTGTTCCCTTCCCAGACGGGCAACTCTCTTATGTCAACATAAAGAATCAAAATATTCTAATTCTGAGGAACGACTACATTTATCACGACTTTCCTAGAACCAAGTCCCACACATGGCATAGTTTCCATGGGAAATTCACCTCAAGTCTCAAACCATGCAGGTAAAAAGGAACTTTGGGAATATGACCTGCATGTAAGTTGGGAATACATCTACAGAGACAGTCTGCCCTAGCATGGAGCTTTCTTGTAACAATCATTTTCAGCTCATTCTGTTTTAGACATTTCTCTGTTGATCTGTCCCTATATAGATCATGATTTGCCTGTTTGGTTATTAGGAGAAAATAAAAATTTAATTCACTGGAAATCTGTCCTTCTTTCCTCCTTCTCTCCTTTCCCCCTCACCTTCCACTAAGAGGCTGGCAAGTAGAGTGACTGGCTGTGGGTCGGGCAGCCTCATCTCATGGTGTTCTGGGTGCTTGGAGCACAAGGACAGCCCTCCTGGAGCCTGAGCACTCAGACTGAGTTCGGTCTGGCAGTGAGGCTTGTTCTTTCATCACCAGAGTGCCCCTTAAATTATTTCAAGTCCAAAGGTCTTAAATAGAAAGCTGGCTGATGCAACTTGATTATAACACGTAATTTGAATTTGGGTACCTGTATTTAAAATGTTTGAAAATAAGTGAGATTGGTTTTAGCTGTGTACTCATGAAGGGATAAAGGGGTATTTATGTCTAGGCAGCCCAGCCCCCACTCTAGAGAGGATCCAGCGCCCGGCCTCTGAGGGAGAGGCCCATGGTCCGCCTGGGGCACCAAAGCCTTCCCCCAGACTGGCCGTGGAGGACGTCTCCGGAGACCCACACGTGGGCGGGACATCCACTTGCCTTCCCTGCCACCTGTGCCAGCGTGTATGGAATGGGGGAATGGTGAGGATCTGTCGCCCTTCACTCCTCCAGGACTAGGACAAGAGGTGGTATTAAAGTTTATTAGTATTTAATCATGCTTCATGTGTCTTGATGCAAAAACTCATTCAGAGCAAAATTAACTTGTGTATAGCTCCACCTCTGGTCCTAGAAAGCTAGGCCCTAATCAGACTAGCGGAGTCTAGCATGCACTTGCTGACGACATTGGGAACAGTTTCAGTCTTCTTTGTGAGTAGTGAGCCTTCTGTGGCTTGTCATGAAAAAGTTAAGCTAAAGGTCAACTTGAAACAAAAAACTGTCACACTTTGTCAAAACTTAAAATTGGTTGGCAGAGACACGCAACATTAAAATACCGAAGTGTAGGTAAGTTATTGTTGTGGCTTTTTTCCTGTATAGACATGAGGCTATCATGGTTCCTAACTAGCGCAATAAGGCCTTGGCTTTCATAAGTGTGGAAAATAAGGTCAGCATTTTTTCTTTAATATACATGTGGCTAATTATGTTGCGTTTTCCCCTCAGGAATAAGAAGAAAAATAATCCTAAAGAACGAGACAGGGAGGAAGTAGCAGGAGCGAGTGGGAAAGGTGACGGGACTCATTCCCTCTAGGGGGGGGATGGCGTCTGTGGGAGGCTCCACCAGGGTCACCTCAGCTGAGAGGGGAGAGCAGGGACCTGCTGGAGCCTCGGGAACAAAACGCCCCCCTCCACAGGTTCTAATTAGCTCTTTCCACTGAGAATCATGCATTACCTGGCAACCTACCATCTTCTCAGACCAACAAGGCAGACCAGAGGAAAGCATGGGTTATCCTCATTTTAAATAAAAGGGGGGAAAAAAGTGGAGCATGTGCTTAGAGGAGAATTCCCAGTTGATTATGGGTGTTCTGTTCGCTTTCCCTGGCCGGCCCAGGCTCCTCAGGCATGTGATGAGAAAACAAGGGACTCTACTTTTCCTGTTGTAAAACATTATTCACCTTAATTACATGAATGCTTCCTGAGCACGTTTTATATGCAGTGTGGTGAGGCAGGTGAGAGAGAGGAGTGATACGGTCTCTGTGCCCAGGGATGGGGTTGCCTCTTAGAGGACAAGCAGAGGGTGAGATATGCCAAAGCAGAGCCAGGTGCTAATTCTGATGGAGGATTTGCAGAAAGCTTCCAGGAAGGCCTTGGAGGGTGGGAGACTAGGAAGGGTGACTTCAGACAGAGGGACTAAAGAATGACAAGGAAGACAGGAGTGGAGGACTCAGCCACGGAATTGCACGGAGGGCGGGTGGGCCCTCTGGGGTGTTGGCTGAACCAGGCTGAAAGGCATCCGCATCTGGACCTTGGTGGGCTTTGGGAAGAGCAGCAGTGGGATCCCAGGAAAGGCTCTAGAGCAGGGAAGTGTCATAACCACATTTTGTGATTCAGCAACTGATTCTGGAGTCAGTGTAAATGATGACTAGAGACAAGAGAGACTGGAAGCAGAGGGCCCCCAGGGAGGCCATTGCTGTGGGCAGCCTGCATGCAAAGCTGTGTGTGAGTGAGCCAGGATCCCAACAGGGAAACAAGCATGCCCGTTGGAAGGACACATCAAGGCTGGGAAGAGGAGTTTTGGGCAGGGGCATTGGAAGATCTAGATTTTACCACTTCCCAGACAAGAGATTAAGGCATGTTTTTTAAGTTGCTGAAATCAGTTTCCTCACCTGTAAAATGGGTGTAATATCTACCTTATAAGATTTTGTGAGAATGCTTTTTAAATTCTAAAGTGCTACACACATAGGGATATTCTTATGTTTTCATCATTTGAGAATGCCTCCTTGCATTATTTATTTAATAGATACTTATTGAGTGCCCATGGCAGGCCAGGCATTGTTCTGGATTCCGGGGTCCAGCAGTAAATAAAACAAGTAAAAGAGTCTGCTCTCATGAAGCTCGAATCAGCACCAGCTCCATAAATAGGAAAGAAACAAGATACAGACAGTAAAGAGAGTGTTGATAGTAATGAGTGGTTAGGACCAAAACAAAAGCAGGAAATAGGAATATAAAATGGTGAGAGAACATGTTGAAATTTTAGATAAGGTGGCCAAGGCAGGTGCTCACTGTGACAGCCTGGAATGAAGTGAAGAAGGCAGTGTGTAGGTATCTGGGGAAGAGGGTTCTGGAAAGAGTGAACAGGAAGTGCGAGAGTTCCGAGGCAAGAGTGTCCCTGGAGTATTTGAGGAATGCTGTGAAGACAGTGTGGCTGGAGCAGAGAGCTGGGAAGCCCAGTTCACGTGGAGCTTATGGGATACAGTGAGTGCTTTGGCTTTTACCCATGGTGAATCAGGGAACTGTGGGAGGGTTTTGAGCAGAAGAGTGATGAGGTCTGAGGTAGGTCTCACTAGACACCTCTGACAGGGAGCTGAGAAGAGATGCAGGAAGTTAAGATAGAAAAAGAAAGATCAGTTTGGAAGCTTTTGACATGCTCCAGGGCACAGGTGATGGTGCTTGCACCAGGGGTGTGAGAAGTGTCTAAATCATTGATATGTTTTGATGGTGAAGCTCACGGCGTCTGCTGATAGACTCCAGATAGAATGTAAGAGAAATAAAATTCAAGGATGATTCCAGGGTTCATGGAGCTGCCCGTGCTTGATCCAGAAAAAACTGTAGAGGGAACTGGGTTGTGTGGGAATCTCTGGAGTGCCACTTTTAGCCTGTTCTAGTTGAGAAACCTGAGTGGAAATACGTGGCAGGCAGTTGAGCATGAGTCTAGAGCTGGGGAAATGTAGACTAGGGAGTCATTAGCATATGGCTACCAAGAGGAGAAGTGAGTTTAGCCAAAACAGTTTTACTGGCCAAGAATACAAAAGTGGTTTTTCAACTCCCTGGGACACTGAATATACAAACGGACGATGGCCAGACCATAAGTAAAGATAGGACTCTGACCTCTACTCTGCAGCCATCAGCCCAAGAAGTGGCCTGCGATCCATAGTTACCTCTGCAACCATCAGTCCCAAATGGCCAGGACTTGGTTAATAACTGATAGCTTTTCCAAATTTTGTCTCTATTTTCAGCTTATGACCATGTAGAGAAAGCCAACTGTTCTCCCCTCACCAGCCACACAGGATGCCCCACTGCTGGTTTGCTGACTCTAGCCTCCACTAGGGACACACCTGAAGCTGTCTATAAAGCTTTCCCTCTTCTCTGCCTGTCTTTGAGTCTCTGCTAAATGCAGATGGTGGTGGCTAGATCCCTTGCTACAGCAAGCTCAGAATAAACAGACTTTGATTTTTTCATTTGGGTGGCCTTGATTTATTTTCGCATCTCCTGTCATGTCTGTATATCATAGAGAAATGGCCACTCTGGAAAAGAGATTATGCAGCATACACGTAGATCTGGTTGGGACTACTTGATATGTTAGATTCTCTCCATAAGGAATACTCTGATATCTTTGAAGCCCCCTCCCCCTCTATTTTTGGCTTCCCACAAACTTCCTTAAACTGTCATAGTTTAAAAATATTTAAATTCATTGTGTGTATCAAAGAACAAATGTAATGTTAAATTGCCTCTTTTCTACTATGAAACAGCTGAGTACTAACAATTAATTATATGGTCAAGGAGCTTCCCTGGTTTGGTTATTTGTACAGAAATAACCAGAATAGTATGGTCTATTTACTTTGTTCTAATAAAGAGTTAAATTTGGCTTGGTCTAAATAATTTACTAAAAATAAATTTATTGAGACAGTGGATGCTTATTTTTTAAAAAACTGAGATAATGTTGGCAGCATTTCTATTAGAAAAAGCCTATCAATATTATAGTCAAAAGTTCAGAATAAAATAGTTATAAGGTTCATGTGTTAAACATATTTTTTCAAATGCTTATCTGAATTGTTTGACTCTTGTTTGTTATTATTTTTTCACCAGATTTTAATATTGAAAAGAATCTGAGATTTGATTGACATTGAAAAAGATCATAGACTGAAATCAGGGTGGAAAATAATTTCTTTATTTGGTTTCAGGAGACTTGGGTTAGAGTCTTTGTTCCACCAGAGGCAAATTCCCTTTGGGCTAATCTTGTAATATTTCTCACCTTCAAGTCCCTCATTCCTAAGGCAGAGAGGACAACATCTACTTTACGTAGCTCACAGGACTGAGTTGCAGATATAGTGAGATAATGTATATGAAATAATTGTGCAGGCTAAATGCTAACAGCAATGGATTTATCATCACTGTCAAAAGACAAAATTACAACAAATTTGATTTAAAGATCTGAGTTAGACCAAGCCAAATTCTAGAATTGGGCAATACCTCATTCTATAAAATAGAAGGCATGTTCTGATGAGCTGAGCAGAGGAGGTTGGCTTTATAGTCAGAAAAGGGATGAAGAAAACAGAAATAAGGAATGAAAACAGATTGGACATTTCAAAATTACTTTCCTTATAGGGTTAAAACAGAGGGGAAACTTTCTTATTATGGCAGCTCAGGCAAACTGGCCCCCTTTGATTATTTGCTGTGAATGTCCCATCTTTAGTTTTTGTTTTTCATTTTTTTTGTTTGTTTAAACTGTCCCATTTCAGAGTTTAGTTTGAATATGTGGCATTTAGCATGAGTGACTCTGTCTTAGTCATTCTCCCATTGACTTGACTAATAGCATTTGACTTCTTTATATTTATACTAATCTACTTATAAAGTAATTGCTTGGCCACATCTTTGGTTTTCTCTCCTAAAATGTTCCTTTATTCTTTACATGACCAAGCTGAAAATTTTCCAAATCTTCATGCTCTTCTTCTCTTTTGATTATAAATTCCATCTTTACCTTCTTTCCCTCTTCTCATATTTTACTATAAGCAGTTAAGAGAAGCCATGCAGCACCCTGGACACTTTGCTTAGATATTTCTTCCACCAAATATCCTAGACCTAGTGTGTTACTCTTAAATTCTGCCTTCCACAAAGCAAGACACAGATACAATTCAGCCAAGTTTTTTGCCATTTTGTTATAAAGATGGCCTTTCCTCCAGTTTCCAGTAAGATATTCCCCATTTCCACCTAAGACCTCACCAGAATGTCCTTTGCTTTCCATATTTCTACCGCCTTCTGATCATGACCACGCACATCATCACTAAGAAAAGTGAGGTTCTTTCTACAGCTCTCCTCTTTTTCTGTGTCCTCACCAGAATCACCTTAAGGCTCTGTTCATGAAAATACAGGCTTTTTCTAGCATGCACTTCCAAACTACTCAGGTATTTGTTATAGCTACACCTTACTTCTTCGTACAAATTTCTATCTTTGTTTGTGCTACTGTACAAAGATACCCAAGACTAGGTAATTTATTACCTAGACATTTATTTCCCACAGTTCTGGGGGTGGGGAAGTCCAAGGTCAGGTGCTGGCACTGGCATCTTGTGAGGGCAGCTCTCTGCTTCCAAAATGGCGCCTCATTGCTTCATCCTCACGTGGTGGAAGGTGGAAGAGCATGATGCCGAATGCTGTGTGAAGTCTCCTTTATTATAAAGGCCTTAATCCCATCCACCAGGGCTCTGTCCTCATTACTAAATCACCTTTTAAAGCCCCACCTCTTAATACTGTCATACTGGTGATTAAGTCTCATCATATGAATTTTGGAAGGAACACAAACATTCAAAGAATAGTGGGTTTCATTCTGGTCTGGTCTGGTCTACTGGGGCCCACCAATTGAGGCTAGTCCAAAACAGTGTCCTCCCATAAACTATTTCCCATCACTGCTAATTCCTATTCATATGTTGCACGGCAAAGCACCGCAGACATATCTTAAACATGACTTGTCTTCATGAGGCATAAGAAATGCCTGAGAACCTTAGCTCTCTTTGGCGGGAGCCTCATGCCTCCCTTTGTTTTGGATTCTGGTTAGAAGCAACTGAATGCCAACTTCTGCAGATGTCCCCCAGTGCTGGGAAACCTACAGAGCACGTGCTGAACCAGACTAATGAGATCAGAAAACACCCAATGCACTAAGACAGGAATGAGAGATTGTTAAGAGCTATATACACCATGATATTCAAAAACAAAATTCAAGGAGTGAAGCCACTGCATCTATCAAAGGCTGTGTGTACCTGTGCATTGCCTCCAGAGCCTCCCACCTTATCCCAGCCCTTCAGCCCTGAATTTACAGGGTGCATGAAATATGCTCTTTGGGAGAGAACAGCCTCTCTCCACATCAAAGGCATGCACTGAATGGGAGATCTTTCAGGATTCCTTTATGTATAAAACAATTGAGACTCACCAAAACAAAGAATGTTCCCTTTCTAATTAGGGCTTACTTTGCTAAAATCTCTACAAAGCTGGAGACCGTATTTTCCTCCCAATTAGTGGCCTTAGAGGGCGAGGGTGTAGGGGGAGTTGCAGTTGGAGCCCCCAGAGGCATGCCAGGGCCTGGCTGCTCTGTTGCTGTGTCTCCCTGGACACACACCATGAGTCAAGGGTGCCCTGGCGCCTTCTCTCTGAGAGCCGTGCCGCTTCCACTGTGAACACAAAACATATCAGGGAAAAGAAATTCTTCAGCATCTTGCGGGATCTACAAATGACAGCTTCTGACTGATCTTATTTATCACCCCCCAAATGAGTTAGCAACACTACTAGTTAATTTCTGACTATTGTGAACTAAAATAAAATCTCAAGCCCCCCAGCTGACTGAATGGACTCCCTCTTGGCCAAAGAAACCCCAGAAAAAGCTGAAAGCTGAGTCACTGGCCGAGAGATCTGAGGTCAGGCAAGCCTAGTCATGCCTCCTCCATTTTTGGAGATATTCTTTATCTAAATCATTAACCGGCCTAAGGCTATACAAGACAAAGCTTAAACCACACCTGCAGGCCATTGATTTACTCAACAGATCACTTGAGTTTCAGAATATGTCCAGTGACCTGTCTCTGATTAATAGACTTCCTTAAGTTAAAACATTGCACATTCCAAGCCTTTAGACCAAGCTTCATTTCCTTAACCAATTACAAGCCAAAGAATCTTTAAACCCACCTATAACCTGTAAACCCCATCCTCTCTTTGAGATATCTGCCTTTTCAAGGCAAAGCAATGTACATACTCCACATATTG
The DNA here is from genome assembly GCA_008086735.1 of Cheirogaleus medius. Lineage (NCBI taxonomy): Eukaryota > Metazoa > Chordata > Mammalia > Primates > Cheirogaleidae > Cheirogaleus > Cheirogaleus medius. The sequence continues at coordinate 9,526,405 of VBSM01001124.1, read as the reverse complement.
ACTTACGGTCTTACATGTAATTCCTGTCTCCATGAGTGTATAAAACCAAACTGTAACCCAGCTACTGCTGCGAGTACATTTTCTCAGAACTTCTTGAGGCTATGTGCTCTGGGCCAGTCACACACATCTGGCTCAGAATAAACCTCTTTAAATTATTTGGGTTTTTTTCCATTAACACTATAAAATTATCTAAAGACATGAACACATCTCACATGTGACACTCAAGCAGCCATTTTATTTTATGAATACTTAATATCTCCTGACCTGGGGAAAATGTGAAGGCATGATCTAGAATGCAATACACCCTGTGAGTTAGCTTTTTAAATCTTAGCTTTCCTAATGCATAGTCACATACATCTTCTTAACACAGATTTTAGCTTAGCACTGTGCTGGCAGATATATTTTGCTGCAGAAAGACACTGTGCATAATTACCCCATTGTTCTTATAAATGACAGAGTTACTTCAAAGGGCAGTAAACAAAATGTTAAAATTAAATCACAACAAGTCTTTGTACTGAAGTGGTATCTCACTATTTTTTTAAAAAGTTCAAAGGAACTTCTGGATGTTATTTCATTATCCCTTGTTTAAAAAAATTAGTTGGGAGATCATCAGGCTGAGGTAGCTTCAGCCCCTAGGTTTCTCTGTAAGCAAAGGGAAACCCAACTCATTGTGAGTGGTCAGATTCTAGGCCAATCAGGAACGACTAATTCTAACTAGAGACTTTCTACTAGTTAATCAGGGACCACTTAACCTCTAACAGGACTTTCCACTGGAATGATCGGAATAGGGTACTGCTCCATTCTAATCCATCAAATATATTCTTTGCCTTGCTTCTGTGTCACCTTATAAAAACCAAGCCTCCCCCAACCCCTTTGTTGGAGCCCTGAACTGCTTGTGGTTTGGCATTGCTTGATTTATGAATTGCTGTTTGCTCAAATAAACTCTTTAATCAATGTGCCTCGGTTTATCTTTTAACGCTCTCACGAAAACACACAAATATAATGCAGTCATTAAGAAATAGAATATCGCAGCATTTTATGGTACAAGTGAAGCAAAAATAATATATCATTGCATTTTTCAATTTTTGTACCTGACATGCTGGAGAAATTGGTTGTGAGTCGTTTTGGATTGCTGGTGTGAAATGTGATGTGCAAAATGGCTTCACTCTGGTTCAGAGATCCAACATAGGTTTGGGAAGCCATTCTACCTGCAAACCTGCAACAGCCCCCCCCCCCCCCGGAACTTGCCCTTGAATTGGGTCAAATTGAAATGACCGCAACATCTTGTAATAAAGCTGAATTTCACCAGCACTGCAACTCCTGAACAACCACCACGAAGGAACTATGGACTCATGTCCTGGCCAGCCACTTCCACCAATGATAATTCTTTGAAAACAACTTGTGTAATTACCCTTACCTTCCTTTTAATTTCTCTTAAAACCCCCTATTCTTCTCCCTCTCTTTGGAACACGCTTTGGTTTCTAGCTGAATCTATGTTTTCTGAATTATAATTCCTAAGACCCCAATAAATGCCTTGTCTTACTGCTTTGTGGCTTGGTCTTTTTGCCTCTTTTTAGTTGGTACTGGAATTATGATTGTCACAATAATTCAACTGAAAGAGACTTTACTAAAAATATTGAGTAAGGTTTGAGAGCTAATTTTTTCTTTAATTATCTGAATATTGACTTATTTTAAAATATATAATAATTATCTTAATATATTTCATCCTTGATTTAGTAGGTATAGACCACATAAAATAATTTTAAACAATGCCAGAGGGTCTCTAGGTCTGTTTCAAGTCCTCAGGGTGAAAAACTGGATGCAAAAATGGACAATGGCTAGACCATAATAAAAACAAAACTTTGACCTACAGCCTGAATTGACCTTCCCAGGAAATCAACTTCTTATCTACAATAAGCAACGGAGGAAACCTGTTATAATGTATGAAAAGGATTAGATTATGCCACCCCCAAATATGCCACTTTGGTATTAATATAAGGATTATTTTAAACTGAAGGCAACGGAGAAACAGCAGACACAGGAGGAGCTCTATACTCTCTCCCATCTGCCTAAAAGCAGAGCATACATTTCCCTTTATGAAGATGTTTCCCCTCCTTTCTTCTGTACCAAAAAGAGAACAACTGTTAATCATCAGAATGACACTTGCCACTAGGGACAGCATGGACTCTAGGCTGCATAAACACACTTTACTCAAATAACCTTTATCTTCCATTAGTTTCCCCCATACATTTGCCTTCCCATAATTTTCTGCCCCTAAAGCCTAAACTCCTTTTTCTTTGTCTAGTCACATCTCTACAATTTATCACCCTTGTTAAAATGATATATAAACTCTTAGGTCCAACTGTCTCTGGGTTTTCACTTCTTTTCTGCAGATCTGTCTTTTATCAGTTCGATTTGCAGGACCCAGACACTGCACCTAGGAGGCTAGGGGAGAGGATGATTTCCTCTCCCACAGTCGGACATGTAGAAACCCAGACTGCCGTCTCTAGTGACTTGCCAGGAAACCAAGCAAAACCTTATGTAACAATTGGCCTCAAATGGTCAAGACTTGATTAATAACTCACAGGTTCCCTAATTTTTATCTCTGCTTCCAGCTTGGAAGCAAACAGAAAAAGCCAAATATGTACTTCTAGCCAATCACATAGGATGCGATTCTAGTTATCCCACCTTCAGCTTCCCCAGGCCAACGATGTCCACTCAGGGCACAGCTGGAGCCTTCCCTTGTATTTATTATAAAACTTTCCCACTCCTCTGCCCACCTTTGAGTTTTTGCCAAACACAAGCGATGTGGCTGACCTCCTTGTTAAAGCAAGCTCAGAATGAATAGCCTTTGCCTTTCTCATTTGGTTGGTCCTCCTTTATTTACACAAGGCATTACAATGGCTGGCTAATTTGATTTTTCAAAGGTAGCCTCTCAATCTCTCAGAGAGAAAAAAAGTGCTATTTTATTATAAATCTGTTCACCTACAAATAAGAAACTAATTGATCAATGTGCCAGTTTAATAGGACAACTGGCTATGGTCACCACATTATACACTAGACAAAATTCACTCGTCCTGTCTAACTGAAATTTGAAACATTTAATTTTTCTGTCGGCTCCAAATATTGAAATAAAGCATCATATAACAATATCAAAGTGGTTGAGGTGAGGGTAGCTCTGGAACTTAGTTGTCTTTGCTTAATATGGAAGGAAATGCTTAAAAGATGAAGAGGGCAGGTTGGTTAACAGATTAGGCACACACTGGTCTCTGGGATTCTACAGAGGCCTGGTAATCTGTGAACTTGGATAGAACACAAATCTTATAAAATAGGAAGGACTCCTTCCCCTCAAAAGAAAATGAAGTCTTGTTGTTCACAAACCCCATCATGGTCATTCACAGGGCAGGATGCTGAACACTGGGTCAGAGTTTCCTAGCCATCCATTCATTCTCTCATTAATTAATTCATTCATTTACTTATTCAACAAGTATCTGTGGATCATCTAATATATGCCAGGCACTGTGTGAACTTCTGTGGGTCAGTAGAGAAGTGAGTTACGCTTCAGGAGGGAAAACACGTATGTGGATAACTGTATAGATAACAGAGGTGCAAAGTGCTTCAGCGTGTAGGGTAGCTGTGCAGTCCAGCCCTGCTGCTGTCTGGCCCGTGCAGCCCAGAACCACTGGCAGCCAGAGAACACTTTGTGGATGTCAGCTTTTACCTGCCTTCTGACTTCTTGGATTAAATGTATTGTAGTCTCTCAGACTGGAGCGCTACAGAGCTGAGTTAGCAGTGTTTGCCGTGATATTTTTTGTCAATTATTCACATAGTTTACTATAGCAGAGTTTCTTTTGCTCAAATAGCCAACTAAATGGTCCTGGTCCTGTAGCTTCTGTCTCACTATCATCATTGCTCATTTTCATACATAAACTTGTTCAGCAAGTATGCATCAAGGCACTTCCTTTTGAGGAGCTGAGGAGCTAGAAAGACGAGCAACTTTGCTCTTAGTTGGAATTAAAGAAGGCAAGTATCCAGTTCTGTATTTTCAAACATAACTGTTGTATTTTAACCTAAAATCAGAATTTTAGAGATGCAAAAAAAAAAAAAAAAGTGAAGATTTTCTAACCCAACCTCCTCAGTAGATTCGAAAATACTGAAAAAGTAGCTTGCTTAAATTTGCCAACAAATGGCACAACCAGGCCGCAGAGCCAATCCCCTGGTTCCTGGTCCAGGGCCTCTGCCAAGAGGAAACACTGGCTCGTGTCCTTCTATCAACTGAGTCACAATGTTGTCCTCCATTTACAGTTTTCTTAATTGTATATCAGAACGCTGATTTGCAACAGAGTTACCAAGTTAGCCATAATCATTTTGTATTTAATGTTAGTGGTTGTGTGTTTGTAGGGTGCCCTTCTGTTTTGCTTTTGCAACAATTGGATCTTTATTTAGCTGAATTATTCAGTTGCCTTTATTTTCTCAATTGCTCCATAGCAGCCCTTAATTTCATACCTTTCTTAACAATTTAAATTACTTCTCATTCAGCTTTGCAGAGGCTGGATTCCATATTGTCTCATGAGAGCAGAACCCTCTTACACTGGTCACATTGGTGAAGGACCCACTCTGGCAGGACTGCATGAAATGATGGGCAAGTCTCAGGATTTCATAAGTTAACAAACTGGAGGAGTGAGCAAATATCTCCATTTCTATCACCTAGCTCGCTCACTTGCTCTACCTACCTCCCATCCGTCTGTCTATCTCAGCAGTTCTCAACCAGGAGCTATTTTGTTCCCCACAACCTCCCCAGAAGACACTTGACAGTGTCTGAAAATATTTTTGGTTGTCACAACCGGGAGGTGCAACTGGCATCTGGTGAACAGAGGCTAGAGATGCTGCTAAACATACTATACTACACAGAGCAGTTAGTTCCCCATAATAAAGGACTATCTGGCTCAAAATGTCAATAATGCCAAGATTGAGAACCGTCTGTCTATATCTAAGCTATCCATCCAATCTATCTATCTATTCACTTACTCTCTTTCTGTCTCTCTATCTTTCTAGAAAATTTATAACATTATATTAAATTGAATATAGTAAAGCAAAAAATGATAAGTAAACTAGGTGATAGGTGGAAAATGTATCATTTTTTTTTTTCAAGAAACAAAGACTGGACTCCTAATTTTACTCTGGATTTGGAAAGCTAACTGTAGTTTGGTTAACATATTTTAAGATTTTAGTCCAATACATGAAGCTACAAAGACAGGGCTGGGCAATATTTTTCGATGTATCTTGGACATTTGTTTTGAGAGCTGGTTAAGAATGTGCACTGATAAGAAGTGTATCTGGCTATTTCTAACAGTTAAACATGAATTGGCTTATATTTATCTTTATAATTGGTAAACTGTTCTCCCAGAAATTACCTTCTAACTCAGTTTGCCTCCTTTTCCAATGTTATATCATTTTTTGTATGGCAAAATCCAACAATCTCAGATCAATAAATGGAGAGGACATTACATCACTAAATAATTTTAATTATTAGGTGTAAGGATAATGATATAAATAGAAATTGAGCATTAGAACAGCATCGTCATCTTTGTTGCAGGCAAGATACAATAACAGATGCTAAAATTAGTGGGCAAAAATTTGTGGAGAAAAAGTATATTGGAATAGTGTCAAATAATTTTCCCCCAGACATTTATTAATTGCAAAGGAACAGACAGTGCATGTGTTGGTTTTCTCTTGCTGTGTGACAAGTTATCACAAACTCTGTGGCTTGGCGTAATGTCTATTTGTTGTTACTGTTTCTGTGGGCCAGGACTCCGGGAAGGGTCCTCTGCTCAGAGGTTCACAGGGTGAAATCAAGGTGCCGGCAGGTTGAGTTCTCATTTGCAGCTCAGGGTTCTCTTCCACGCTCAGATTATCAGCATCCTGGTGCTATGGACCTGGGGCCCTGCTTTTTTCTGGCTGCCACCCAGAGCCTCTCAGCCCCAGTGTCCAGGCCCAGTCCGGTGCCTCCTCCACACTTGCAGTAGCTCTTTCAAGGCTGCTGGGAGATCTCTCCCACTTCGAGTTGCTCCCGTCTCTTTGGAGGCCTCATTTTATTAGTTCAGGCTCACCTCAGATAATACCTCCTTTGACTAACTGCAAATCGGCTGATCAGGAACCCTAATTAAAGCTGTCAAATCCCTTCTGCAGTTCAACATAACGCAGTCACAGGAGAACTCTCTGTACCATTTTTTTTTCAACTTTTCTGTTAAGTCTAAAATTATTTCCAAAAAAAGAGTTAAAGAATGCCAGTGGTCTTCCACAGTGGTTGGTTAAGTTCAGAGAGCTAATGGTTTATAAGTTGACATTCCCATAGGGTGGCATAAATGCTTACAGAAGAGTGGCAGTTTCCAGCTGTTCTTTAAGGAAATGGCAGGAACTCTAGCAAGGAGGCAGAGCTGGATATAGCAAGGACCTGGCCACAGACCTCGGAGTTAGCAAACAATCCATCCCAAAGAGGGAGGGATCCTACTGTACTAGGTCTTTCTGTGCCCTTTGGCTTAGGGGGGCCACTATGATACCTATTTTACTGATTAAAATATGACTGAGGCTCAGAATTACTAAGGATATACAGGAGTGGAGCTCAAAATTTGAACAGAGATAATTCTAGTTGACCTCAAAGCTTGGTTCTTTTCTTTTTTTTTTT
>VBSM01001124.1:9467439-9517762 GCA_008086735.1 Cheirogaleus medius | reverse complement strand
GTCCCATTCCCTGGAGATGCCTCCGGCTGGTGGCTATATTGTCTCTCTGGCAGCTGCGATAGGGGCGGGGGATAGGAGAGTGCAGCAATATGGCGCCTGCCGTGCGGTCGGGACTGTGCACAGGGAGGTGCCCCGAGGGGATTGGGAGCCTGGTGCCGCTTCCGCTACAGGCTTACCGCTCACTGGTGGCAGCCGTCTCTGGACTGGTGTCCACAGGTCTCTCCAACCGCTGGGGACCCCACCAGCAGTCCGAGATGCAAGGCAGGGGAAGTTAACTGCTCCACTTACCCTTGCCACTGGTCTCCATGCCGCTGGCTTGGGAGGTCTCTTCTCCCAATTCTCCTCCGCAACCTCCTCCCGTGGAGTCTCCCGTAGTCTCTGGTACCCCTCCTTCCGACCCCCGTCTGATGTATGGTCGTCTGCTTGCTTCTTTCTTTTAATATCTTCTAGAAGCTGTCTTTTCTGCAGAGACACTCTGGTGGTGTTTCTTGTCCGCCATCTTGCTCTGCCCGGTTCTTTTCTTTTATGTTATGCTACATCACCAACATCTCGACAGGTGGAGGGAAGTAAGAGAATGTTGGAAAGACACAGGGAAGAAAGAAACAAGGTGCACAGAGAATCCTGTTGTTTCAGGGTAGAACTGAGCTGAAGTTGGTGTCCATCAAGGGAAAGAGAAAGGTCTGAGGGTACAGCAAACTCAGGCTTATTCAAGAAATCATCATTTTAAAGATCAAACCAACAGATGGGGCAGAACAAAGACAATGCCACAGCCCCATTCAATTCTGAACTCAGGCAAGACGGCAGATGCCAAGAGACCTGTTCATTTGTGCAGTAAGACAAGAATCCAGTGCAGGAGAAGAGAGCTGGAAGGCTGAGAGAGCTGGCAGGCTGCCAGATTTCCTGCTCCAGGAAGGCCCAGACAGGGACAGCTGAACTAGATATGGTGCCTGGGAAGCAGTTAAGGTAAACTCAAGCACAGTATACTCAGTTCATCTCTGGACTGAGCCAGCATCAGAGACAGGCAGGGAATAGGGAGGGTCGTTCATGGATGGACCCTGTCTTCATGGCTCAGAACCTGTTAGGTGTGGTTGGCAGCAAAGAATATTTGGGCTGTGTTAGTGGGAGGATAGTGAGTAAAACTTCCTGCCTTTGTCAGGTTTTGCTCAGAACTGGGCATATGTGTGGCAAGTATTAGCAAAACAAACTCCGAGGCACAGAGGAAACTGAGGCTGAGGAAAAGTTGCTGCAATGTTCACCAAGAGTCATAATGGATCTCATCAACTTCTTTGATGTGTGTGTTGAACTTGAGACTTTGATTGACAGGGCCTTTGACTAGGTCTCCCTTGATATTCTTACTTACATTCATTTATATTACTTACCGAGTGCTATGGGTGGATGTTAGTACAATTACATGAATGAATTGAACATTTTTCATCAATTGGTTGTGGTCAATGTCAGAAGAGTATCGCAGCCTGCGTTCTTAGTTCTGTCCTATTCAATCGTTTCTTCAATGGTGCAGTCCGGAGAGTGGCCCTGTCTAGGGTGGCATACTTTTACAAAGAGCCAGAATTCAATTTAGCTATTAACAGAGGACTGTTTCTGGCTGTTTGCACAGGAGGAGACAAGACAAAATGAGATTTGGGATGTGTTAAAGGGGAAGAAACAGAAAGGAACAGATTGGTGTACATTCTTCTTCCTGGCGATTGGACTCCTGTGTGGATTTTTAATAAGCTCTGTTTTTCTTAACCTCATTTCAGAAATTTAGTTTGGAAGCTTATTGCATTTATAAAAATTTAAATAATATCCTCCCTTCACATATTGAGACAATTTACTTATAAACTTTGCTTTTAGACCAGAGAATCTTGGCATCATGTAAATGTTAACAACAAATAATTATTAGTAAAGTTTTGTTTTCATGCAGAGACCAAATATTCTTTTCTTTTGGTATTATTGGTTTCTTGTTATAACTGAAGAAAAGCAAGGCCTATTTTATCTCTTTCACGCCTTCTCCTATCTTCAATATCTTTACTTACTTTCATCACTCTATCTCTAATTCATAAGGAGATGGGGAAATCTAACTAAATCTACTACCAGGATCAGTAGTTTAACACTTTATTTAATCATTAGCCAGTTTTCTTACCTGGACTCTCTATCCTTAAAACCTTTTTTAAAACAACAATTTTAATCAGGTATAATTCACAAACCATACAATTAACCTATTTCAAGTGTACATTTCAAAAACTTTTAGTATATGCACAGAATAGTGCATCTAGCATTGCAATAAATTCTACAACATTTTCTTCACCCCGAAAAGAAATCTTTAGCCATCACCCCCACAGTCCAGTCCCTCTACCTCCAGTAGTCCTAGGTGACAATTCATCTACTTTCTTCTCAGTAGATTTTCTGATTCTAGGCATTTCATATAAATAGAGCTTTACACTATTTGGTCTTTTGTGACTGGACTTTTTTACTGAATGCAATGTTTTCAAGGTTTGCTCACAGTTTGGTGTGTATCAGTGCTTCATTTGTTTTTATTTGTTGAATAATGGTTTATTATATGGATGTATTATATAATAAATTACCCTTTCATCTGTTCACGGACATTTGGGTCATTTCTACTTTTTGGATATTATGCACAATGCTGCTAACATAACACTTGTGTACAAGTTTTTGTGTGGATATATATATATATATATACACATATATATATTCACATTAACTAAACAATATTTTATTTTTTTTATTTTTTCTTAATTTCAGAATATTACATGGGTACACATGTTTTGGTTACAAACTAAAAGTACACTTACCATTTGATCAAGCAATCCCACTACTAGGTATTTACCCAAAGGAAAAAAAGATATTTTATAAAAAAGACACTTGCACTTGAATGTTTATAGCAGCACAATTCACAATCACAAAGATGTGTAAACAACCCAGGTACCTACCACTACATGAGTGGATTAATAAAGTGTGGCATATGTATACCATGGAGTTCTACTCAGCTATAAAAAAAATGGTGATCTAGTATCTTTTGTAACAACCTGGATGGAACCGGAGACCATTCTTCTAAGTGTAATATCACAAGAATGGAAAAACAAACACCACGTTTACTCAATACTAAATTGTATATATGTTTTCATTTCTTTTGGGTGTATGCCTAAGAGTTGAATAGGTGGACTATAAAGTAATCCTATGTTTAACTTTCTGAGAAACTGCCAGACTGTTTTCCTAAGTGGCTACACCATTTTACATTGCCACCAACAGTGTATGAGGGTCTCAACTTCACAGCTTTGCCAGCACTTGTTCTTAGGTCTTTTTGATTACAGCTTTCCTAGTGAGTGTAAAGTAGTTTCTCATTTTGGTTTTTATTTGCATTTTATTAATGGCTAATGATTTTGAGCTTTTTCATGTACTTATCGACCATTTGTATACCTCCTTTGGAGAAATGTCTACTCAGATCCTTTGCCAATGTTTAAAATTGGATTATTTATCTTTTTTATTATTGAATTGTTGGCGTTCTTGATATATTTTAGATACAAGGGCATTACAGAAATACAATTTGCAAAACTTTTCTCCGATTCTATGAGTTGTCTTTTTCATTTTTTGATAAGTTTCCTTGTAGGACAAAAGTTTTTAATGTTGATAATGTCCAATTTATCTATCTTTTCTTTTGTTGCTTATGCTTTTGATATCGTAAACAAAAAAATCATTACCTAAGTCCAAGGTTACTGAAATTTAAGTCTATGCTTTTTTCCCTGATACTATTGCAGTTTTAGCTCCTACATTAGGTTTTTGATCCCTTTTGAGTTAATTTTTGGTGTGAAGTGGGGACACAACTTCTTAATTGTTTTACATATGGATATTCAATTATTCCAGAGCAATCGTTGAAAAGACTACTTTTCCCCTATTGAATTATCTTGGCACCTTTGTTGAAAATCAATTAACTGTAAATGCGTACTTTATTTCTGGGCTTCCAATTCCATTTGTCTATATGTCTAGTTTTATGTCAGCCCCACATTGTCTTGATCCCTGTAGCTTTCTGGTAAGTTTTGAAATTGGGAAGTGTGAGTCATGCAACTTGTTCATTGTCAACATTATTTTGACTATTTGGAGTCCCTTGAATTTCCATATGAATTTATGACTAGTTTGTCAAATTTACAAAGAAGCCAGCTGGGGTTTTGATTGAGATTGTATTAAATCTACACATCAATTTTCCGTCTTGACACTATGATGTCTCTCAATCCATAAACATGGATATCTTTCCATTTCTTTAGGTCTGCTTTAATTTCCTTCAGTGATGTTTTTCACTTTTCAGTGAATATGTTTTGCACTTTTTGTTAAACTTATTCTTATGTATTTTATTCTTGATACTGTTTTAAATAATTTCTTTTCTAAGTTTTGTTTTTGATTTATTCTTTGCTATTGCTCAGAAATACAATTGATTTTTGTATATTGGCCATGTATCCAGCAACCCTGCTGAACTTACTTATTTTAATAGTTTTTGAGTGGGTATGTCGGAATTTTCTATATACAAGATTTCGTTATCTGCAAATATAGTTTTACTTCTTCCTTTCCAATCTGGATGCCTTTTATGTCTTTTCTTGCCTAATTGCCCTGCTTAAACCTCTAGTACAATGTTGGATAGAAGCAGGTAGGGTGAACATCTCTGTCTTATTCCTGATATTAAAGGGAGAGAATATAGTCTTTCAGCATTAAGTATGGTGTTAGTTGTAAGTTTTTCATAGATGCCCTTTATCAGGTTGAGGAAATCTTCTATTTCTAGTTTGTTGAATGTAGCATAAAAATCTTAATGAGAAATGAACAATAAATCACTGTGTTTGTTTAAACCTTACTCCATATAATTTATATTAGTGACTAGAGAATTATTCCAAACACTTACATTTACTGCTGCAACAGGTTACTTCTCACCAAAAAATCTGCAAGGCCATTAGAAGAAGACCAAATCTAGAGAGTGTACCTGGAAGGAAGGTGAAGAATTGTGAAGTCTGTATGAGGAGACAGCACCAGGTAGGAGAGCAGGAATATGGGGCAGCCCAGAGGCTAAGAACTGCTAAGTCCAGGACAGGGGGAGGAAGGTAACCAGAACTGGGTTTGTGGGGATCAAATGCTGGGAGGGTGTGGTTAGGAGGCCAAATCCCAGTCCTCAATGCATGTGGAAGGAGGATAAAGTCATCCTATTGTTTGGAGAAGCAGCCTGTCATTTTCTCCAACCTAGCCCTAACTTAATAGTGGTTATTCCTAATAAATAATTCTGAATAAGGGAATAAACTTTGTAGGTTATACTGGGTAGATTTTCATTATGTATGGGTGGTTTAACTTGTTTTTTAAATTGTTTATACTGAATTTTGTTTTTTTTCTTTTGTCCTATTTTTAATGCAATAGTGTTTTAAAAAGTTCATAGATAAGTAAAAAATCGCTTTTTAAAAATTTTGTAGCAGAGCCTTTCTTCTGTCTCAGTTGCTTTGAAAGTTGGGCAACTAAGAAAGAAGTGGATTAGCATGAAGTATCAGGAATCGCCCAATCCGTCGCTACTCCAGCTAGTTCAAGAAACAAAAGCAGAGCTTTGGCAGGGGCAGAGGCAGATAGCGTCAGGGTTAGCACAGGAAAAGGCACCAAATTTGAGTGAGGAGCAAGAAACAGTTCAAGAGAGAGCCCAGCCTCAGCACTAGTAGGAATTAATGAAGCTACGAGTGACCAGATACTAGGTGAGGACGAAGCAGGTGCCGATAGCCTCTGGCACCAAATTTGGGGTTTGCAGAGCTTCTCTGGCAGCTTCAGGTCTTCCCTCATGGGCACACCTTTGTGGATCTTGCAGGCATAGTCAGCAGATCAGCACCCACTGCCCGGTCCCCAGAAGACTTGATTCTCGAGTGAGTCCTGTGTTGGCACAGCAGTCTGGCAGGCTCTATAACTGGGGGCAGGGAACGTGGGTTTTCTTGGGTAAAGTCTTTGGGTAGAAAAAGAATAGTAACATCTAGCAGAGAATTCCCTAACAAGGAAGAATGCAGACTGAAAAGAAAGAAAAAGCTTAATGAGTTGTTTTGACGGGTAGATCTACTTGTCCATTAAGACGATTATATGTCTCAGTTTAAGTTAGTACCTAATTATAAACTCTACCCCAAAAGGTAAGTATAAGGTTGCTTGTAGCTTCTTTTTAATGTTTTGTAGCCTGCCTTTTAAAGGGTAGCTCAATTTAAATGCATGACTATTTTGAGAATTATTTCTTTTTCAGAGGATGATTAGTTTAGCACATGAAGGTGATTGTTCTGAATGGGAAATAGCATTATCTATTCTCTTACTTAAATGAAATATCTACTAGAGAGGTATTTCTAAAGCTAATGATTCTTCCATTTTCTTGACAAATTATCTTTTGAGACTGGTAGGTAATTGTGAAATCGCAATAGCAGAGATGGGAGAAACCTGCTACTCTTGTTTGAATTACTTTGTAAGTTCAGAAATAAAATGCTGCAATTCTGATGTCTTTACATTGTAATAGGGAACAGACAAGGTAAAACAAAAATTGCTCATGTTCACAAATCAGACTGAGAAATTATTGGTTGTTTTTCAGCGGATGTGAAAATACTCAGATCTCAGAATTTCCCTCTAACTTTCATAGTCATGAAAGCTCATTTCATTACTTTTAAATAACTTTGTTGTAAGACTTCACCCATGTTTGTGTGAATCTGATGTACATGTGTACAATAAGAAGGTAAATTTTCTGTTTCTCACCCAGGGTTGTTCTGATATGTGGAGCAAGTGGCAGATGAAACATCAAATACACCCCTTCCAGTAATGTTTGATTAAACAGGTAGATCTTATTTCTGTTTTTATTATAATATACCTGTCGTGCTTTGTACATTCAATTACCAGGAGTTGAAGAGTGTTAGGATGTTGGTTTGGAGGAATGCACCAGATTCACAGAGGGCGTTTGTCCATAATAGCTTTTCCAGCCCCACCCTCGCCCCACCGCCCCTCCCCCAGATCTATTAGGTCAGAATGGCTACATGTCACTTAGGGAATCTGTGTCTTTAATAAGCATTCTTGGGTGATTCTGAAGGGTAAACCAGTTTTGGAGCTGCTAATCTTTTCTAGTTTCTTTATTTTACAGAAAAGGAAATGAGATTTAGCCAGGACTAAGCCATGCTAGAAGGTCAGAAAATGGTGCAGAGGTTTGCAGTGATGTGCGAAGGTCACGCAGCTATTCGGTGATAGCCCATTCTGTGGTCTTGGTTAAGAGCTCTGCCTCCTCCCCCAGGCCCAGGGTGTCTGAGGCCTCTGTTGCAGCTGCTCTACGTCACACTGTGACTTCTCCCTCTGGCCACTTCTGCATTCCTCAATCCCTAGAGCTGCTGATCACGACCCAAACCACCAGAAACCTGCACATAAAATCTCCTCAGACTCAGTTTCCAGGGAAACCCAGCCTAAGGCAGCGGTGGGCGGGCAGATGCACAGGTCCTGACCTGCGAAAGCGTCCATCAGCGTATTTCCCCATTGTGACACCAGTGGTGTCCATCCCACTTTTTCTTAAGTTTTGGAGTAAAACTCCGGGGGTTTGGGGGAGGGAGATGGGGAAGCAACATCGAAGGCAAACTGGTGTTTACAGTTCCCTTTCCAGTAACAAGTGGCCTGCCTTATCCAGCTGTGCTGTACTTCTCTGCCTAACCTGAAGGCAGCTGACTGTGATGGCAAAATGGCTTCCCCAGGAATTCCCGTGTATTTGTTAAAGTTACCAGAACAAATGTGGAATCGCTTGTGTTAAACATTCCCTGACAAATAGAGCCAGGGAAGGCCATGCAGGAAGGGTTCTGATACCAAGATAACTATCACAAAAGACTCTGCAAAAACCACAGTCTTGCCCAAAGGTTATTACAACCCTACACGCATAAAAAAAAATACTTCTGTTAGGACATCTGCCCAGGAACTGCCTGTCCAAGCTCAGAATGGCACCACCCTTGTTATTGATCCTTGTGGCCAAGGATAATTATCTCAAAACAGTTATCCTCCTCATTTTTTCCTTTAAAAACCTTTGCCTTTCTTTATCTTCCTAAATACACAAATAGTTTACTGTGGCACGTGTATTCCCATTGCAATGCTTATAGCCAAATAAACATCATTTTCTTTCAGAAAGCCTCTCTCTCCACATATTGCATTAAGGTTATAATTTTTATTAACATTATACATTCTTAGGTAGCGCAATTGTTTTTTCATGTCCAGCAATTCTGGAAAAATGACTGAATTGTCAGTGCAAACATTTATTTCTTCCACAGATATTCAACACTTAATTGCAGAATGATTTAATCGAATGATTTTGTTAGGCAAAGTTCTCAGGAAAAAATTCTGTAAATACTGGAAATTTTCTTAGGTATTGAATATCCATCTAATATAAATAGGCAATAGACCTTTAGGACAAAAGGTAAAATTATCAACTTATTATGGAAAAAATGTCAATCAGCCTACTAGAAAAACTATTTGTTAGAAAAACTATCTGAGGTGAGTTTTTAACCTTTAAAAAGGTTAAAAATTGTTAAAGGTTAAAATTGTTTTTCCCTGGGAAGAACAATTGCACTTTGCATTTATGCAACTGCATAAAGAACAACCTTGTGGAAAGAAGATTTTACATGTATTCACCTATCATCCAGCTGCTCCAGATGTGATAACTCACTTAACTTGAAAGATCATATAGCTTTTCATAAGTATATTTATACATATTTACATTGCATTAGAATTTTCAATTTTCCTTTAGGATTTCTTTTAAGCAAATCTGACTTTTACTAAACTATCTCAGTAAAGGCTCCTAAAAATAACAATGTATTTTCTATTCATTAAATTATTTAAATAATTTTTTGAAGTTTTAGGCTTGCTTTTCAGTGCAATGTTGAAATACATACTTCCTATATTTCAAAATGAATAAAATAAATCTAAAATAAAAGTTAAGTATTTCAGCAAATCTGAATCAATGTTTTCATTGATTCATATGAGATGACTTCTTATAAAATAAGGAAAATATATTGAAGTAATTTTTCATGGGAAATTAAGTAACATTTCAAGATAAATACTAATCGTGCTTGATCTAGAAGAACACTGTTCATCACTATGATTTGTTTCTACTTTTGATTTTATTCAAATTTAATTCTATCAAGGCATCACCAATTTATGAACTCCTATTATATGGAATTTGTAATTCTAGATGCTTTAGGGAAAATCATTCTTCCATTCAATAAGCTCACTGAGTGCTTATGTCTTTGGATACAGGATCAATATGATTTGGCTCCTTCTACCAAGAAACTCATGGCCTAGTGGAACAGATAGTTCTTAAGCAGATAAATACATTATCTAGTAAATACTGCAATATCAGCAACTTCACTTGTCCTTATCAACATCATTATATTTATTTACTGTGGAATTTAATATAAATAAGCACCAAATACTTTTGGTCATCCTTGGTTAAAATTATAGTTGACACCATAGCCCCAAGTTTCCATTGTAGTTAATGAGAAACTTTGAATGACAAAGCTGTTGACATGAGCTGTTTTGAAACTTTAAACTGGGTGAGCCAATTTTTTTTATTGAGGTAAAATTCACATAACATAAAATCATTCATTTTTCAAGTGAACAGTTCAGCGGCATTTTGTATATTCACAATGTGGTGCAATCACTAATTCTATTTAAATTCAAATGATTTTCATCACCCCAAAAGGAAACCTTGCGTCCACTAAGCAGTTGTTTCTTATTCCCCCTCCCGTCAGCCGCTGGAAACCACCAGTCTGCACTCTGTCTCTATGAATTTACCTATTCCAGGTATTTCATATAAATGAAGTCATTCAATATGTGACTTTTTGTCTTGTTTCTTTTACTTGCGATGGTTTCGAGAGTCATCCATACTGTAGCATGTATCAGTATTTCATTTTTTATGTCCAAATACTATTCCATTGTATGGATATACCACAATTTATTTATCTATTCATGAGTTGATGGGCATTTCAGCTGTTTTAACCTTTCAGATATTGTGAATAGTACTACATTATTTTAAAATCCCACCAACAATGTATGGGCATTCCAATTTCTCTGTATCCTCACCAAAACTTGTTATTTTCCTTAAAAATTTTTTAATTATAGACATCCTTTCTAGTGAGTGTGAAGTGCTATCTCATTGTTTTGATTTGCATTTCCCTAATGACCAGTGATTTTGAATGTCTTTTCTTGTGTATTCTTTTGTCATTTGTATATCTTTTTTTAATTTTTTTTATTCAATGAACCCATTGCTCAGTATGTGTATATATATATATATATTTTTTTTTTTTTTGAGAAATGTCTATTTAAGTCCTTTGCCTATTTTTGGTCAGATTGTTTGTCTTTTTACTGTTAAGTTGTGAAAATTCTTTATATATTCTGGATCCTAGATTCTTACCAGTTATATAACTTGCAAATATTTTATTTCATTCTGGTGAAGCTTTCTTATTTCATGATCCCAAAGAGATAAATTTCCTTGGTTATCTCCTTCAAGACTCCTTTTCTGACTCTCCTTCATCCTCTCTGTCTGCTTTCTTTCATATACATGTCTATGCTTATCCTGTCTGCTGGCTTTGTGGGGAAGGGAAAAAACTCAGGTAATTAAAAATTATTGTTAATCATATGTTCATCCCCATAGTCTCATATAGCTGTCTGCTTAATATTCTCCCTCAGAATAATGAATAGAACAGCAGGGATATATTTACACTTATTATAAATCACTATTTTTCTTCAGTGTTCCATAAGGAAGAGATCTAAATTATCCTCTTTGAACTCCAGGGATGGTAAATAACTATTTAGCTAGGCAGCCTGGCCACAGCTTCAATATATTAGTCTGGTTGATCTAGTTAGCATTTTTTTCAATCCTAACAATTAGCATAAAATTTTATTTGGGGGAAGTGAGGAATGCCTGTTTCTAGAATCCCCAAATCAAATATGTGGTATTTGTTAATTATTGCTTTAATTTGTGAAAAAATATTGACCTTCCTTTTATTTGGTGTGTCATGTTTGTTTTTGTTTGAAAAATGCACAAGGGCTCACTTATATCCACTAAATTCTACTTGTGACTTCAATCCTTAAATCTATTTTTCTAAAATCAGTTGGTAAGTACTAGATTGGAACACAGTTTAACTTTTTATAATTTGTAGGTGGTGAAGCCAATACTGGAATGAAACCATGAGGCCAATTTTGAGTCTGAACTCCACCACCAACTATTACAGCTTTGTGTCCCTGGGTGAGTTGTTTCACCCTCAGTGCCAGCATCCATGTGAAGAAGGGACAGTGACTGCCCACAGTGGGTGCCTTTGTTCCTCAGAGTCCATGTTTCAGTTATTATGCACCTGATTATATAGTCTGTCTTAGTAATTACTTTCTGCATTTTCTTGGAGAGTCTAAATTTTGGCAATGTTGGGTAATAGTTTAAAATCTTCCCAAGGCGTGGACCCTGTCTCTTTCTTGTATTTTATCTTCAATAAAACCAATGTAGTTCTGGGCACAGAATAGCTACACATGTATCTTTGTTCAATAAACAGGCTTGAAGAATTTAAAATGTCAAAAAGCTAAATATTATCAGCACCAGAGACTTACATGGTTATAGAAATGATTTCTCTTAAGAAATCACTTCTATAAGTGATCCAACAGCATATCACTGTCACCAGGAGATCGGATTAAGGCTTTCATGAACTCAGTGAATTCTCTTAAGCTTCTAATTCTTCCATCTCTTTTCTTATGTACAAGAATATATTCTCCTCCTTACAGTCATGAGAATTTCAATTCAGATATGGGTCCTGTTATTACACTGGCAAATCAGAATTAGAGGAAACCTAGATTGGAAACAGAAACCTAGTGCCAAGTCTGGTGAATGGCAGAGTAGAAATAGAGGGTTTTTTGAAATTTGGCTTTGTGAAAGGTAACAAGGGCTCAGGGAAGGTAACAAAGGTGGAGGGAGAGAAGGGGGTGAGGTGGAGACATAACCCCTTGGTCTCTATGATATTTGTTAAATAAAAGTCACCCAAAGCTCCATCCTTCTCAAACATTCAAGTTATTGCACATGTTTGGAATCATAGTGAGATTTGGAAAGTGGAAGTCAACAATGGAGTGATAATATTCTAATACACTTAATGGAAGTTCAAAGAATGTTCTTGGCATTCATATTGCCTGTCATAGTGGCACTTCAAGGACTAGTGATTCTCCAACACCTCTAATTAACAAAAGATGGTAAATGGAAATTTATTATACAGTACCCTCATTATTGTTTTCGAATGTGCAAAATGTTGATATTCTTTTTGTTCTTTGTGTTGCATATTATCATTTTGTTTCATTAAGGTAAAGGGTTTTCTTCTGTCCACTTGAAATTTATATTCCTCAAGGCTATTTTTCTCCAAACAACTAGTCTCCTTCTATAGTGGTGATTTTTAGGTTAAGTTTTTAGGAGAATAAACCTTAAGCATACCAAGGGAATGCAGTGTCCTTGTTTATAAATGTCTATTATTCTAAAATAAGTAGCCTGGTCTCTGAGTGTGGGACACTTTGCTCGTGGTGGCTGGGGATGTGGAATGTTTCCATCGGACTTGTCCTCACATCACCTCCTGTCTGCAAGCTCTGATACCCTTGGGGCCTGGAGCTGGCTCTTGTGGGGCTCCTGATTCCCTACAGTTCTGGAATCAGCAAGCGGCTCAGTTGTTTGTGGAAATCTTTGGCTGAATCTGGCTTTCCTTGTTTATTCTAAAACTGAAATGTCAGAGATCAAATGCTGATAGATTTCCCTGCGGGGGAGAAACTAAGGAACTCACATTGATGGAGTATGTGTTGTCCAAGCACTGTAAGTGCTTGTGCAAGCACCGTCTCCCTTCCTCACAACCGTGCAATGAGATACCATTGTCACCATTTAGAACTGGGGCACTGAGGCCTAGTACATGTGGAGGGCTTGCCTAAGGCTCTCAGACTGCACACCCAAGCCCTTGCGTTATTCCAAGTTGATTAGTTTCCTTCTTTACAATTGCTCTTTCCTCTACTCACCTGTCAAATTCCTAAGACACAGATCTCAGTACTGGGCATGCCTTTCTTCTCTCCCCATTCCACAGGACCCTAGCTCACTCTCACTCACCCACACACAACTTACACTCACTCCAAGCTGCGTCTCATAAGATCATGAATCCTCGCTAAACTTACTCTCTTGTGTTTATTTGTATGTCATTATCCTTTGCAAAGGATTTTTTTGTGTGTAGTTTTTAAACAGTTAAAATTAAAGATAGCCTTTAAAAATGTTTCCATAAGTTAATCTTTAACCACATAGACCCATTTAATTTCCCATTCTCTTCTATTATTTTAAGCATGTGATGATAGTGGGCATATCACAACTACTTACATATTTAACCAGGACAGTATTTAGATGCTAAATTGATTCTACAAACCATGACTTTGAGGAGGGGAAAATGCATTTTCAAAAATTGAAACGTTAATGTAATGGGTAGCTAACTGACTTTTAGATACAAATATATCATCCCATACAATCATACAATATAGAAAATTATTTTGCTAATTCATCATTTCATTTCTCCTTGCACCAATGTTAGGATTCTTAGAATGTCTGTGGGTAGGAGAGTCCTTATATCTTAATAAAGGAGGGTTGGGGTAGCCATGTGTTTGCAAAGCAGAGCAGGAGGCCTTGTCTGAAATCTGTGCTTATACAGCAGGAACTGTTTTTAGGAACTAAAGTTGCAGAAGAGAATGGGAGTTGGAGCATCTGTCTTGGTCAAAGTTGACTGGTAAGAGCCTTTCCAGGGGACGCTGCTCTGGTGATTGATCCTACCCATTTCCTTAGGGTTACCGCTGCCCACAACAGTTGCTTGCATAGTAGAACCAGAATCTGCCCACTGTCTCTGACCAACAGAGTCAAATGTAGCAACATTTCCTCTCCTGATTTCTTTACAAATCCCAACCCACTATAACCATGTTCTTTAAGTCCTAATACAAGTTCTCAACCTTAAGAAAGTGCTAAGGCTCTTTACTTGTACAGTATTATAGTATATTTTATGTCCACACTAGATAGAGTCATAGATAATTAGGTGATTTAGCAGGCTTGAGTTATGGGTGGGAAGAGAGCTTAAACTGGAATATTTTGCTCTCTCTGAATTTTCCATTATCAGAAAAATTAATTTGAATTTCAAGATCAAACACAACTGATACATCTAGAATCTCTTAGTGTAACTGGCTCCATGAACCGGTTTTATAGCACAAAAACAGGAACTTATGGTCAAAGGTTTATGAAGACATTTTGGTTTTGGTCTCAATCCTAGTTGCAGATGCAGTTTTATCCATTGACTTTACTATCTGTGGAAATGTATACACAAAATCTGCTTCCGACTCACTCTTTCTGAGTGCTGGTTGCAATCTAGCCTGTTATGTGTATACATTGTGTTGCCATAGCAAAGGCCTTTGCCTAGAAAATTTTAAAAATGAATCCTGAAACTATTAATTTTTGTATAGTAATTTATTTCAAAATGAACAAAATGGCTATTCTAAGAATCCAAAGAAAATATCAAAATAATCTTATTCTTTGGAAGTATTACATATAATTGAATTTGCACTTAAGTAGCAAAATATTTTGAGACTAGTTAGATTGTTTTTAAAGTAGCTTGATCTTGATCCTTATGTAAAAAAAATTTTTATGACTTTGTACCATTATTTGAGATATGTTATTGAGATACTTTTATTGAGATTGATGTTAGAGATTATTCAGTCTGTAGTCAGGTGATGTCACGTCAATAAATTTTATTTTGAGATATTGGTATTTTAGAAAGGTCAAATTGGTTAACATCTATTAGCAGGATGTGTTTTAAAACTTCTACTGTATTCATAGAACTTAAAGATGTTACATTTTTCAAATAGTTAAGTCTCACTAGAATAATTGTTTGTTATTTTGGTAGGTTTTTTTAAGTTTAAAAGTAATAGTTAAAACTATATTCTGTGATTGTTTCTTGGTCTATGTTTTAAAATTCATTTTGCAATATTGTTTATGAAAATATGTTTAGATATTTAATTTGTTTTGACATTAAATGACTTTTTGAGGACATAATCACATTTATTGTACATCTAATATTTACAGGCTATCAAAATGGTTAAGTAAACTGCTAAAATAAATCAGGCAAATGTAAATGAGATAAATGTAATAAAATTGCAAGAGGTTTTCTATAATCTGCTTCTTTTAAACTTCTCAGATCTGTAGCTCAGAAGTGTGACTTTTGCTGTTGTCTCACAGCTTTCAGCTTTTCCTCCCCTCGAGAAGGCCTGAGCTGATAGCCTTCTCCTCCAACCTTTCCATCAGCTCCCGTAACATTTTTCCCCTCTGGTTCTAAGTCTGCTGTAAAGGTCTGATGCTGAAATGTTTACCTTAAGGGTCTGCAAAGCAGTGTTTTTTCTTAGCTTCTTGATATGTCTAATTTGTTCAACATGGCCAAAAATCTTCTTATACTATTACAAAGAGTTGTATATTCCCCTTCTCAAGGTATTAATTTTCTAGTTTCTTGTTTCCTTAATAGTATAGTGTTCGCTCATGACCCTGGACACCATATTCTTATGACTGATAAATTATGGTATGCTTTTGATGACGTTTGACTTCCAAGCTGTCTAATTGGGTTTCCCGTAAGAAAAAATAATTGCACTAAAGAAGGTTTTTTCTTTACCTTTTGGTAACTAGTCTAAGAAACAAAGATTTTATGTTTTATCAAGATAATTCCTATGTTGTCCATATAAGGCTTTTGATTACTTGTAAAGCTGAGCTTTAAAAAGCTAAGGTTTTTTTTTCTGTATTTCCTTTAAAGTCTTCTGATTATTACTCTTGGTTAAGTGAATTGCTATTATTTTATAAAAACCTGTGATTCTGTTTTGATCAAATGTTTTGAGCCTTTTAACATCTTTGACAAATGTCCATAACATCTAGATGATTTGAATGTTTAGCTACCTGTAGGCTTCTGTTTTCCTGTCATTGTCGGAACTAGGCAGGACTTACAACCTTTTGTTTAGAATGTTGTTTGTTCATTCTGATACAAGAATCTCTAAGTCCTTAACACAAATGGTTTCAACAAATGCTTAGGTTTGTATAGTGAATTTCCAATGAGTCTAACAGTAGTTGGATGTTGATAGATAAGTTAATTTTATAACCTTGCTTTTAGCATTTATTTATTTATCTTTTGGTCTTATGTTGCTTAAAATGTTTTAAAGGTTGATAAATGCCTGTCCACTTCTATTCCCGTCTGGCCTAGAACATTTAATTCACTGCAAGTCTTTTGACTTTAAGTTCTTTAGCCACAGGGTCCCACCAAGGGACAGGATGGAATTGGGGCAGGTAGCCACACCAACCCTGGCAACAATGGGACAAAATAAAAGTTTGGCCATTGATGCTGCCTCTGGAAAATCTTGGCCAAAAGGGGAGAAATGTAAACTAAAATTAAATTCTAGGCACCTCCCCCACTTACTGAATGGACCCTGTCTTGGCCAAGGGAACTCCAAGGAAAAAAGGTAAAACTGTGTTCCTGGTCATGAAGGGAAGAGAGATTGGACATGCCTTGTCATACCCCTTGTTGGTGAAAAAGAAAAAGAAAACCTAGAACCCAGGAGAACCAGTTTATTCAAGATCTAAGGGAGGATAGTAGAGGATATTCCAACCAAATAGTGGAGGATATTCTTATTCTGGAAATTTTGTCTGATTTTCAGTAATGGATTTAAAAGATGCTTTCTTTTGCATTTCTCTTGCCCTCAAATCCCAAGTACTATTTGCTTTTGAATTGGAAGCCCCGGCAATCTTCAGGAAATTCTAGCCAGAGACTTGAGGGAAACAATTTTAGGTAAGAAAATGATTTTACAGTATGTAGACAGTAACCTAGTAGCCAGTGAGACTGAGGCTGACTCAAGGCAATGTGCCATAATTGTATTAAATTTACTGACTGACAAAGGATATAAAGCATCTCAAAAAAAAAAAAAAATCTCAGCTCTCACCCCCCACTGTCAAATACTTGGGGTTTAAATCATCTCTTAAAACTTAGAACATCCTTCCAGATGGAGAGAAGCTATAAACTGAATAGCAGTCCCTACCACCCACAGCAATTGCAAAGATTCTTGGGTATGGCCAGGTTTTGCTGGGTTTATATTCCTAACTTCAGGCTAATAAAAAACTCGCCCTATTAGGCCTTAAAAGGAGAAGAAAAAGAACTATTTATTTGGACCAGGGAATGCCACAAGGCTTTCTTGACTATTAAAAATTAATGACTGCCCTTACATTGGGCCCCTTGGACTTATATAAGCCTTTCGATTTTTTCTGTCAAGAAAGGCAAGGAATTGGACTGAGGGTATTGACACAAACTTCAGGGGATCATAAGCAACCTGCACCTTATTTCTCTGAGCAATTGTATGTGGTAACAGAAGGATGGTCAACTTGTCAGAGGGTGGCGGCTGCTACCTGTGATATTTTACTGAAAGCCAAAAAGTTTACCCTTGGACAACTGGTAACTGTTCACACCATGCATTATGTATTACCCCTACTAGAACAAAAAGGAGGCTTTTGGTTAACTGCAAGTGGCCGGATGGGTAAATATCAGGCTACTTTGAGATAATCCTAATGTAACTCTGAAGGTGGTGTCCTTAAAATCCAGCCACCTCACTGCCTACAGACTCTCATTCCGCATTCTATGACTGCATTCAGATTGTCGACAACGTGTATTCTAGTCTCCAGGATTTGACTGATCAGCCACTGTTGGACCTAGATGAGGTGCTCTTTATGAATGAAAGCAGCATTACGGAAATGGGACAATGCAAAGCTGAGTATGCCATGGTTACTGGCCAAAAGGAAACTGAGGCACAAGCCCTACTCCCTGGGACATCTAAAAACATACACCCTGCCTGTCTAGCTTGTCCTTTGGGGATTTTCATTTGTCTGGCAGGATGATTCTTTACTTAAGATCTCTCAATCTATTGCCTCTTCTGCTAAGCTATCTCACTGCTGGATCAGCTACTTATAACTGTTTCATGAACGACTAAGGGAATTTTAGGATGGAGATTCTATCTGGGGAACACTGGGCCAATATTTCCTGGGAAGGATCCCAGATGGGGATGGGCACTTCTTTTGATATACTTCACTACTTTGGTGGGGAGAGGCTGGCAACCCAGCAACCCAGCAACATGTACTAAAATGTTTTGGCTACAGGCCCAACACTTTTGTTCTTTCTTATGTCCCAACTATGTCCCATTTCAGCAGGAAGCAGCCAGATAGTTTGATGTCCTGATTCCCCAAGATCAAGGAATGAACTAAAAACAAGGAGGGAATTGTAACCGCCTACATGAACCCGTATGTGTTTTTTATAATCCTCTCCCTTAACTAACTACTTGACCCTTTGAGCCATTTCTCAGAAATGATGAACTCAAACTCCTGGCCTCAAGTGATCCTCCTGCCTCAACCTCCCAAAGTGCTGGGATTAGAGGCATGAGCCACCATACCTGGCCTGAAATGATAGATTTTCTACAAGATAAAGGAGTTGAGACGCTAAAGGCCCCAGGACAGACTTCCTAATGCCAAGATTCACAATTCCCCACAACCTGCCCCCAATGCATGTAGCTCCTTATGAGGTAGATTAAGGCGTGTTCCAAGGCATGTGGCCCCTCTTTTCAAAGCCCATGATATCCCTTGGTCAGGGAGAAAGATTTGAGACCTCTTCTCCTGTTCTCCAAACAATATGTCTGTAGTATTGAAAATTTCTTTTATTCTTGGCAATCCTCATTGTCTCAATAATTGGATTTTTATGCAATGAGCATAAAATGAGAATTTTTATGCAATGACCTAGGCCAAAATTTTACTAGTTTCAACAACATTAGTTTGCCATTAAAAATATAAATGGATATACATAGATACTGTGGTAGTCATGAAATCATCAAATATTAATTTGGGAAGAACCATAGCAATATTCTGGTCCAGTACCCTCATTATTGGTAAGACGATGACTTGCTTAAGGTCATCTGCTGGGTAATGGAGGAGTACTAGAGCCTTTGTTTGACTTCTAGCAGGGATTTGTGATTGTAGTCTGAGACTGGTTCCTGTTTTTTCTTTACAGCACCTGATTTGAGAAAGAAATGTGATAATAGAATTAAACTTGAGAACAGTCTAACACACATATCTGGGCACTTCCACACTTGCTGAAAAGAGTGATCTATATGTATTTAAAATAATAGGGGGAAAAGCAAGTCAAAATTCAAAAATGAGTTATGACTTTTCATTAACACACAAGTTTATTTGTTATTTTTAATACATTGGGCTTCTCTCAGGAGAGAATAGTATAAATTTTTTTTTTTGGATTATTTTTTGTTCACTTGAGCAATCTCTAGGGGTGGCTTTTAGAGATTATCCTAAGAATACTCCCTGGTCCCTATAGTTTGCTAGTGTTAGGGTTAGGGTTAGCGTTAGGGCTAGGGTTAGTGTTAGGGTTAAGGTTAAGGCTAGGGTTAGGGTTAGGGCTAGGGCTAGGGTTAGGATTAGTGTTATGCCTAAGCCTCAGTTTAGGCCTAGGACTAAGGTTAGGATTAAGGTTAGAGCTAGTGTTAGGGTTAGGTTTAGGGCTTGAATTAGTATTAGTGTTAGAGCTAAGGCTAGGTTTTGGCCTAGGACTGGGTAAGCGGTAGGGTTAAGGGTAACTTTATTGTTAGGTTGAGTTGTTGGTTTAGGGTTGGGGTACGGTTAGGATTAGGGTTAGGGTCAGGGCTAGGGTTAAGGTAACATTAGGGTTAGGTCTTATTTTTACCTAGGGCTAGGTTTAGCATAGGTTTAGGGCTAATTTTAGTTTTCAAAAACTTAATTGGAATTAATATGAGACAAAAAATATTCAATTGATTAGAATAGACAAAGGTAGCATATTGCTTTTTAAATTTTTTTTTTTTTAAAAGTGTCTCACTTTTTTGCTCAAGCTAGAGTGCAGTGGCATCATCATCGCTCACTTAACCTCAAAATCTGGGCTCAGGCTCAAGCGACCCTCCTGCCTCAATATCCTGGATAGTTGGCATATAGGCGTGTGCCACAATGTCTGGCTTATTTTTCTAATTTTTTTTTTTATAGAGACGCAGTCTATCTATGTTGCCCAGGCTGGTATCAAACTACTGGCCTCAAGCAATCCTCCTGTCTTAGCCTCCCACAGTGCTGGGATTACAGGCATGAACCACTACAGCTGCCTGCATGTTGCGTTTAAAGACTAAGTCTACCATTTATTAACTCTGTGATCTTTTGTCTTATTTTATTCATCTATAAAATTGGGAGGATTATAATATTATTATTGAACTGTGAGATAGATTAGTACCTTTAATGTACAGAGTTCACCAAATAAGAAATATTTAATTAATTTGACCTTCGAGAGCTTTGTCTGTAGAACTGTAGGGTTTCCCAGTGATCTGTAAGGGAAGGAGGAATGGAGGCATACTTAAATTCTGTACCTACCGCCCTCTATGTCCAGGCCCTGCAGAGTGAAAGGTAAGGAGGCAGCAGGGAAGGCTGCACACATTCTCTGAGCTTCCCTATAACCATGTGTTCTAGAGGCCCAAGGGGTGAGAGTGAATTTAACAGCACCATGCAGTTTACTTTCTCCCCATCGGCCCATAGGGGGTCAGGAAGGGGAACACGGGTCTTGGCAGTCTTGAGTACCCAAGACAAAGGGAGCCTCTACCGGCCTCCACTAGCTGCAGTTCTACGGAGACAAATCCTGAAACTCAAAGCACGGTTCTTTCCTGGTCACCTGCCCACCCACATTGACTGGGGCAATGTGGAAGTATTTCACCAGGGCACTGGGATGTTTACTGATCTTTAAGGAGAGTTGTTGCACTGGGCACTACAGATCAAACTAATCATTGTGCTCCTGTAATGTGCTCACAATCAATGCAATTGCTCCACTTTAAATATGTAAATCTTTCCCATTGGTGGGAAGTTTGTGCAGCAAACTCAACGTTGATAGATGTTGTATTATTTCATATAGACTTGTTATTGTTTCATATTTAATTCTTGCCAGTACTCAATTTATCATGACTTCAAACTACCTTTGATGACTGGTTATAGGCCTATGTAATGCCTTCCCCTTGCCCTGTTGATGTCTGAGGAAACACCACAAAACCTCTTGCCAACGGCAAACTGGTCCTCCTGAAGGGTCACCCCGGGAAGTATTCATGTCCAGATTCCTTAGGGCATAAAATAAATTTCAGAAAATTATTGTTGAACAGCCTGAATGGCTTCATACCACACTTATAGCTCAAACACCGCTCTCTCTTTCTCTGTCTCTCTTTCTCTCCTTTTTATTTAATATTTATGAAGCATTTACTTTGGTGATACTAAGATGAATAAGATAGTCTCAGTAGCTCCACTTTGGAATCACAGTGGTATTACCAGCCCCTCTTTAGGGATGCGCGATTATAGAGAGCTGAGATACAGACGGTCTCTGGTGTCCTCTGGCAGATGACAGGTCCTTCCGCAGCACATTCAAAGGCTAACTGATGGGGGTGAAAAAAGACAGGGTGGAGACAGCTTTCTCCCAGAGCTCCCTAGAAATGACAATCGTGGGAGATTCTCTTGAAATATTAGCTTTAATGAAAACCAAAATTAAATAAAGAGAGGGCTGATAAATGAGCTAAATAAGTGTCCAAGAGAAAGAGACAATTCATCAGAGCCCGTCAGGATCTAAACAATAACCAAAGTGCCTTTTTTGCCAATGGAAAAGCTGGAATGATTCCGATGATCTGTGTGATGTCTTCAGCTGCCCATTTTACTTTTCCTGTATAGATATATTCAGAAACAATTCAATAACTTAACAACATTTTTATAAAACCGGAATTCAAAGTTATTATCTTCAAGATCATTAAGCTCATGGAGCATAGCAATTACAAAAGGTAAAGAAAAATTTCAAGGTTCGAGTGCATATCCATTTGACTTGCTAAAGTTTCAACACAGAACAAAAGCCAAAATAAGGAGTAAATTCAATGATGAATCTTTTGGAAACTGGAGAATTTCCCCCTCGAGTTTTGTTACAGACCCTGAGAACACTGATGAAATCATTTAAATTTCAGTTTCACTTTTTATCCTGCCATGACCCACAGCAATTGTTAGGGATATTAGATGCACAGAGTAGCTGCAGGCAATGAAAGGGAATCGGAAAAGGGCAGCATAATATTAATACTATCTATCACCTCTTGAGTTTTTCATAGACATGTTACAGATTCTCCAGAATCTTCTTTAATTATCACTCAGTCATTGTAGAAATATTTAATAGACTGAGCGATGTATTACTCTCATTGGGACCAATAAAGAAGTAGAAGCCATGGTCTCTGGCCTAAGGAAATTGAAATATGGGTTTGGAGGAAAGCACAACACACAAATTGGCTGAGACAACCGGGCAAGGGCAAGTGCCTGCCCCTCCAAAGAAGTAGTAATGGAATTAGAGGAAAGAGGGATCTCTGAGGCTCCATGAAGATTTCTAGTAGATGGGGCAGAGATTGTGTAAAGGGAAAAGGGTAGAGAGACCTGATTGTGGAATATTTTCTAGTGAGAGGAAAAAAAGGGTCAATATTTTTTAGGATAAATTCAGTATAATAATAATATTACAGAGCCTCCATCTTTGAAAGCCTTATTTGGACTTGTCTTCTCCCAAAAGTGTAAGTTCTCAACTACAGTACTTTTCAGATTTTAGAAACAATATTTCATTTTTAATGAAAGTGTTTGCCATTCTCTCTTGTGAGACAACCATCGTCTTGGGGACACAGACTGGGAGGGTCTGAGCTTGGAGCCCCAGAGGCAGGCACAAGGGTTCCAGGAATTGTTCTGAAATACCTCCTGCATGAGTGGTTTTTAGTCACTTATCTTTCATACTCAATCAAAAAACTTGGAATGAAAGCAAACTAAAACAAAAGGCCATTTATTTTTAGCTTGAATTATTTAGATGAATGCTTAATTATTCTTTGGGTGCCAAGATGTTTTTATTTATGCTATCTCCTTTAGCAGGAGTTCAGAGACTTGCTTGACAAACTGAATATCAAGCATCGCCAATTTATAAATGCTTATTTGACTTTAGGTAATGATTTTAATTTTTAATAATAGAAAGTTATTTAAATTCTGTATTAAAATGAAGGGGTTTTTTTTCTCCCTAATTGATAATGTATAATCTATATACTACATACTAAATCTCATGAATACTTAATAATCCATCAATAAACTGTAACCTATTTAAAGATAAAATTAAAAATACTTTATTATTCTAAAGTAGGCAATAAATCAGCACAATTTAAATTGACTGACTTCATAGCAAAAAAGTGATCCCGATTCTCATTACCTGAGAACAAGAACATTATATTAGTACTATAACTATAGGCAACTAAGCTTTTCTTCCAAAAAGATTAATGTATGTGATATTTATTGGTGAGATGGGGTGTGGGGAGGTAGGGGCAGGCAGAGAATGTGTGAACCCAAATTCCTTTACTGTTCTTTATCCATTCATTCAGAACAACGATAGATATTTCTGATCGCTAACTTGCTGAGTCTCGTAATTTTCCTCTGAAGTAGAAGTTGGACAAGTTTTATAGGTGGGAAATCTAGAAGTCATAAATAGTCATCGACTGTCGGAGAAGTGTGCTGTGTCTCTCTATCTTTAATCCTATTCACTCTTCCTGTTTGCATTCTCTGCCTGATTGCAGAAAGGCATGTGTTATTTGAAATGTCCAGGAATTCAAATGAATTTTTGACATGTGCTTCTCCAATTTACTAAAGATATAGTAGAGTCAGTTAGGGCTTCAGAATATAATGTAAAGAATGGATGAAACTAATAGGGTAACATCAGTAATACACTTTACATTTCAAGTGTTGCTCCTGATATAAATGATTACAAAGGAGTTCACAATGTTTTCATAGAAAAGGAATCTCTAACTTATTAGTGGTGAATGAAATTATTTTAGACCCATACTCAAATCACATGATATCCAGGACAAATGAAGAGTGTAATAGAATAGAAATTTATTGACAATAACTTTATTGAAATCGTTCATCTTGGTATCTATCTCTAGAGCCCCAAGTAATGTCTAACATATAATAGGTGAACAAAATATTCTTAGAAGCAACATGGATGGTAAAATGCATTAAAACTTTAATTATCTTTGTGGCCTTTAAAAGAAATATGGAAATCTCTAAATAAGCAGCTATATCCTTAAGGGAAATTATATCTAGCTGGGTTTGCTAGAACTACACACAACCTTAGATAAAGGTACTAAACATTCATCGGGCATGCAAATTCTTTTGCAAGGAGTAGGGAGGGGTGAACTTGAACCCAGTGTTTTTCTCTAGAGCCATGCTTGACCCTTCTGGTAGAACAAGGCTTTCCGGCGGGGGGATTGCCCCAAGTCTAGCAGCATGTTTGGCACCCTTCACCCCCTGAAAGCCAGTAGTAGTCACCAGCAATTGTGACTCTCAAAATTATTTGCTAATGTTTCCAAATGCTGATGAAAGCAGGTTGGGGTGGTATCATTCCATGCTCTTGTACTTTTTGTTGTGATGAAGGGTAAGGTCCTTGCAGGACAGGCTTTGGCCAGGAAACACAGCAAATGTGGCTGAACAATGGGGAGATCACCCACCTTAGCCTCCTCAGTGTTTGTTCTCATTGAACAAGCAGCAGAAACCAAAGACAGAATTTCTTCTCTAGTTTTGGATAACTGTAAATTTATATCCCATACCATTATATTGTGGAAACAAAAGAAGACCAACTAAATGGAAAAAAACAAAAAAGACTCCCTCCTGTATCGATGGAGTTGGCTACCTCCTCTTGCATCTAGGCAGACTCATTGCAGGCAGAGGAGTGGGAAAGCTTCATGGTGGAGAAACAGGAAGGCTCCAGGTGTGCCCTGAATGGAGACTGTGGGCCTAGGGACGCTGTAGCGGGACTAACTGGAAGAAGGACATTCTATGTGGTTAGTTAGAGGAGCGTATTTGACTTTCTCTGATTGATGCTAAGTTGGAAGTGGGGAGAAAAACTAGGGAAGCTTTTCTTTATTAATCAAGTCCTGGCCATTTTGGACCAATGGCCACAAAAGCTATTGGTTAGTTTCATGAATGGCCACCGGAATTGGCGATCTGGCCTCCTGCAAGTCTGACTTATAGCAGGCCAGCTTTCTAGGTTGTTTACCGTAGATAAGAAGATTGGTTTCCCGGAGGCTGCTGCATGCTGCGGGTCACAGTTCTATTTTTGTATATGGTGTGACCACTGTCCATCTGTGTGTTCAGTCTCTCACTACAAATGGAAACAGTGACTTCCTTAAGGGAAATATCTTGATTACAAAAATAAGAAAGGGATTATAATGGAAATGGAATAATACTATGGGTCTTTCTTAGTCATATGTGTTAGAGTATAGGTGTACACTAGGATTAATATACAATCATGTGCCACATAGCATTGTTTTGGTCAATGACCAGCAGTATATACAATGGTAATCCCATAAAATTATAATACTATATTTTTATTGTACCTTTCCTATGTTTAAATATGGAATACTTTCCATTCTGTTACAATTGCCTACTAATATTTAGTACAGGAACATGCTGTACATGTTTGTAGCCTAAGAGCAATAGGCTATATCACATAGCCTAGGTGTGTAGTAGACTAGACCATCTAGGTTTGTGTAAGCACACGCTATGGTGTACACACAATGACAAAATCACCTAACAATGCTTTGCTCCTGTCTTAAGTGACACATTACTACACATTTAGACATTCCTTGAGATTTGTTCATTTTGATTCTTATTTTGCTTTTTATTTTTCTTTTCAATTTCATTGGTGCTAAGAGTCACATTTAAATGTAGCAATATCTTTTCTATAATTCTAAGGTAAATTAATTCTATACATTGATGTAGCCTTATATAAATTCATTTTATAGACTATTACAGTGGTTAGAAAGTTCCTTTTCCAAGAATTCCTGGCAATAACAGAAATATTAGAAATACACAGGGTAACTGCTTTATCACCTGATTAGTAAATTAAATTACCCTAAAAAGATATTCTTATGATAGTTAATATACAAATCTGCAAACTTCTTTTCTACTTCACCTATGTTTTAATCTTGTATCTGTTACTCATTGTATTATTACTATGTTATGATTCTCATTTTCTCCTGCAAACTCTTTGACACCAAAATTAATATCTCATAATCTGCATTTAGTGCAGAGTGTTCTCAACACACAAGTTGAATACAAAGAATAAGACAGTATTTTTCTAATCTTCTAATCCTTGTTACATGGTATACAGTAAATGCTAAAGAAATGTTTGATTCTTCAGTAAATTTCTTCCCCCCCACCAAAAAAAAAAGATTTGGAAGTTTATAGAGCACCAAATAAACAAACAGCTAAATTAATAACAACAAAATTCAATAAACACTCAAGTCTTGTAATTCATTCACTCAACAAATATTCAGTGAGGGATAATTCTATGAGCCAGGCATGTTTCTAGTCACAGGGATGCAGCAATGAACAAAACTGTGCCCTTGGAGTATTTCTCACATCCTATGCCTACAGGGCACATATCTGTAATAGCATGTATTGCAGAACAAGTGAATGGTTTATTTACCTCTTTTTCTCACCCATTAGATCATAAATAAGCATAGTACGGACTTAAGTCATATCCTTATTTATTGAGACTTCATTGGTAGACTCTTGGATGCTACTTCATTAGCAGATATTAGATGCTAAAGGATCCCTTTTTGACTGTATAACTGCTTTTATTTTCCATGATCCAAACATGGATCATGTTTGATCCATGATTAAGTCAAATAAGTTTTGGCATCATTCCTAGATTCCCCATCTTTCACCATATACAAAAATCAACTCAGAATGGATTAAAGACTTAAACATAAGACCCGAAACTATAAAACTACTACTAGAAAAAACATAGGGAAAACAATTCAGGACATTGGTCTAAGCAAAGATTTTATGGCTAAGAACTCAAAAGCATAGGCAACAAAAACAAAAATAGACAAATGGGATTTAATTAAACTAATTAATGTAAATTTTACTTTAATTTCTACTATCATTATTATCAACATTGTAAAGAAACAACCTGTTGAATGGGTGAAAATTTTCACAAACTATACATCTGACAGGAGACTAATATCCAGAATATACAAGGAACACAAACAACTGAACAAAAAATCCACAATTAACCCCATTAAAAAGTGGACTAAGGACATTAATAAATATTTTTCAAAATAAGACAAACAAATGGTCAACAAGCATATGAAAATATGTTCAACATCATTAATCATTAGAGAAATGCAAATTAAAACCACAATGAGATATCATTTTATACCAATCAGAATGGCTATTATTAAAAAGATAAAAAATAACAGACATTGGTGAGGATGTGAAGAAAAGAGAATTCTTACATACTGTTGGTGGGAAAGTAAATTAGTGCAATTTCTATGGAAAAAATATGGATATTTCTTAAAGAACTAAAAATAGAGCTTCCATATGATCTGGCAATGCCACTAGTGGGTATCTACGCAACGGAGAAATCAATATATAAAAAGGATACCTACACGCGTATGTTTATCTCAGTGCTATTGACAGGAGCAAAGACATAGAATCAACGTAAATGTCCATCAATGGAGAAATGACTAAAGAAAATGTGGTATATGTACACAATGGAATACTATTCAACTGTGAAAAAGAGTGAAATCAGGTCTTTTGCAGCAACATGAATGGAACCGTGTAGGCCATTATCTTAAGTGAAACAACTCAGACACAAAAAGACAAATATTACACGCTCTAAATTATAAGTGGGAGCTAAATAATATGTGTACATGGAAGCAGAATGTGGAATGATAAACAACGAATACTGAGAAATCAGGGTGGGGATGGGGGTGGATGATGGGAGGTTGCTTGGTGGGTGCAACATGCTTCAGTGATGTATGTACTGAAGGCCCTGACTTCACCACGGTGCAATATAACAATGTAGCAAAATGTCACTTGTACCCATGAATATATGCAAATTAAAAGGTAATGGAAAAAATAAAAATAAATAAATAAATGGATTTATTGGCATAAAGTAGTTTGTAATATTTTTCATTATCATTTTAATGTCTCTAGATTTAAGGGAGGTCATCTTTTTCAGTGCTGATGTTATTACTTTGTTTTTTCTCTATTTTTTCTTGGTCAATCTAGGTAGAGGTTTACCAATTTGTTTCATATTTTCAAAAAACTAACTTTTGATTTTATCAATTTTCTGGTTCATTGCTGGTTCATTTTCTATCATTTTACACTTTTACCTTTGCTATTTCTTTTCTCCTGCATATATTAAATTTAATTTGCACTACTTTTTATTGTTTAGTGAAAGCTGAGATCATTTATTCTTTTTAAAACTTTATAATATAAACCTGTATGCTATACATTTCTTTCTAAGCACTGCATTACCTGCAACCCATGAAATTTGATATTTTTGTTATTTTCATTAACTTATAAATATTTCCTAATTCTCCTTGTGATTGCTTCTTGTCCCATGGTTCATTTAGTAATATGGTGTTTACTTTTCAAATATTTAGAATTTATAATTTATCGAGACTTGCAATTAGGTCCAAACTATATGTCTAATTTAGTAGATATGCCACATGCATTTGAAAATGCTGAATATTTTGTTGCTGTGACTGGGATGACCTGAAAAGATCAATTAGATCAAGTTGGTTGATAACATTCAGTCTCTATATCTTTATTTATTTTTTGTCTACTTGATCATTTACTGAGTAAGAAGTATTTAAGTCTCCAAAAAGTCTAATTATAAAATGGTTGGCTTCTTCTTTTGGTTCTGTCAATCTTTACTTCTTGTATTAGAAGACTCTGTTCTTGAGTTATGCACATTTATGCCAATTATGTGTTCTTTATAGATTGAGCCCATTCATCATTATAAAATGTTCGTCTTTATCCCTGGTAATATTAATTGTTTTGAAGTCTACTTTGTCTGATGTAAAATAGCCATTCCAGCTTTCTTTTGGATAATATTAGAATAATATATCTTTTTCTATCATTTTATTTAACCTAATTGTGTCTTTATATTTAAAATGGATGTCTTATATTAATAGAAACCACAGAATTGGTTCTTTCTTTTTTTGCTTGACATGATGAGCTTTGCCTTTTAATTAGGGAGTTTATATTATTTACATTTAATGTAGTTATTGATATAGTTAAGGTTAAATCTACCCATATTGTTATTTTTTTCTCTTTGTTCCATCTGGTTCTTACTTTTTTCCCTCTTTTTTCTGACTTCTTTTGAATTGAATATATTTATGACTTATTTAACCAACCCCCATTACTGGCTTTTTGGATATATTACTGTGTTTTAGTTATTTTACTTTATTTTTAATTATTGCTTTAGACTGCTATTGTTTACCTTCAAAAATATTATACACTTTATGGTTAGTGAAGAAAAATTTTGCGGCATTTTTTTTAATCCTCCCTCAACTTTGTAGCATTATACTTCCATTTTCTCCTCTTGTTTTGAGAGGAGAAACATTGTATTTCTAGGTGTGTTACAAACCTAAAAGTACATTGTTATTGCTTTTGCTTAAAATAGTCCCTTACACTTTAAAGAAATTAAAAAATGACAGGAACGTGTTTTATATTTATTCATATATTTACCATTTCTGGCACTGTTTATTCTTTTGTGTAAATGCAAATTTCCATCTAACATCATTCTTTCCTTGCTTAAACAACATCTTAAGATTTTTTTTTTTTGTAATTCAGATCTGAAAACAAGTCTGTTAGTTTTTGTTAGTCTGAAATGTCTTCATTTCACTTCCATTTTGAAAGGTATATAGTTCTAAGTTGATAGCTTTTATTTGTTATACATTAAAGATGCTATTCCATTGTATTCTGGCTTGATTTGCTTCTAATAAGAAATTAGCAATTATTATTTTGTATATTCTTTATTGATTCATTTATTTTTTATTGCTGAATAGTATTTGTGCATATTTATGGGGCACATGTGATATTTTGTTACATGCATAGAATGTGTAATGATCAAGTCAGGATATTTAGGATATTTATCACTATAACTATTTATGATTTCTATGTGTTAAGAATATTTCATGTCCTTTCTTGTGGTTATTTTGAAATATGCAATACATTGTTGTTAACTATAGTCACTCTAATCTGATATTGAACATTAGGACTTATTCCTTCTATCTAATTGTATGCTTGTGCCCATTAACCAACCTCTCTTTATTCTCCCCCACCCACACAACTTTCCAGTCTTATTCTACTCCCTACCTCCATGAGATCAAAATTTTACGCTCCCACATATAAGTGAGAACATATGATATTTGTCTTTTTTTGCCTGACTTATTTCATTTACCATAATGACCTCTAGTTTCCTCCATATTGCAGAAAATGACAGGATTTTCATTCAATGGCTGAATAGGATTCCATTGTGTATTTATACCACATTTTGTTTATCCACTCATCTGTTGATGGACACTTAGGCTGATTCCATATCTTTTCTGTTGTGAATGGTGTTACAATAAACATTTAATTGCAGGTGTCTTTTTGATATAATGACTTATTTTCTTTTGGGTAGATACTCAATAGTGGGATTGTTGGATTGTATGGTAGTTATATTTTTAGTTCTTTGAGAAATATTCATACTGTTTTCCATAGAGGTTCCACTAATTTACTTTCATTAGTAATATTTATTTAGTAAAATCTATTTCATTCTTCTGCATATGGCAATCCAATTTTCCCAGCACCATTTATTTATTTTATTTAATTAATTAATTAATTAATTTCAGCATATTATGGGGGTACAAATATTACGGTTATGTATATTGCTCATGCCCCCCTCCCCCCTCGAGGCAGAGCCTCAAGCATGACCATCCCCCAAACATTGCACATCTCACTCATTATGTTTGTATATACCCATCCCCTCCTCCCCCCTCCCACCCGCCCAACACCCAACAAATGTTATTCCTATATGTCCACATAGGTGTTGATCCATTAATACCAGTTTGCTGGTGAGTACATGTGGTGTTTGTTTTTCCATTCTTGAGATACTTCACTTAGTAGAATGGGTTCCAGCTGTATCCAGGAATATACAAGAGAGCACCATTTATTTAAAAGTGTGTCCTTACCCCATTGCATGTTCTTGTTGACTTTGTCAAGGATCATTTGGCTCTATGTGGCTTTATTCCTGGGTTCTCTATTCTGTTCAATTGACTATGTGTTTATTTTTGTACCAGTACTATTCTATTTTGGTTATTGTAACCTTGTAGTATAATTTGAAGACAGGCGATATGATGCCTCTACTTTTGTACTTTTTGCTCAAGATTGCTATGGCTATTTGGGCTCTTTTTTATTTCACATGAACTTTAGAATTGTTTTTCCTAGTTCTATGAAATGTAACATTAGTATTTTGATAGGAATTGCATTGAACCTATAAATTGCGTTAGGCACTATGGTCATTTTAATGATATTAATTATTCCTATCTATGAGCATGGGATGTTTTTCCATTTGTTTTTGTCATCTATATTTCTTAATAGGTGTTTTGTAGTTTTCCTTATATGGATCTTTTACCTTCTTGGTTAAATACATTCCTAGATATTTTAACTTTTTGTAGCTATTGTAAATGGGATTGTCCTCTTGATTTGGTTCTCAACTAGATAATCAGAAATGCTACTGATTTCTGTACACTAACTTTATATCCTAAAACTTTACTGAATTCATTTACTAATTTTAAGAGTGTTTTAGTGGAGTCTGTAATGTTTTCTGGAAATAAGATCAAATCAACAAACAGGGAAAACTTGACTTCTCATTTTCCAATGTAGATGCCTTTTTTTTTTCTTTTGCCTGATTGTGGGGACATCTAGTGTTCTGTAGAATCAGAGTGCTGTAAATGGTCATCCTTGTTTCCTTCTAGTTCTTAGAGGAGGAGTGCTTTCAATTTTTTCCCATTGAGTATGATGTTGGCTGTGGGTTTGTCATATATGGCCTTTATTATTTTGAGGTATGTTCCTTTTATACCTAGTTTGTTGAAGATTTTTATCATGAAGGGATGTTGAATTTTATCAAGGACTATTTTCTGTGTTTATTGAAATGATCATATGTGTTTTGTCCTTAAATTCTGTTTATGTGATGTATTGCATATATTGACTTGTGTATGTTGAAGCATCCTTGCCTCCCTGGTATAAAACCCACTTGATCATGGTATATTATATTTTGCTGTGTTGTTGGATTTGCTTTGCTATTATCTTGTTGAAGATTTTTGCATTTATGTTCATCAGGGATATGGTTAGTAGTTTTCTTTTATTGTTATGTCCTTGTCTGATTTTGGTGTCAGAGTGATACTGGCATTATAGTTGGGGAGAATTCACTCTTCCTCAATTTTGTGGAACAGCTTCAGGAGGATTGGTATTAGTTCTTCTTTGTATGTTTCATAGAATTTGGCTGTAAATTTACCTGGTCCTGGGCTTTGTTTTGGGGAGATTTTTTATTACTGATTCAATCTTGCTACTCATTTTTGGTCTATTCAGGAGTTGTATTACTTGCTGGTTCAATCTCAGGAGGTTATATGTTTCCCAGAATTCATCCATTTTCTCTAAATTTTCTAGTTTGTGAGAGCATTGCCCCCTCCAGGCAAGCTGTGGGAAAGAAACTGTGGAAGGTGTGATCCACTCATGTCTCAGTCTCAATAGCAGTCCATGGCAGGGGGTTGCTGACCTACCCAAGGTTATGTGGGAGCCCTCAGTTTCTCTTCTCCCTCCACAGAGCAGTGCAGTGGCAACAGACACATCTGTAGATCCTTGGTATTGAGGCATTCAGAATGGCATGCAGCTGGAGGTGCTCTAGGCTCAGATGCCTGTGGGATTCTGTGTGTGTTTTCATTCTGGAGTAATGTCTTTGTGCAGTCTCTAGACAGATCCTGGTCTACATGAGTGGAGGGTTCCTACTGTAGGCAAGATTGCAAAAGCCTTGCTCAGAGTGTGAAGCCATGGGGATTTCTCTCGTGCTGTTTCCTCACATTCAGGAGCTTTTCTGGGCTCTCACCCTGTACCCAGTTGGGCAAGCTACCTTGAACCCCCTCCTTACTTACTTTTGGTGCTTCCTGTCACTTCCCTTGGGAATCCCAGTATTTTCTCCTAGACAGTCTGTTTGAAATGTTAGTATCTACTTACTATTCTGGTTCCTCTTTGTAGAGGAGTCACATACTACTTGTATCTAGTCAACAATCTTCAAAAACTTCAATAACTTAGATGAAGTGGACAAATATCTTAAAAGATATAAAATAACAATGCTCACTAAGATAAAAATAGACCAAATATCTCTGTACCTATTGAAA
The DNA here is from genome assembly GCA_008086735.1 of Cheirogaleus medius. Taxonomy (NCBI): domain Eukaryota; kingdom Metazoa; phylum Chordata; class Mammalia; order Primates; family Cheirogaleidae; genus Cheirogaleus; species Cheirogaleus medius. The sequence goes on along the minus strand of VBSM01001124.1, from coordinate 9,484,363 downwards.
AAAATTGAGTTTATAGTGTAAAACCTTTCTACAAGGAAGCTCAGAACTAAATGTCTCCAGTGGTGAAACTCTACTAAATATTTAAAAAAGAAATAATACTAATTATACATAAACTTTTCCAGAAAATCTAAGAGAAATGAGTATTTCCTAGTCCATTAATGAGGCCAGCATTATGCTGATACCAAAACCAAGCAAAGACATTACAAATAAAGAAAATTATAGGCCAATATCCCTTATGAATATAACTGCAAAATTTCTTAAGGAAATATTAGCAAATCAAATCCAGCAATACACAAAAAGAATAACCATAACTGAAGGAGGGGGTTTATCCCCAAAATGAAAGTTTGATTCAACATTCAAAAATCAACCAATATAAGGCGAGGCACAGTAGCTCATGCCTATAATCCTAGCACTGTGGGAGGCTGAGTGGGGAGGATCCCTTGAGCTCAGGAATTCAAGACCAGCTTGAGCAAGAGCAAGACCTCGTCTCCACAAAAAATAGAAAAATTAGCTGGCCATTGTGGCACATGCCTGTAGTCCTAGTTACTTAGGAGACTGAGGCAGGAGGATCGCTTCAGCCCAGAGTTTGAGGTTGCAGTGAGTTATGATGTTGCCACTGCACTCTAGCTGGGGTGACAGAGCAAGACTCTGTTTCTCCCCCCACCAAAAGAATCAATCCCTAATTCACCCAATCAATAGATTAAAAAATAAAAACTATATGATTATCTCAATAGATGCAGGGAAAAGGCATTTGAATTTAATATCCATTTGCATTAAAAACTCTCAACAAATTAGGAATAGTCAGAAACTTCCCCAACTTGATAAAGTGCATATATCAAAAAAACCTAGAGCTAACATAATATTTAATGGTAAAGGTATAAATGCTTTTTCTAAGATCAGAAATAATATCTACTCTTACACTTCTGTTCAACAATGTTCTGAGCATCCTAGCCTGTCCAATAACACAAATACTAATAATAGCCATTTAGATTGGAAAGAAAATAAATATTTCTTTATTAATAGGCAATATTATTATTTATGCAGATGATCCTAAGAAATCTATAAAACTTTTTTTAGAAGCAGCTGAGGGACCAGAAAGTATGTCATCTAGAAATGAGGAGGCATTCTGCTGCCTGGCTTTTAAAAATGTTTCCTCCAGGATCATCTGCCTCATTATATTGTTTCTGTCTTAGAGTCTCTCTTGATTTTATAAACTGATGTGATTTCTTGTTCTGTTATGAATGCATGTTGCTCTAGTCCTTCAGTAAGCCCATCACACATTTTCACTATGATGAATTTGAACCATTTGTTCACTAGAATAGAAAAGTCCTGTGAGAATTCTAAAGGATAAACTGAATAGTTGGAGGCATAGAGAAGTAGGGTTAGAAGAGACTCTCCACTCAGTGGGGAGAGGTCAAAGAAAGAATATTAGAAAGGAGGTCATTTTATTACTGTTGTTTTTGTTAAGCAGAATTATTGATGTTGGTGAACTGATTATTCATGTTGATGTCATAGGCCAGAGCAAAAAAAGACCTGAATATCTAAGGCTCTTGGTGTTTGAGATTTGACCATTAGACTGTAATTTTTAAAAAGTATGGAACATTTTGAATACTTCCTAATGACAAAAAGAAGGTTTGAACACAGTAAATTCATTGCCTTGTACAATAAATTAGAGTGAAGGTCATTGTCTAAAAATGGTTTTTACATAAAAGTAGACATTTATAACTTACTCCAAGAATTTTATTGAAAAAGTACTTTTTTGAACAGTATCCAAGGAAAATTTGTCTTGCTTCTTTCTCCTTTCACTCTATGCAGCATTTAATGAATTAGTTTTTAAAGATTTCAATGAAAGATAAATAATATGCTCAGATGCATTACTCAGATCTTCTTTGCAATTTATTGCAGTTTGTAAAACTAATATTTATATAAGCATTGGAACACATTTTAGATTGAAAGATTCATGTTTCTGGAGTTAGCTATCAGCCTAACCAAGGATGCTGTGAGGCTTTCTTCCAGATATGTCATTAAATACACTTAGAGGGAAGGAATTCAAGACTGTAATTGCAGTGACAGGACATGCTGGTTGACATAGATTGAAATATTAAAATTAATGCAAAAGCAATAATAACTATCAGGATGTCAGAATTTTATTCAACTCATATTTTCAGAAGAGCATGAGAATACTATTTTTCAATACACATGAAATCTGCTTGATAAATATACTCAAGTTCAATTTAAAAATTAGAAGGAAAAATAATATATATATTTTTCGAAACAGTGAAGCCAAATAGTAATTTAAGAATTTGCAACACAGAGGAAAAATTAACTCTTCAATTTTTAGAATGCATTTAAATTAAAATTAATGTGAAGCCTAACATTGACCCTAATCCCTACCTTTAGCCCAACATTAATTCTAACCCTATAAAATAATATGTAAATATTATTATAATAATATTATGTTTACCTTCCTATTTCTCTCCAGAAGTGAAGAAATACCCCCATGCAGGGGGCCTTTTATGATTTTTTGTTATGTGTATTTACTCAATCCAAAGAAGTTAAAAATCGCACTAACCTGTAATGTGTAGCTTACAAAATCTTTGGCATCACTCCAAAATGTTGCAATCGTGTTTGTGGTCAAGTATAAATTCATTGGAAGGAGTTCTGACATTCTGATATGAAGTGCAGACATTTGGGGGAAGCTGAGACTTTCAACAATGCTCCAAGAAGTTTTTGTTTCTATGTGGCCCTCTCCCTGTCCTCTTCTCCATCCCCACCGCTCCAAGAACCAGATATTTATTTTCAAGGTGTTCCTAATTTTAGTGGAATTTGAGAAGATAGAAAGGGTACTCTATCTTCATGCATGTTAGGGAGACAGAGTCCTGGAGGACTGCTAAAATTATACTACAATAGGCCCCTTCCCACTGTCCCTGTGAACAGAGTTTGCAAAATGAACACATTCTTTTTTGGAAGACACCATTTACCTCTCAAGAGATGATTTGACAAGACAGTAATGATAGTTTTCTCTCTTGGCTATTTATTTGAGGATTGACATTTCAAAGCCCCAATCCACAGTTTCTAGAATATTTTAAAGTAAAGCTTTGACATGAAATCAATAGAACTGCTTTTCCTTGGAATGCAGTCTTCAATGCCTCTTGATGGTCTGTGATTATGAATCCCCTGCTGATGGCTGTTGGCCACTAATCAGACACTCTGTCCGATTAGTAACTGCACTTTACTTGTGCTGGAAGCCCCCAGCTAAGCCAAGTCAATTAGTTTCCCAAATAACTGGCTTGAAACATACTGCATTTCATCCAGCATTGCATACAATAGGAATAAATCACCCCTTCTGTGCACCACATAAAGAACTTTACTTTTCATCACAATTTAGTATTTCTGTTATGCTGTCTTAAAATAATAACAAGTTGTTTGTACACCTGTCTCACTATTAGACCCTCAATTCCTCAAGAATACTGATGCTCATTATTATATCTCTGACACCTAGCATATGGTGCCTACATATATCAAATGTTTAATTATTGCATACTACAGATGAGCTAACTTTCAACTTATGAGAAGATAGGATAATTCAAGAGGCTTGTGTGTATGTGGTGCTATACGGAAATATATTTAAAATTGTACATATTGTAAGAATGAAATTAAAAGATGTTTTTAATGTACATAGATGAGGGGAAGGATTTGAGTGAGAAGAGTGTGCTTTTGGGGGAAGCCAGAGAAAAACTTGTATGGTTATTCCATATACTGGAAATGAACAAGAGCTGGAAGCATACCAGCAAGAGTAACTTGGTGGGTGGTCCAAACAGAGCTACTTTGGAAGGTTTTCTATGTTAGGGTGACCTGACCCTTCTTGAAGAGCTCTAGGTAGCAAGATTTCATTTTACTTCAATACCTCTTGTTCCCTAAAGCAGCTAGGGCAAGATGCTAGCTTCTAACAGGGCCTTTGCCGAGCATCTCCTTAATTAGACACAGTCCTCACAGCCTGCTAACTCAACCACACAGGATGGGGTTGGTGGTAAGGCTTCCTCCAGAGAACATGGAGACTGCCAGGAGAAGGAGGGATTGAACCCAAGGAAGTTGGGATTCTGTAGTATTTAGTAAGTGGGCTGTTTTCTGACAGATCATACTTAGTATATTTTGACCCGAAGCAAATTAATTGTTCTCCTTTCTTCATCTAGAAAATGAAGATGACAACTTGCACAAAGTTAGCACTAAATAGTAGATGTGATTACTTTTTACATTACTGTTATTAATCAGAATGGCACCTACTGGGCCAAAGAGAACCACAAAGTCCAGGACAGAAGCATAAACATCTAGCAGCCCAATGAGACAACTGGTTTACCCACACTAAGATGACCAGATCCTGGAAGGGTCAAGGATTCCACTTGACAACTCACACTCAAAGCCCAAATCAATTTAAACTGCAAGGTAGTGGCTCAATTTAGCAGCGAGATAATATTGAGGAACTAGGGCTAAATAGAGCTATAGGTGGGAGTGGGCTCCAAAAAGGGCAAAAGTATTTTTTCAACCTCAGCCTGTTTGTAAACCAGAGAAAATGAATTGCTGAGAAAGACACGTGGCCTGGGCAGGCCCGGGCACATCCTACATGGTCCTGCGTGATTGCATAGTCCAACCTTCTTGTTACAGGAAGTTAAATGACAACTAAGAATCTGTCTTAGCACTTTTATCTTCAAGATGTTTTTAAATACAGGGAGAAAAAAATATTTTGTGTTTTTTTCACTTGAAAACAGCATTCCAGGTATTGTACTAGGCACATGTTACATGGAGCCTCAGAGGCGCCCGTCTGGGTGACGCATCCCAGGCCACTAAGGAGCGCACAGGGCAGCACTCAAATGAATCGAAAGGAATTTCCTTCTTTTTCCTTCCTTGAGAAATTTTCTTTAAGAGTTTGAGAGGGTTTCTGATTTGTAGCCTATGGTAACACTTCAAATACCTTTCTTCTTCCTTCCAACTCTTTTGAATCCTTGAAGAGCTTATCAAAAAATAAATACAAATAAATAATATAAACACAATTTTAAAATTAGTCCCAAATCTCTCTAAAGCCAAATTGTTTTCCTTTATTTCTTGCTCTCCTCCTCCCCATTTTTTTCCACTTCAGTAAAGAAATCTCTGCTTTTTAAGTCTTTTCTGATTTCTCCATTCCATATGACAAAAGGCCCAGGGTAACAGTTGGCAAAGATAAAACTCTATTTAATGAATGAGAGCACTTGTTGAGTTCTTTTTTTATCCCAGCAAGACATGCTGAGCTGTCTGATCTCAGAGCTTAATTATGAGTATACATTTGCTTGCATAGTCTATGCCTCTCAGACTGGAAATCAGGAGATAAATGTGGCACATCTTCTAAATTACCAATTATAAATGATTGAATACATTATTTTTATATAAAAGCAAGTACAAATATTTTTTGGAATGCTGGAAAAACTTCTGGCTATTTACCCAATATGCATTCTTTTTTCTCTTTTTTGTAGATCTCCAGGTTTATTCTAGATGGCAGTGTGCCTAATTAAAAAGTCTTTATTTCCCAGCCACTTTATTTTCCATTATAAGCTGAAGCCACTAGGTAGTCTTTCTAGAAAATTCTTAAAATAGGGATATGTTGGCTATTTTGGGCCCTTTTTGCCCTTTCATTCTCTCCTTCTTCTCTTGCCCGAATCATGGATGTTTGGGCTACAGCAGCTATCTTTTGACTTTAAGCTGACCTTGAGAATGGAGTCCATGTGTGAAGAACGAAAGCAGAATCATGGTGGGAACCTAGGTTCAGATTCTACAGGTTGTCAGCTAAAATATTACAACCCTAGTGAAATTTGAATTTTAGATAAATAGTGAATAATTTTTAGTACAAGTATGTCCCAAATATTGCATGAGACATACACTAAAAGAAGTTGTTTATCTGAAATTCAAATTTAACTGAGATGTATATTTTGATTTTTTTTAATTTCAAAATATTATGGGAGCACAAATGTTTTGTTACATGGATAGTTTTTGTAATGCTTGAATCAGGACTGTAAGTGTGCCCATCACCCAAGCAGTGTTCATTGTATCTGTTAGGTAGGTTTTGCCCTTCCCTTTTTCCCCTTCCCCCAGCTTGACTTTCAATGACATTTACTTCCCTCTGTGCACATGTGTGCTCATCAGTTAGTTCCAGTTTATTAGAGAGTATATGTGGTGTTTGTTTTCCATTCTTGAGATACTTCACTTAGAATGATAGTCTCCAATTCCTTCCAAATTCCTGCAAAAGGCATTAATTCACCCATTTTTATGGCTGAGTAGTACTCCATGGTATACATATACCACATTCTGTTTTTTGTTTAAAAAGCCATCAAATTATTTAATGAAACTAGCAAAACCAGAGAACAAAAATATGGCAAAAATAGTCTTCTTGCAGACTATATAATGCTGAAATGAATGTAGAAGGCATTTGGTTTTCCTGTAGAAGGCCTATGGCTAAGTCAACTTGTTACGTAAGCTTTTTATTTTGGAATCGTTTTAGATTTGAAGAAAAATTGGGAAGATGGTACAGAGAGTTTCTATATGCCCCACACCAAGTTTTCTCCATTATTATATCCATGTGGTACCTTTGTTACAGTTAATGAATCAATATCAATAAATTGGCATTAACTAACATCATAATCTATTCAAATTTCCTTTGTTTTTAACCCAATGTCCTTTCATGTTCCAGGATCTGATGGAGTGTACCCCATCACACTACATTTAGTCATTATGTCTCCTAAGGATCCTCTTGTATGTGGCAGTTTCACAGACTTTCCTTGCTTTTGATGACTTCGAAATTGTTAAGGGTGCCTGGTCAGATATTTGGTATAACGTCCTTCAGTTGAGATTTGTCTGATATTCTCATGCTTAGTCTCTGGTAATGTGTGTTAGGGAGGAAGGCCACCAAATTAGAGTGCCATTTTCATCATGTCATATCAAGGACACATACTATCCACATAACTTACCATGAATGATGTTAACCTTGACCAACTGTCAGAGGTAGAATTTGCCAGGTTTTCCCACTATAAACTTACCCTTCCTCCCATCCCCTCTTAGGTCATGTTTTATTTGTTTTTAATATATTCTACCAATCTGTCTCTTACTTGGTGATATATTTAGGTCATTTACTTTTAATACAATTATTGATATGCTAAGGCTAAATCTGCCATTATATTTTTGTTTCTTTTTTCTCTGTGTTCTCTTTTTCCCTGATTTCCTTTTCCTGCCTTCCTATGAATGACATGAGCAGTTTTTAGGATTTAATTTTGATTTATCCATAATACTTTAAAATGTATCTTTTTGAAAAGTGGTTTTGGTGGTTGCTCTAGGCATTACACTATATATAACTAATTTCAGTCTATTTGTGCCCATTTGGGTGTGGAAAACATCCTTCCTTTTATATCCCTTTACCCTCCTGCATTTGATACCCCCAGTGGGAGTTTAGGATACTTCATTATGGCCTTCAGAGGGTGGAGGTCTAGGCTCCTCACATGGTCTTTGCTGGTGTGAGTATGATGGGCCACATTTCTTTGGTGATATTTGGTTGGAGTAGAATATTTATTGTCTGAAAGTTTCCTATTTTGCTAGGCTTACACTTTCCCATTCCTTGGGCTAGAGAGAGCAGAATTTAGGGAAGAAAGGGTACATTTAAAAAATATGTACCCTTTGCCATTTCAGGGCTTCCAACTTCCCCAATCTAGGATATATGAAGCAAAAAGAAAAAGGAATACAAAAAAGAAAGTCAAGTAACTCACCACTATGTTGTTCCTGAGGTCCCAAGATTCCTAGTTGATCTACCTAGTCCTCTTTTCCCTTCAGGGTCTTCTTATACATATTTATTTTTTATGATTTTTTGATATTTATTTTTTTAATTGACAAAAATTGTCAGAAAAAATAATTCTATACTTTGTTTGGAACCAGAAAAGAGCCCAAATAGCCAAAGCAATCTTAAGCAAAAAGAACAAATCTGGCAGTATCACATTATCAGACTTCAAACTATACTGCAAGGCTATAGTAACCAAAACAGCACTGTATTGGTACAAAAATAGAGATATAGACCAATGGAACAGAACAGAGAACCCAGATATAAAATCATCTACCTATAACCAAATGATCTTTGACACAGCAGATAACAAGGTACACTGGGGAAAAGAATCCCTATTCAATAAATGATGCTAGGAAAATTGGATAGTCACATGCAGAAGAATGAAACAGGATCCATATCTCTAACCATCCACAAAAATTAATTCAAGATGTATAAAAGGCTTAAATCTAAGGCATTAAACCATAAGAATTCTAGAGAAAAATGTAGAACAAACCCTACTAGATATCAGCTTAGGCAAAGAATTTATGGCTAAGACTCCAATGGCAATCATGACCAAAACAAAAATTAATAAATAGAATTTGATTAAATTAAAAAGCTTTTTCACAGAAAATGAAACAATCAACAGAACAAATAGACAGCCTATTTGAATGGGAGAAAATATTCGCAAGCTGTACATCTGTTAAACAGTTAATATCCAGAATTTATAAAGAACTTAAGCAAATCAGCAAGAAAAAAACAAAGAACCCTATTAAAAATTGTCCAAAAGACATGAACAGAAGCTTCTCAGAAAAAAGACAAATGTTCAATAAACATATGGAAAAATGCTCAATGTCACTAATCATTAGGGAAATGCAAATTAAAACCACAATGAGATATCATCCTACCTCAGTTAGAATGGCTACTATAAAGTCTAAAAACAATAGATGCTGGTATGGATGCAGAGAGAAAAGAACACTTATACACTGTTGCTGGGACTGCAAATTAGTACAACCTCTATGAAAAACAGTATGGAGATTCCTTAAAGTACTAAAAGTAGACCTACCATTCAATCCAGCAATCCCACTATTTGTTATCTACCCAAAGGAAAAGAAGAATTTTCATCAAAAAGACACTCACACTTGAATGTTTATTGCAGCACAATTCACAATTGCAAAGATGTGGAATCAACCTATGTGCCCATCAATTCAGGAGTGGGTTAACAAAATGTGGCATGTGTATACCATGGAGTTCTGCTCAGCCATAAAAAGGATGAATTAATGTCTTTTGCAACAATCTAGATGGGACTGGAGACCATTCTCCTAAGTGAAGTATCTCAAGAATGGGAAAAACAAACACCATGTGTACTCAGTATTAAATTGGAACTAACTGATGAACATACATGTTCACAGAGGGAAGTAAAACTCAGTGGAAATCAACCATGGGGAGAGGGAAGGAGGGAAGAGGCAAAAGCCTACCTAATGGGTACAATGAACACTCTTTGGGTGATGGGCACACCTATATCTGGGACTCAAGAATTAAAAAATCAATCTGCATGTAACCTAAAACATTTGTACCCTCTTAATATTTTGAAATAAAAGAAATAAATTGACAAAAATTGTATATATTTATTATGTGCAATTTGTTATTTTGAAATATGTATTTATTGTAGAATGGCTAAGTTGAGCTAATTAACATATATTACCTCATATACTTACCATTTGCTTATGGTGAGAAAATTTAAAATTGACTCATTTCAGTTTTCAACAATACTTTGTTATTAACTATTGTCACTATGTTACACATGTATCTCTTGAAATTAGTGTTCCTATCTAACTGAAATTTTGTATCCTTTGTCCAACATCTCATCAATGCCCACCTCCACCCCTAGGTCCTGGCAATCACCATTCTAATTCTCTGTTTCTATGAGTTTGATTTTTTTATATTCCACATATAAGTGAGATCATGCAGTATTTGCCTTTCTGTGTCTGGCCAACATTATGTTATGTGTCTGGCCAACATTATGACATTATGTTACTTAACATAATGTCCTCCAGGTTCATCCTTGTTGTGGCAAATGACAGGATTTCCCCACCTTTTAAGGCTGAATAGTAATCCATTGTGTATATGTACCACATTTCTTTATTCATTCATCTGAGGATGGACATGTAGGCTGCTTCCATATCTTGGCTATTGTGAATAGTGCTACAATGAACGTGGGAGTGCAGATATATCTTTGACATACTGGTTTCATTTCCTTTGGGTATAGACCCAATAGTGGGAGTGCTGGATCTTCTTATGTTTATTTTATGTGTTAACGTCAGGGGTTCTAGTTGTGCTGAGTGGGAAGAACATCTGAGGGGAAAGTACATCTACTCTAATTCTGCCAACCCTGCTATGCTGTCGTTGTGGAGCTTCCCTATCAGCTCTAGACTGTCCATATCTAGAATTCTTATTACATGAAAAAAATTAAAATTCTAATATGTTTAGGCCACTATTTTGAGAGTATCTGTTATTCTTAATTGAATACATTTAGTAACTCATATATGCAACATTTAGGAAAATTTGAAGAGACTAAGTCTCTTTTTTGGCATGTCAACAGACTCTCTTAGAATCCAAATTAGGGTATTTTGGTGAAAAGGTTTGAAAAGTACTGTGTTAGGCACACCTGAAAATATTTATTTTAGTTTTTGAAGCCTAGCAAACATTAACAAAAGATATACTAGTTTATTTTTGGAACCACTGTAAGTCAACATTAAATATTCCTGGCATTTATTTTCATGTCTACTCTATTGAATTCTTTCTAGACAAGAGCCAGGTGTGGAGTGATGTGCTTTTGTATTTTAGTTCATTTAATCCTTATGATCCTATGAAGCGGTTATCCCACCATATGGATAAAGTGCCTGAGATGCTAGATATTAGGTAACTGCTAGCGTGCCGGGCAAGTGTTTGAATTCACTCATCTCTGCCACAAACCAGCGCCACATGCCTGACTACATGCTACTTCTTCCTGTGGGCACAGACGGGCTCAGTGCACTCACCTGCCTTTTCTCACTAGCCTGCTCTTGCTATCATGTGGCTTACTCTAATAATTTTTAAATCAGATTTCCCTCATTAAACTTTTCCTCTGAGTTTCCAATTTCTTACAGCTCTGTGCCACTGTATTCGACAACAATCCTCCTCCATTATTAAGATGTTCTACTCAGTTAAAGCTTTGTGGTGTCATAAATAAAACAGGCTCTAAATAATGATTTTTTTGTGTATCTGGGACTTCATATTGAGAAATAAAATAATTTGAGTTACTTGATATTCTTCATAAGAAAGTACCTACGCCTGGATAACAGACTTCCGTCTCTCATGTACTTAATGCCTTTTCATCAGTGATTTTATGTATTGTTTACAAGAAAAAAGTAAAGGAATGTCTAGTGAATGAATAATTTTCACAATCTATTGCAAGTTAAGAGGCAGTTTTAATGGGAACATCTGGGATACATCTAACCTAGCTCAGTTGTAATTTGCTGCTCTGTTTAAATAATGTGAAACACAGAGGGTTCTTTTTTAATAATTGAAGGCCAATGAAAGAGGGAATGAGGAGCAGGAGATATATGAAAACTGCTCATTCTAAATAACTGTCTTATCTACCAAAAACTGACTTAGACCTACACAGAAAGTGAAATTTATTGGGCAGTGGGTTGAATTGATTCAGGCTCTGGGGTCTTTTACCAGAAATATTGTGTTTGGCTGGGATGAGTAGGCAGCTGTTCTCTGCTTTGAACCAGTCCCAGCTGGTTCAAATCCCTGCCCTAGCGCTCACCAGCTCCTACCAGTTTCAGAAACTCTCTGGGTCTCATTTTTCTCATCTAAAATGGGTATTATAGCAGTATTTAACTTGCTCTTGTGCAAATTAAATAAGACAAAATATGCAAAGTATATTATAGTTGTTCAATAAAAAAGCAATTATTATTATTACTATTCTGAGGCTAAATTTTCCTGGATTATTTCCAGATTTCCTCTCAACTGGGATGGTTCAAGAATGCTTTTAAATTCTTCCCGCGTGGCTTGTTACTTTGTGTGCGTTGCGTTCCGTCCATACGCTGTCAGGGCTGTCCTTGTGCTTGGGCCGCTGCAATTGCGTTGTAATCAGTCTGGTGACAAAGGTGGTGAGAACTGGGTGCAGAACACTGTGTGGGTTATACTCCACCCATGTACTTTTAAAATTGTCCAAAGAAGGTCAATTTAGTTAATGGAGAAACTTGGGCTAAAGTCTGAAAGTTTGGAAAGAGTAAAAAGTATTTTATTCATGATTATTTACTCTCTGTTTAATGTGGTTATTTATGAGCTTGGTCTCCCCACTTACTGTCTGCGTGCCCTCGATCGAGGTTAAGTTCCCGTTTCTAGGGTCCTCATTAACAGAATGCAAACAGTACTAGTCCAAAGCCGTAGAGCCGCTGTACAGAAATCACACACGGAGGATGGAGCTCAGCGCTTCGAGCAGAGTTGGCCCCTGATCGACGGTAACCGGTTTTCACGGTGTTGAAAATACCTCTACCTCTCTGGGATAGAATCACAGAGAAATAGATGATGCTTAGGAAGAGGAGTCTGCTGGAGTTTTGCAGACTTGAAGCAGAGAGATGAGGAAGAGTGAGGCCAGCTGCCTGCTCAGCAGGGCTTTACCTGTCCCGGCATCCCAAAGTCCCGGCCCAGCTCCGAAGACTCAGCAGCAGGTTTGTCAGAAGAAGGGGTCGCTGAGGACTGACGCAGGAGGACAGATGCTCCCCCAACCACCTGTATCTACCAGATGCTGACTTAGATCTCGGTTTCTAATTCAATGAAGCGGTTGAACTAGGTGTTTTTAAACAGTCTTTAGCTATCCTTGTGTTAGTTTCACTTCTTTTGTATCTCTCTGTAACATTGGAATTAGAATTATAAATCTTTTATCATCACCCTTCTCTGACTTACCTAGCTATGATTTCAGAACCTCGTTCTTATTATAACATTTTCCCCTTCTCACTCAAGCCCTATATCCCTGTCTCTCCACCCTTATGGTAGATTTAATCCTACTACATCTTGTATCTAAATCTGCTGAAATAGAAGCCTGAACCCAATTTGCTCCTGTGCAAATATATGCCACCCTGGTGCTGAATTAATCTTCTCTAAACATCCCTTTATCATATCCTCTCTATTCATGTTGCAGCCTGTGTTCTGTTACATCAAGTATCGTCTCCTTTTCCTGGTTTTTGATGTCTCCCATAAATGACTCCACACTGCACATTCATATCTGTTCCCTAATACTTCTGTTTTTTTCCAATAAATATTTATTGGACACTTTGTATATACTTGGGTCTGGGATCACAATGGTGTGAAATTTAGACGTTCCTTTACTCAGGAAGCCTACTGTTTACAAAAAAGTAGGTTGTTAAAGATAGAATAACATGGAAAAAGGATCACTGTGGGATTAGTGACACGCAAAAGAATCACCAGCACAGGTAGGTAACTTAGTTGACTTCATAAAAGACCATTAAGTTCAAATGAGCTTTGAGCCACTACTGTAAGGAAAATACGTGTTGCTGCTTGAAGAATGGACCAGGCTGTTCCAGGAAGGGAACAGTATATGGGAAGGCCCTAGGTGGAAGGGCTTTCAGTGAGCTGGAAGACCATCCACCCACCTGGAGGGCAGTGAGTCAGGAATGCAGAGCCAGATGAGGTCAGGGGCGTCAGCTGCCCAGATTGAACAGGGCAGATTTTGACTACTCTGGGATAGGATTTGATCGCTCTATCATGGGGAACAGTATTTTCTTACTCCAATGCCATGGCTCTCTTACACATTTAGCAGATGAAAGGAGAGAATTTTAAAATGTTTGGTTGTATTTAACAAAGCTTTTTAGAAACTTTAAATATTAATTTAATTTTCATAATACCTCCCTCCCTTTACTTACGACAAGTGAGATTATTTTCTGCATTTTCCTGGGACTGAAAACTCAGCTTCAAATCTCATGGGAACATTATTTTCTTGAAAGGGCCAAGTTCAAGGAGATGGTAAAGGGTTTTGCTTTCAGGTTTCTTCCCCCTCTAGTTAACTTGTTCTTGTCTTTTCAAAACATAGTCCCTCAAACCTTATACAGGTTCTCCTTCTTCTCCTCTAAATAAATAGAAAGATTGTTTGCAAATGGCATTTGTTTGCAAACTGACTGCACAATCCATATGTACAAATAATTCCAAGCCCAAACTGGATCACTTTCAGGGTTGATTTTAGACTTTTATCTTTATATTTTGCTTCTGAAGTTTAATAAACACAAAGCAGCTAGCAAAAGAAGATAAAACTGTTTAACAAAGTTTTTGATGGGAAGTTTCCATAACTCCCTCTGGTCATGGTCTGTTGCCTGGGGTGGTTTTGTCAAAGATAAACACAGCTAGACATGGGTTAAAGTGGTGAAAACAGATTTTATTCAGAATACTGACCACAGGGGAGAGAGGTGAGCTCCACTCCAATTTGCAATTTGCACAGAGATGACTAGGCTTTTTAAAGGGAGAGGTAAAGGATGGGGGGGTGCAGTCAGGTTTTGTAGAGTCAGAGAGGTGAAGATGCACAAAGGGTGGGTCAGTGGAAATGCGACTGGGCAGCTGGATCTGCCAGCAGCTATAGAAAGTTAGGACTCACCCTCCCACAGAGACTGGGAGACCCAGCCTGTTTCTCCTGAGGATTACATCTCAAAGGAATAGCTTCCAGGTTCTTGAGAAGACACTCCTGAGGTGTAGGAGATACATATTGACAATTGCAAACCCTTTTTAGAAAATGCTGCAAGAAGGAATGGCCAGGGATCTATGCAACTGTTGCCTAGAACAAACCGAATACTTGTGACTGTCCTGAGCTTTTCAAGACAGGAACTCAAAAGACAGCTGGGTCATCCCAGGGACTCAGGCTTGGGCTGCTAGAAGCCATGCTAAGATTGGTCAGTCCTCAGTTTCACATGAATGAACCCAACCCATGGTATAGACACAGGTGAAACAAAGCTCTCTACAGTCTTACAGATCTAAGCTCCTTAGTTGTCAATCACATGATTGCCCTTTAGTTACCTTGATATTGGAACAATATCAAAATAAGCACAATTTGTAATTTCCTGCCATCTGTTTATTTGAATATTTTGTAAAGTGCTTCTAAGCACTTTGATTAGGCTTAGCACTTTGAACTCTGAAGAAAAATAAAAGAGTATGTTTTGCTCAACAAGTTTGGACCCAATTCGGTTGCATTTGCTTTCAATAAGTAGTGATTGAAGAATTGACTTAAGATGTAAAGGTTTATCTTATTTCATAATTTTCAAAATTTAAACTCATTCACTATTGCTTCATTATACTCTTAAAATATTCTTTCACATCATTCTTCTGTTTTGTAATTTGTGTTAATCTAGAATAAATTTATAAACTGTCTTTTGATTAGTTTTGTAGAAAATTAATCACCTCTGGAGTCACATCAGCCCTTAGCTTGATCCCTCAAAATTATTTATTATTCAATTAGAAGATTCTGAAACAAATGCAAATGGCTCCAGAATTTTAAAATGTGTTGATGATGATAATGGCTCCCCATTAGACAAGCTGTCAGAGGAATGCCTGCCACCTAACATAAATGTTTCCTCAGGGGCATTTCAAATCACCAGACTGAGACACTGCATTTCACGCTGACTATTCCAAACCACAATGTTTTGGAAAAGCAAGTTTCATTTTTAGATTGCCAGCAGCTCCACATCTTTTCCAGAAGAGCCATGTTTTGGGGCACTTTAATGATCTTTAAAAGCCCATTTGCAATCACAAAAGGCAACAAATGACATTTATCTTGTAAATTAACAAGATGCTTTTACTGCTCATGCAGACATGAATGTGCCTGTGTGTGAGAGACAGACAGAGAGACACAGACAGAGACAGGACAGACAGAGACAGGGACAAGCAAAAGAAGGAGAAGGGAGAGGAGGAGGCGGAGAGGCAGAAGAAATATGTGAAAGTGAAGACCCCTCCCTCTCTGGACATTCTCCACTGTCCCTGCAAGTCCATTCTCCACATTTCTCTACCTTGTTCTAGAACCCTGGCATTCATCTGCTTTCAGCTGGGTCAGCCCACGTGAAGTGCAACAAATTGGAGGCTGCTAGAAGAGAGGTGTGGTGTCTTCCTGCCCCGGCTCCCCCTGCCTGGGTACAGATTAGCTGAGTGCTCAGTGAAGGCCACCACTGGGTGTCCCTCTCCTACAGCTTCACAATATTTTTCTCAACCCACAGCTAGGATCTCATGGAAAGTTCTCTATGATCAATCAACAGAAGAGGAAAGAGTCCAGGCCTATTGTAGAAAAATCTGCAACGTAGGCTTACCCCAACCAGAAGTGGGCATCCGTCTTTTCACAGCACCACTCTAAAGAAAGAAAGTTGTGTCAGGGAACTGTCCCAGTGTCCAGAACTTTGTGCAGTATGTGTGGCTGGCGACTCTGCGCAGACGAGATGGTCTGAGCTGTGGATCTGCAGTGATTCATGAACAGTGGCTGATGAGTTGCCAGTTAAGTAAGGGACCGGAGAAGAACAAGACTGAAAGGGGATGGCAAGGACATCTGGGGGCGGTTCTGTGGCCAGCCCTCTTGGGAAGAGCACAGAGTGCGAGGGTAGTTGTGCAATGCCACCCAGCAGGCAAGCAGTGTGCAGGTGGCCTCAATAGCCAGAGGGATGTAATGGTCACCTGTGGATGTCCTTCCTGCCACCCCCTGTTAGCTCTCTGGGCCAAGCACAGAGTCCTGGTGGTTCAGATGGAGTCCATCCATTGGTCAGCAACTCTGTGACAACGACCACTACTGAGCACTAACCTGTAAGAGCAAAGGCGAATACTGAACCCTCCATAGGATGCCATTGCCTGAGGAACCCGCTGACTGCCTAGCTGCAGCTTGATGACGTGCATATGGCAGGTTTGAATTTACCTTTCTTGTCTACAGCACTGCTTGTGAGCTGCTTTTATCAAACTGGTCTGTTCATTTTTGCCACTAAAGCTACTCTCATGCTGGCTTCTAAGAAAAGTTACTCTTCTCTTAGAAATCCCACCCCCACCCCAGCCTCTCTCCTTTGCCCA
>VBSM01001124.1:9428196-9458363 GCA_008086735.1 Cheirogaleus medius | reverse complement strand
ACGCTCTAACTGGCGGTGTTTCTCGTCCGCCATCTTGCTCCGCCCCCTCAGAAAAATCTTAAAACTGAGTTCCTGGCCATGAAGGGAAAGGAGGTTGGTCACATATCCTTATACCTCCTCCCTTTTGGAGTTTAGATGCAACAATTAACCAGCATTAATGTTACAACAGAGATTATAAGACTGACAAAACAGACTCTTTGTGACAATAAGATACTGAATTATTAACAGGACCTCAGGCTATGCAGGGCAAGGGTTAAGTCACTTGCAAGTCATCAATTTACTTACCAGATCACGTGAGTCAGTTTATTGTGGTTTGTCTCTGATTAACAAACTTTCTTATCTTAAAACATCCCAAGCCTTGAAACAAAGCTTTATTTCTTTAACCAGTTACAAATCAAAGATTCTTTGAACCTACCTCTAACCTATAAGATACCTCTCCAACCCTCCTTTACCTCTTCCTCACTTCCAGATGTCCTGCCTTTTCACATTAAATTGATATACAGTTTCCATGTATTGATTTATGATTTTACCTATAATTCCTGTCTCTCTAAAATGTATAAAACCAACCTGTAACACAACCACCTTGGGACCACTTGCTCAAGACTTACTGGGCATGGTTTCCCAGCTGTGGTTTCCCACATTGGCTCAGGATAAACCTCTTTAAATTATTTTTCAGAGTTTGGTTTTTTTCCATTAACAAAACAATTACATCATTTAAAATGATCCTTGTATAACCTCATGTTTGAAATACCTGTCACTCTAATCTACCTCCAGTTTAACACATTGACTGCCATACTAGAAAAAAAAGAAACTTTTTCCTTGAGGCCACAGTGTTTTATTATGAAAATAGAATAAAAACTTTGAAAACAAAATGATCTTTTCTAATGTAATGAAAAATTTGTTATTTTTTAAATTGAGTTCTGTGTGTGAGTTATATGAAGCTTGAAAAATAGTTCATGCAGCTCCCAAGGTGAAGAGACATGAATTACATATGCTTCACAAGACCCCAGGCTCAAAACTAGTGTGAGTTAAATACAACTCACAGGGCAGTTAATGTGTTAAATGTCTTTTTTTGTCGTGAAACTCACCCACTCAGAAACCTTCTTTGGCTTTCCATTTCTCAGCAGAGTCTCTGTGACCTATCTCATATCTACAATCTTGTGTTAAGGAGACGGCTTCAAATCCTAGCTTCACCACTGACTATTTGTGTGGGCTTAGATTAGTTATTTAACCTCTCTGGGTCTCCATATAACTTTGTTCATAAAAGTGTACAATTCTTACCCTGTAACAATATAATGAGGATTAAAGATATATCTAAATTTTACCCATTTTCCAAGGCCCAAGTCAAATCTTTTCCCTCCCTGGAGTCTTTTCTTACTTTTCTTATCCTCAATTATTGCCCTATTCTCTGAATTCAATCAGTACACTTTGTCTGAGCCACACAATTACACAGTAGTTGACAGTGTGCACTAATTGTACCAAATTTGTTGCTTTTCTAGCCTCAACTAGATTATAAGTAGCTTATTTTAAAATTCTTCTGTACCCCTATAGGGCTTGACACAGTGATTATTCCAAAGTGAATTCAATCATGGCTTGCTGACTGATTCACTGCACAACTTATTAAAATGTGGCTCACCTATATTTAATCTGTTGTTTTCATAACTGCAAGCTTACAAAATTATTAGACCTTTTTTTTTCTTACAAAAATGGCTACATGATCAAGAGAGAATGTGTGTCTTTTAGAAGTTAACATTCATTTAGTACATACCCACTATGTGCCAGACATTTTTCTAGGAACTGAGAATGTACTATGAGACTAAAAAAAGGACAATAAATAATTTCTGCTTTTGTGGAATCCCTATTCTAGTAAAAAAAAAAGAATAAAAAATAGTAAATAAGTGAAATACCTAGTATATTGGAGAGTGATAAATGCTAAGTGAAAACATAAAGCACAATAAGGGGACTTAGGTATGGGTGGGGGTGTGGTTAGGGTAGATGTCAGTCAGGGTGGGCCTCACCCAGAAGGTGACTTTGGAGGTAGGGAGAACCAGGTGGCTGAAGTATTATTGCCTAAAGATTATCCAAATTAATTTTAATAGGAAATATCTAGGCAGGTAGGAGCTATTCTTCTCATTTTAGAGATAAAGTAAATTGAGATCTGAAAAATGTTTAAGGTTCTTTGATGTTATAACCTGCTGCATAATTAAGACAATTCAAGCAATCTCCTTATGAAAGAGAAGTAATGGTCTTGCAGAACTTATGGTACCTACTTTAGCTCTTTATGTGGAAGGAAGTTTCTTTTTATATATTATCTCATTTAAATCATGCAGCAATTCTAACTTGCAAGGTTTTTTAAAACAATTCCACAAAAGAAAAAAATGAAACTTAGGAAGTTTAAGAAACTTTTCCAAAGTCTTATAGAAAATCTGAGTTTCCAATTCAGGTCCAAATCCAAAGTGCTGCCATCCTAATTAATTTAGTTACTTGCTTACTAAGTATTTTTCAGTTTGTACCGGGCATACATTATGATATTCCAAACTCCAAGAACTCAGAATTTCATGGGGAGATAGATTGGTAAAGAGACAGTTATAAAATAAGTGTTGAGTGAAATGATTGAGGTATAGTTTTAATAGGTTTTTAGTGGATTTATTAGATTTTCTATATATAAGACTATATCATCTACAAATAAAGCTAGTTTTATTTCTTCCTTTCTAACATGGATTCATTTTATTCATTTTCTTGCCTAATTTTTCTAGCTAGAACCTAAATTAAAAGTGGCAAGAGATGACATCCTGTTTTGTATTGAAACTTAGGGGGGAGCTTTTAGTCCTTCGCTATTAAGGATGATCCCAGCTGTGGATTTCTGCACATGCTCTTTATCATGTTGAGAAAATTCCCTTCTATTCTAGTTTGTTAAGGGTATTACCACAAAAAAGAGTTGGCTTTTGTTAAATGCACTTTTATGCATCTAATGAAATGATCATGGGCTGTTTTTGTCCTTTATGCAGTCAGTATTGTGTATTGCATTGATCAATTTTCATAAATTGACCCAATTTTGCATTTCTGGGATTAATAGCACTTGTTCATGGTATATAATGCTTTTTATATGTTGCTGGATTTAGTTTGCTAGTGTTTTGTTAAGTCTATTTTGTCCATATTCACAAGGGATATTGGTCTGTGGTTTGCTTTTCTTGTGGTATCTTTGTCTGGTTTCAGCGTCTCCTGGCCTCATAGAATGAACTGGGAAGCAGTCTCTTCTTTGCTACTTTTTGGAATAGTTTGTGAAGGTTGGTACTAATTCTCCTTGAGTCAGTTTCAGTAGATTGTACTTTCTAGTAATGTATCCATTTTATCTAAGCTATCTAATGTGTTGACTTACAATTGCTCGTAGCATTCCCTTATATTCCTTTCCATTTTGGCAGGTCAGTATTAATGTCTCCTGTTTCATTTCTGAATTTAGTAATTTGAATATTTTTCTTTTTTCCTCTTTTTTCCTTAGCTAGTCTAGCTAAAGTTTTGCCAAGTCTATTGGCTTCAAGCAATCAACTTTTTTTTTTTCTGTATTGGTTTTATTTTACCATTCACTGTGTGGCCAAGGCTAAATGGCACATAAATGCCGCCCAGAGAAAAGACCAATGCATGATTTGAGGTCTCTGAGAACAAACAACTTGCTCACGTGGTACAACATTTACTCATAGCAAGAGAGGGGAGCAAGTGCAAAAGATCCTGTCCCTTGTGATGTGTTGGCGTTCCCTCATGGCCAGTGGATTTACTCTGCAGCCTTTGTGGACACCTTGAGTCTGAAACAGGAAAGATCCCTATATAAGGCTCAAACCTAGCACAGGCTGTGAGGACTCTTTATCTCTTAGCAAGGAAGTGGAAGCCTTTGGTTAATTTCTAGAGCTCTGAAAAAGTTGATTCTGACAATTTTTCCAGTTTTCTAATTGCCTTTAAGGCAGATAGAATTTTCAGAGCTCCCTAGTCCACTGTTTCGCTGATGCCACTCAAACGAATTAAACTGTAAAGTGACTTTAAAAATTATTATTGAGCATCAATGGTTTTTTTAGTTACATGTACTTTTCTTTAGTGTTAAAATAAGTGAGCAATAACAAAGTGAAATAATAGGAAAAACAGACATGAAAAAGATGGCGACAAATTTGGCTAATCATGCCATTATTCTCCTCAAATCAATTAGCTTTTAGAATGCATTGGCTATGTATAGAAAGTAGTATTAAGTACAAATTTTTAAATGATTATTTTCATAAATAACTGTTACTAAAGTGAATACCAATTACTTACAAATTTCTTGGTGCTTATAGCAGGTACAAAATTTGCAACCAGAAAGTAAGCATAAATGATAAACACAATAAATCAATAGGGTATATCTACAGGTTAGAGAGAGAATACATAATAAATACTACATGCAAGTGGGACAGATAAAAAACACTCAAAAACCAAAACCTTCTAAATTCATGAATTAAATATTATTCCTATTATAGAATTTACATATTAAATATTACATATTGTAAGGCAGAATTCCCTAAAATCATCTCTTGTGCTTTTATTTATTTTTTAATTTCTTTTATCTTTCCTTCTTAATTTTTAGTTGATTAATTACTTGATAATTCGGGGACATGGGCAGATAAATTTAAACCTTAAGCATCAGCAACTCCTGCCAGTTGAAGAGTTATGTGAACATGTACAGTTTCTCCGAAACATAAATGTAATATCATAGACAGAATTCACATGATAAGAAAAAGTATACAGGCAGTTTTTAGGGCATTAATAGCTGAACCCTGGCAAGAAATCCATCCATTCACATAAATACATGTGGTGGGAGGATACGTTAGACCTAGAAACACAACCATATGAGCTATTGATCCTAAGTTATTCAATTAAGGATTTTTGGCGAAATTATTGATGATAGAGTCAGAGATGAGATAATAAGGACCCAGAGAGGCGATTAGGATCCACGTTCTTGTGGGGATTATTGGCAGAGTGCAAATTAGAGCCCATCCCTCTGCATAGCCCAACATTCTTTACAAACCATGTGGCAGTTTTTAAGGGAGAATACTTTTTCTGTGAATGCCCAGGACACTCTTAGGGTGACCCATATGATGACGAGGGGAAAGGGAATCTGTACAGAGAGTCACAAGAGTGATTGCTTCTCCAAATATTAGGTTAAGCATTTACTCACTACTTACTGATTCATTCATATTTTCTTTCAACCAGTAAGTATTTATCGAGTCCCCTGTCCTCATGTAATTTGCAGGCTGGTGGAGGAGACAGACAGTAAAGATATAAACTCAGTATTTGATACGTACTGAAAAGTAATTTAAGTATTACACAAATGCAGGGACAGATTATCAGGTGTCAGAGAAGGCCTCATCAGGAAATGATATTTAGAGGAAATCTGAAGGATAATTAGCAGCTGGACATACGTGGAACTCAGCCATAGACAAAGTAATTTACACAGTCTTCCTCCTCAGTGGTCCTTCGCTGAGTAGCTTAAGATGCTCCCTGGCATAATGTGTGTGAACAAAATAATAATGCGTCTTTGAACACACGGTCATGCTATCACGGCTTGATGGATCCTAACTTGAGTCTCCACATTTTAGATCAGGCATTTAACAATCACCCCCCGACCCTGAATAGGGGCTTTCACTATTTTGTCTCTAAAAGTTGTTCTTGAGTACAGGTCTCTGCAAGACCTTTCGGGACTTCCTAGCGTGTGTTCTGTGCAGAACTGCTCTAATTACATCAGCGTAATTGCATTGCTTCCCACCTGCTTTGTAGAGCAAACCTGGCTTCTTCACTAGCTGGTTGTTTTTCTTTTCTTCATCCAGCTTCACTACAGCTTGCCTGTGTAGTGATTAAAAAACACCACTTCCCAGGAGTCCTACTGTGTAATTTACTCAATAATATAGAAATAGTGTCCAAAAAGTCAATCTTTTTTTTCTTTCATAACCTCATTTAGCAAAGAACACTAGAGCATTTTATAGTGATCTTGTTTCTGATGTGCTTTTGTTGTACAACAATAATTCTGATCGAGGTTTCCATCGTTTGTCGGTTTTCAAAATTTTATTATTGTTATGTATATTACTCATAAGAATTTTACAAAATGTTACATTAGTGTCCAGTGTGGAAGGTTCCAATCACAGTAAGAGGCTGAGCTGTAGGAACGGGCCATTCCTGCCGTTGATCAGGCACGCTGACGTCTGGGAGTCTCTGTAATTGCCGTGCCGCACACGCAAACTGGTCCAGAGCTGGAGGGACACAAAGAGGGTTGCAAGCTGCTATGGTAATGAGAGAGGGCCAACTTTCAATGGAAAATGGAGGTGGAAAATAGAAGTCTTTATGTGGGTGACAGAGGGAGAAAAACAACTTCCAAAGTCACATGCTAGTGGGAGGCCAGCACTCTAGGACTGACAGACAGCAGGAGTCCAGGCATTTGGGCAAAACATAAGCTTCGAAATCAACTGCGGACTGATGAGATTGAAAAATGAGTATTCACTCTTTTAATTTTGCATGCTTTCTATTTTTCATGGCTCTTAAAAGTGAGTAAAAATTATCTTGAGTGTTCACTACCTGATAGAGACACTTTCCATTATTTCTATCACAGGTTGGAAAACTCTAAGCAAAACTATTTATAATTGGTTTGGCTTCTTCATGTTGGTACACATACCATCCTGAATTCCTAGCATGTTGCGTTTTCTGTTTTACTTTTTGTTTATCTTTGTGATTAGACATTGATCACAAAAACAGAGGGCAGAGACACAAAGAAAAAAGCAAGGAGAAAGCCAAGTTTTCCTTTAAGTATCAAAGTAGTTTGAATGAACGTGGTTTTATTTTATTTTATATTTTACATGCACAAGTAATTTTTATTTTTTTAGAGTTGAGCTTTTCAAAAGTATGATTGTGAATGCATTTGTATTTTATGTGTCTGTAAATCACACACACAAAGAATCTTGGAAAAGCTGACTGCTTCCTTCTGGCAAGGACAAGGTGTCCTGGAAGGAATTCAGGTGGAGGTGGCCTGATGGGGACATCGATGGGCACCTCTCCAATCTCAATATCACTGGGCTCCCCTGGAGATAAAACAGATGCACTGAGGATGTGACATCATATTGGATTAGTTTAAGGTAATTCTATTTAAAAGAAGACACAATTTGTGTATAACCTTTCTCATAGGTTCCAACCTCTCATTTGTGGAGAAAATGCAAAATCAAATCAGAAGATTCTGCTTTGTATCTTATTATTTGAATCACCATTGATAATTGCTTTATTTTCTTAAAGCAAATAATGGTAGGCTTGTTTATGGAAGATAATAGACCAGAGGTTTCTAAGGTTTCCTCTCAGGGCCCTGTGGAGACTGCAGGAAGATGAAAGTGATGGCCATGCAGGACCACGACCACTTAAGAGCATCTCTGCAGGAGGGTGGTGTCGCATAAGTAGTGGAGAAGCTGGAAGTGTGCAGGGGTTTTATTTCAGGTAGAGATGAGATTGACTTGAGTTAGGTACACATTTATTCATTTAGTACTTAGTTCAAACAATTATTTACGGAGCACATTTTCCGTGCTTGGTGTTGTGCTAGGAGCTGGGATTATAGATTTGAGTGACGCCATTCCTGTTCTTGTCCGCTTCACTGTCTAATGGGACAGGCAAAAATAAGCAAGTGACAGTTTCACTGGAGGGTGACAAGTGTTATGATGAAGTTAGGTGCAAAGTTTAAGGGGGCACAAAAACTGGGACTTTCCAAAAATCATAAGACACCGAGGATGATATGGACAGCATTTAAGGTGGGGCAATCTCAGGGAGGAATTGTGGAACATTTGTTATGGGATTCATTTTTCTTCATCAAGGCACATTTCCTCTCTTTTCTGTGCTTTTACCCATAGAGATGCTTAGACACAGGGGCTTGGATCCACCCGAGAGGAAAGCGATCTTAAATATTCATAAGGCCTTGATGCCTCAGTGTTTTACCATTCTCATAAGTATTTGCTTCATATACTTCAATCAAAACAACATATTGCAACAGATAAAATGCAGAGCAATATGAGCTCCCAGCTGTCTTCTATTAAACCAGGCATTAAAGAGATTTGCACTAATGTGAAACTGTGCTACTCTTCTCACTATATATTTTTTTTAATTTGGAAAACAGATATTTTTCTTTAATATATATAATGTATATTGTCATATAATGGGTTTATTATTGTTATATTTTAAACAAATGTTTTTAGAATTATCAGTTTCTTTTTCTAATAATGTGATCGCGTCTCGAGAACCACTGTTGTTATCGAAACAGCAGAATCTGAATCCTTTCACCATCTACTGGGCACGTGGCCTTGGACCAATTATCTAACATCCCAGAATCTCCACTGGCTCTTGTATGGCATGAGCTTTTGAACACAGCTACCCCACAGGGTTGTTGTGAAGTTTAAGGACAGTATCTGTGTAATAATGTAGATAATGCTTAGTAAATACCACCTGCAGGGAGAATCCGGACCTGGGAGGCATGAGCATTCTGCTCACAGGCTTATTCTGTGATGATATTAGCATAATTTACCACAGTTTTTTCATGTCATGAACGGAAAAATCTTCAGGATAATCCTATTCTTTTTGCTTTCTGTGCATGCTCGTTTAGCAGTTTTCAGTTAATATTAATAATTTCAGTTTCCCAGCTATTCAAGAGAAGGACGGTGGATAAGAGCATATATATCTAACCGCTGTAAATTAACAACAGTTGTTCTTATTTCTACATCAATCTTTCATGAATTAGGCACCTTATAATAATAATAAAATCTGCAACTGAGCACATACTCTCTGGCAGGGCCTGTGCTAAGCCTATGGAAATAAGTCCCTAAAGCATTTTCAAACTGATCAAATTTAGTTTAGAAGTTGAAAGTTTAGGCAAAAATGTAGTGAGAAAAAATACAGTGTTCTTCCCCCTACAGTCCAGGGGGACAACCACCAAAGAAAAAGGCCCTCTCCCTCTAGAGTGTTTTAAACTATTTTTCTCTGCCTATTATACAATCTTAAGTATATCGGGCACTTCTAGAAGCATCCTGTTATAGAGGAATGATATTGCTATTAATGTTTTAAAAAATTCTTTTTATTCAGTTAACAGTTTTCTCGTGTGAAATAGAATTATTCTCATAAATTAGAAACTTTTTTTAATGTATCTTAAAATATTTGCAAAAGATGTTATGCATGTGTGGTACTTTCTAGGAGAGTATTACTGTTGGTATTTATTTCTCAAAACAACAAATTAGAAATTGTACACCACTGAACCACCTATCTCATAGCTCATTTTTACTCCTGTTAAGAAATTAGGATTTTATGAAGCATCAACTCTTTCATCCTGTGCTGAGGTTCCTGTCCTTTTGGGAATTAATTTATATGGAAAATACGAGCCAAGAATGTTGTCTTAGAATTTTTAATTATAATCATCGAAGCTGTTCTATTTTTCTTAATGGTGCTCAATGTAGCAACATAGCTTTTTAGTATCAAAGAAGTGGAGGCAATTAGTCCAATAAAATTTTAGAATCATTTCTTAATTGAGTAAGTATATTCGAGAGGTGAATAATGTGCTTTAAAAACAGCAGGAACATTTAAGCTTATTTTACATAAACCATTGAAACTGGTGTAGATCACCTGGAATGTATTCCCAGCATTCCTATCCATACATAAATACTTGAAATTGTATCATTTATAGCCGTCCTATTGCAATCTGCATTTTTGCACTCAAAATTTTGGAGATTTATCCATGTTGATATTTGTAGTAAAGGGTTGTTAATTTCAGCTTCTGCCTAGCATTTCAGTGAATGAATATACCATATGTTATTTGTCCATTCTGTTCTTGGACATTTAGGTTGTTTTGAAGTATTGCAAATAATGCTGTCATCTGTCCTTTTGTACATGTCTCTTTTGCACATGTGCCAGAGTTTCTCTTGAGTATGTGCCCAGGATTAGAATGTTTGGGGCTTAGGACATATATATCATATACATACCCCTGGAACATGCCTAATATTTCTCCTAAATGTCCCCGTTCTTTTGCATATTCCTCATTATTTGATACTGTTGAACTTTAAACATTTTTGACAATATAATATATGTAATTTGTTATTTTCATTCAGGTTTAAATTAAATTTGTATTTCCCTAACAATTAGTTGGAGTGAAAATTTTTTCCCACATGTTTAATGGCTATTTGACTTTCTTCTTCTGTTCATTTTTTATTTATTTTTATATTGATTTGCAGAAGTTCTTCAGATATATGAAATGACCATTATGTTTGTTGAAAATGTTTTCTCAATATGGGCTTGTCTTTTCACTTTTATTATAAAAGCCTCTTGTTGTATAGAAATTTAAAATTTTAATAATCTAATTCATGTGTCTTTTCTTTTCTTTTTTGGTCTTTTTGTGTCCTGCTTAAGAAATCCTTCCGTACTCTGACTTCATAAAGATATTATCCTATATTCTCTTCTAAAAGATTTAAAGTTTTTCTTTAAATCCACTTAGGATCATTTTATGTATGTGTGATACACTGACTTATAACGCCTCTTCCATCATACACCAAGTTTCCAATCGGCATGGATCTCTTTCTGGCTCTGTGGTTTGTAATACTGATGTATTTGTGTATCCCTGCACTAATATTACACTGTCCCAACAGCTTTTGCAATATCCTTGGTATGATCTTACTGTCTGGTAAGGCAAGACTTTATTGCTGTTATGGTTATTGCTGTTTTTCAAAACTCTCTTGACTTTTCTTGACCTTTTGATCATCTATATTGTTTTCCTAAACACTTGTGACAAAAACACAAAAAATTCTATATAATTAGTTTTACATGGGATTTATAGATTAATTTGGGGAAAACTGACTTCTTTATGATAGGTAGTTTTATGGTTTATTTCTATATTTATTAACATCTTTTACATATGTCAGTATTGTTTTCTAACTTTCTTATATGTTCTTGTTAAATTTATTCCTGTACATTTTTTAGTTTAAGTTGCTTTTTTGATTGTTATATTTTTCTGTCATATAGTCTGTTGTACTAATACATAGAAACACTTTATTTGTATTTATCAATCTAGTTATATCTTCTTATAACCTGTACATCTCTTAGGAAAAGTTAAATCTGAATACCTCTTTATTGTTCTACACATATTTTACTACTTTTTCTTTTCTTATATATTAGCTGGTCATTCAATGCAGTAGTAGTGATTCTTAGTTTTGCCCCAAACTTTAAAGAAAAGTCATTTTAGAGTTATAATGGCACTGCCAATTATATATACTTTTGCTATATGTTATTTCATAGATGCACTTCATAAGGTTACTATGGTCTGAAGGTCCCCACCAAAACTCATGATGAAACTAAACCCTCAATGTGGCAATATTAAAAGGTGACCTTTAAGAGGTGATTGGCTCTGACCCCATGAATAGATTTATCCATTCGTAGATTAATGGATTAATGGGCTACCATGGGAGGGGAACTGGTGGCTTCATAAGAAAAGGAAGAGAGACTTGAGCTAGCACATTGTCACACTCAGCCCCCTTTGCCATGTGATATTCTATGCCACCTCAGGACACCAAAGAGCATCCCCACAAGCAAGAAGGCTCTCACTAGAGGCAGCCCCTCAAACTTTCATTTCTCAGGCTCTATATCTGTAAGAAATTAATTCCTTTTATTTGTTAGTTATCCAGTTTTAGGGATTCTGTTACAATCAACAGAAAATGGACTAAACCAAAGATTAAGGGAATTTCCTCCAATTTCTATTTTGCTAAGAGGATTCATCATTAATGAATGTGGTTTTATCAAATATTTTTATTGCTTCTATTGAGATAATAATTTTTCCCCTTTAACCTGTTAATATGATAATTTATATGATAAGCAATCTTTGTATTCCTGGGATACATTCTATAGTGTTGTGGTAACTTTTCCTCATTTTCTTTTCTATGTAATACTTTCTATAAAATAGGGAATAATTATACTTTAAACTTGCCATTAAAACAATCTGGGTTAGTGTCCATTTGTTTATATTTTTATATATGTTTATATTTTATGCTTATATTTTTCCATTAAAGAAGTAATTGTTTAGTTTTGGTTTTCTTCTTCATTTTTTCTTGTTTTCTATTTTATTAACTTTTCTCCTGTAATATTTTGTTTCTGTTAAGTTTAAAACAGAAAGGTCTGAAATATTTATTGACTATAAATATATTGATATAGATATGTTGAAATATTGACTATCTCATCAAGCTTCTGAATCAGAAATCAGAAATACTTTTAATTACTCATAGAATACCTTGCTTCAGTTCCTAACATGCCATTTCCCCACTGGGCTATGTAATGAGTGAAGATATCACCTGTGTATGCAGCAGAATTTGTGCCATAGGAGAGAAACTCTGAAATTGTGAAAACTAAAGCTTACATAGACTCACTTATACAGGACAACAGGTACAACTGTCTTTCTATTCTCTGGAGATAGATTAGATAAATAGATACCTTATATTTTATTCAAGAAGATAAATATGTCTTCTCTAGGGAAAGGACAAGATGATCTATAAGAGAACAGAATGGGTAACTAAACAAAAAGAGAAAAACAATGCATGAACAAAATGAAAATGTGAACAAAGAGACAGAAAATATAAAAAAGAACCAAACAAATTCTGGAGCTGAAGAATACAATGACAGAATTTAAAAAATTCACTACAAGGTTCAACAGCAGACATGATCAAATGGGAAAAAAATCAGCAAACTCAAAGACAGGTCATTTGAAATTATCAAATCGCAGAAGCAAAAAGAACAAAGAATGAAGAAAAGTGAAGAAAGTCTAAGAATTATGTGAAATCATCAAATGGACAATTATATGCATTATGAGAATTCAAGAAGAAGAGAAAGAAATGGGAACAGAGGGCTTATTTAAAGAAACAATGGTCAAAAACATCCCAAATCTGAGAAAAAAGTGGGCATCCAAGTTCAAGAAGCATAAAGGACTAACTAAGATGAACCAGAGAGGACTATGGAGACACATTATAATTAAATTGTTAAAAATTAAAGACAAAGAGAAAATCTTGAAAGTTGCAAAAGAAAAGTAACCTGTCATGTACAAAAGTGCTCCCTTAAGATTATAAGCAGATTTATCAGCAGAAAACTTACAGACCAGGAGACAGTGGGATGATATAGTCAAAATGCTAAAAGAAAATAACCTGCCAACTACAAACACTATATCTGACAAACTTTTTTTCAAAAATGAAGGTGAAATAAAGATTTTCCCAGAGAAACACAAGCTGAGGGAGTTCATCATGAATAGATTTGCTTTACAAGAAATGCTAAAGGATGTCTTTCAAGTTGAAACCAAAAGATAATAGATGGCAACACAAAAGTATAAAAAAATTGAAAGCTTGCTGGAAGGGCAAATATGTAGATAAATATATAGATATAACACTATAATGGTGATGTTCAAAGCACTTTTAATTCTGGTATATAATTTAAAAGACAAAAGCATAAAAAATAACTATCAAATTATGTTAATGGATACATAATTTATAAAGATGTAATTTGTGACATCAGTAACATAAAGTGGGGCTGGGGAAATGTACAAGAGTAGTTTTGGATATGATTAATGTTAAGCTGTTATCAGCCTAAAATAGATTATTATAATTATAAGATATGTTATGTAAAACCCCATAGAAACCACAAAAATATACCTATAGAATATAAAAAAGAAAAGGAGAAAGAAATAAAAGCATGTCGATACAAAAAAAATGAATGAAACACAAAAGAAGGGAGGAAGAGAGGAAAAGAGGCACAAAATAGCTATAAGACAGATATAAAAGAATTAACAAAATAGCAATAGTAAGTTCATTCCTATCAATAATTATTTTAAATGTAAATGAATTAAACTTGCCATCAAAAGACATAGAATGGGTGACTGGATTTTTAAAAAAATAGGATTCAACTATATGCTGCCTGCAAGAAACTGACCTTAGATGTCAAGATATGCAAAGGCTGAAAGTGAAAGGATTGAAGAATATATGCCATGCAAGTGGTAAACAAAAGAGAGCAGAGGTACTTATTCTTACTTATATCAGGCAAAATATGACTTTATTTCAAAAACTGTCACAAGAGACAAAGAAGAATATTATATAATAATAAAATGGTCAATTCACCAGGAAAATATAACAATTGTAAAAATATGTGCAACTAATATCTGCATACTCAAATATATGAAGCAAACATTTATGAATTTTAAAAGGAGACACAAATAGTAAAACAAAAATAGCAGGAGATTTCAATACCCAACTTTCAATAATGGATAGAACAACCAGACAGAAGATCAATAAAGAAAGAGAGGCCTTGAATAACACTATGACCAACTGAACCTAAAAAACTTATGCAGAACACTCCACCCAACAGCAGTAGAACATACATACTTGTCAAGGAAGTGTGAAATATTCTCAAAAATAGGTCACATGTTAGGCCATAATACAAGGCTGAACAAACTAAAGAAGACTAATATCACACCGAATATCTTTTCCAACCATAATGGAATGAAACTAGAAATCACCAGCAATAGGAAAACTGGAAAATTCACAGATATGTGGAAATTAAACAACACATTCTTGAACAATCAATAGGTAAAAGAAGAAATAACAAGGGAGATTAGAAAATATCTTGAGATAAATGAAAACAAAAACATAACATAGCAAAACTTACAGGATGCAGTAAAAGCCGTACTAAGAGGAAAGTTTGTAATGGTAAATGTCTACCAAAAAAAGAAGAATGATCTCAAATTAGCAAACTATCTTTATACCTCTATGAACTGGAAAAAGAAGAACAAACTATATCCAAATTTAACAGAAGGAAGAAAATAATAAATAGTAAAGCAGAAATAAACAAAATAAAAAATAGAAAAATAATAGAGAAAAATCAATGAAACTAAGAGTTGGTTTTTTGAAAAGATCAACAAAATTGACAAACACTTAGCTGGACTGACTAAAAAAAGGAAGTGAGAAGACTCCAATAACAAAAATCAGGGACGAGAGAATAAAAATTGCTACTGATGACAGAAATAAAAAGGATTATAAGAGACTACTGTGAAAAATCCATGACAGTGTACTATCATGGATTGAATGTCTCTCCTGAAATTAATATATTGAAATTCAAACACCCAATGTGATGGTATTAGGAGATGGGGCTATGGAGAGGTAGTTAGTTCATGGGGTGGAGCCCTCATCAACTAGTGCCCTTATAAAAGCGACCCCAGAGAGCTTTCTTTCTCTTCTCATTATGTGAGGATACAACATGAAGTTGGCAGTCTGCAACCCAGAAGGTCCTCACCAGAAGTTGACTATGCTAACACCCTGATCTCAGATTTCTAGTCTCCATAACTGTGAGAAATGTTTCTATTGTTTATAAGCCACCCATTCTATGGTATTTTGTTGTACCAGCCTGAACTGCCTAATACATACACCAACAAATTGAACAACTTAGAAGGAATAGATAAATTCCTACCAACACACAACTTACCAAAATTGAATCACGAAGAAATAGAAAATCTGAAAAGACCTATAACCAGTAAGGAGATTGAATTAGTAATCAAAACATTTCAGCAAAGAAAACCCCAGGACCAGGTGGCTTCACTGAAGAATTCTACAAAACATTTAAAGAATTAATGCCCCAATTTTTCTAACTCTTCTAAAAATTGAAGGGGAGGAAACACTTTCAGACTTATTTTATGAGGTCAGCATTACCCTGATACCAAAGCTAGACAATGATACTACAAGAAATGATGATTATTGATGGAACATTCCTCAGTGAAATACTAGCAAACCAAATTCAACAACACATTAATAGGATTATATACCATGACCAAGTGGAGTTTATCCCCGTGATGCAAGGATGGTTCAACATACAAAAATCAATAAATGTAATACACAACATTCACAGAATAAAAGACAAAAATCACATGATGATCTCGATGCAAAAAATTTGATAAAATTCAAAACTCTTTCATGATAAAAAATACTCAGCAAACTAGGAAGAGGAGGAAATTACCTCAACATAACAAAGGTCATATATAAAAAGCTCACAGCTAACATCATACAGAGCCAAAAACAAAAACAAAAACAAAAAAATGCTTTTTCTCTAAAATCAGAAACAAGATAAAAATGCCAACTCTCACCATTTCTATTCAACACAATATTAGAGGTTCTAACCAGAGTAATTAGGTTAAAAAAAAGAAATAGAAATAAAAATCACTCACATCAGAAAGAAAGTAGTAAAATTATCTCTATTTGCAGATGACATGATCTTATATGTAGAAAACCCTAAAGATTCTACAAAATAAATGTTAGAACTAATAAAAAATTTAGCAGTTACAGAATACAACATCAACACTTAAAAATTAGTTGTGTTTCTATAATCTAACAATGAACAATCCAAAAAGAAAATTAAGAAACTAATTCATTTGGAATAGATTTTTGTTAATTACTTAGGAACAATCCTAACCAAGGAGACAAAAGACTTCTATGCTGAACACTACAAAACATTAGTGAACGAAATTTAAAAAGCCGTAAATAAATAGAAATCCATGTTCATGGACAGGAAGACTTAATATTGTTAAAATGTCCCAATGACATTTTTTATGGAAATAGAAAAAAAAAATTCCAAAAACTTATAGGGAATCCCAAAGAACCATGAATAGCCAAAACGATCTTGAGAAAAAGCAAAGCTGGTGGCCGCATACTTCCTGATTTCAAAATATATATAAAGCTACAGTAATTGAAACAGTGTTTTGCTGGCATAAAGACATATAACCAATAGAACGGAATACAGAGCCCAGAAAATAAATTCTTGCGTATATGATCAAATCACTTTAGAAAAGAGTGCAGAAAGTATACAATGGGGAAAAGATATTCTCTTCAACAGAGTGTTGAGACAAGTGGATATCCATATGCAAAAGAATGAAAATGGGCCCTTACCTTTACACCATACACAAAATTAAAATGAATTAAAGATCTAAATGTAAGATCTGAAACTACAAAACTCCTAGAAGAAGCCGGGCACGGTGGCTCACACCTGTAATCCTAGAACTCTAGGAGACCAAGATGGGAGGATCACTTGAGCTCAGGAGTTCGAGACCAGCCTGAGCAAGGGTGAGACCCTGTCTCTACTAAAAATAGAAAAAAAAATAGCCAGGCAACCAAAAAATAGAAAAATTGGCTGAGTGTGGTGGCACACACCTGTAATCCCAGCTACTCGGGAGGCTGACACAGGAGGATTACTTGAGCCCAGGAGTTAGAGGTTGCTGTGAGCTAGGCTGATGCCACAACCTAGCCACTCTACTCAGGCCAACAGAGTGAGACTCTGTCTCAAAAAATTATATATATAAAAAAGAAAGTCCTAGAAGAAAACATATGGGTAAGTGTTCATGATATTGGAATGGACAATGATGTCTTGAATATAACCCCAAAGCACAGGCAACAAAAGCAACAATAGATAAATAGGGCTACATCAAATTTAAAACCTTCTGTAAATCAAAGGAAAAAATCAACAGAGTGAAAAAGCAATCTACATAATGGGGGAAAATATTTTCAAACCATATGTCAGATAAGGGATTAATATCCAGAATATAAAAAGAAGTCCTACAACTCAATAACAACAATAACAACAAAACCCAATAAAAAATGTGCAAAGAAGTTAAACATTTCTCCAAATAAGATACACAAACAACCAACAAGCATATGAAAAGATGCTCAATATCATTAATCATTAAAGAAATGCAAATCAACATGACAAACTGAGATCACATCGCACCCATTAGGATGGCTGCTATAAACAAAAAAATGGAGAATAACAAGTGTGGTGAGGATATGGAAACACTTGCACACTGCTGGTGGGGTTGTAAAATTGTGTAGATGATATGGGAAACAGTATGAAAGTTTCTATTAATAAAAAAATTAAAAATAGGACTACCATATGATCCAGAAGTCTTACTTTTGGGAATAATATACCCAAAAGAATTGAAACAGGATTTTAAAGAGATATTTTCACTCACAGCGTTATTCAGAATAGCCTAGGTGTGGAAGCAATCTGAATGTCTCCGGATAGATGAGTGAATAAGGCAAGGTGGGATACACATGGAATGGCCCATTATTCAGCCTTACAAGGGAAGGAAAGCCTGGCACATGCTACAGCATAGATAAACCTTGAGGACATTATGCTACATGAAATAAGCCAATTTGTACAAGGTAATTAAAGTTAACAAACTCACAGAAACAGAGAGTGGAATGGTGGTTATCAGGGGTTGCTGGAGGGGTAAGCAGGGAGTTGTTCAATACAGAATCTCAGTCACACAACAGGACAAAGTTCTAGTGATCTCTTGTAGAGTGATGTGTACTATATACTTAAAATTGGCAGGCAAGAGGGTAAATTTATGCCATATATTTTTACCACAGTAAAAAATGTATAATTGTTCTGGAAAAGCTATATACTGTATGGTTCCAACTATATGAGATTCTGGAAAAGGCAAAACTCTGGAAACGGTAAAAAGATCAGTGATTCCTGGGATTAGCAAGGAGGGAAGGGTGAGCAGGCAGGGCACAAAGGATTTTTAGAGTATCCATCATTATAGTACTTTATTACTATCGTACCCTAGTTTTTATATATATGTATATACATAATGTATATGTCATTAGAGTGTGCATGTGTGTGTATGTGTGTGGATAGATGTCATTATACACTTGTCCAAACCCACAGAACATACAACACCAAGAGGGAAACTTAATATAAACTATGAGCTTTGGGTGAAAACTATGTGTCAATGTTGTTTCACCAATTTTATCAAATGTACCACTTCGGTGCTGGTTGTTGATAGTAGGAGAGGCTGTGCCTGTGTTGGATAGCGGATATATGGGAAATATCTGAACTTTCTGCTCAATATCACTGAGAACCTAACACTACTCTAAAAAAAAAGGTTATTTTAAATGTAAAAATAACAGCAAAATTTAACCAGAATTAAGTCTGTATCCCTGAAGCCCCTCTTCTGCCCAGCTGTCACCATGAGGGTGTGACAAACTAGCTGGCCTGGAGTTGCTATTAAGAGAAAGAATGACACATCATGGCCAGGAATGGTCAGGGAGAATACTGAATTTTAAAAATTTTTCAAATAATTCCAGATCACCCTCTACACCTTCCATCCTGACCATCACCCAGTAAGCAGCCTAGAAGAGATAACTCCTTTCTGGGTACAAATGTGTTACGGCCAGACGGCCCTGCTAGTGTGTGTGGACTGGCAGAGGTGAGGGAAGCACAGTCAGATCACAGCTCAGCGTCAAGTAACTTCTGCTGTAAAAACATGTCATTGTTAGATTGTCACAGGTCGGGAAAGCCAAGTACATCACCCAGATGTCGAAGGAAAGCAAATTCGTACCTGGGTGAGGGAGACTCCACTCTGCAGGGGGAAGGGACTATTGCAATAGAGAGAATGCTCCAACAGGAAGTCTGCAAGCTTCTCTAGCATCAGGCTGAAGAGGGCTTTTCTTTTATGGAGAGGAGTAGGCAAGGGTAGAAAGAACTGGTGGTGGCAGGTGGGATGGGCAGGTGGGATGGGTGGCCTGATGGGACAGTTGGTCAGGGAATGTTTTTCCCTGAGATCAGCCATCAGGAAGGGTTGTTCTGTGTTCAGTGCTCAAGGCTGGGACAGAGTTAGAGGGTTGGGGGAGGGAGATAAGACTGACCAAAGAATGAGCAAGTCAAGTTTACGGGCATCCTGTCCATCCAGATTGGTCAGTGTGACAAACAGTTTAGCTAATCGTGCCCAGCCAATGGGCATTTGGAGGGGATGTGTGTGGCCTTAGCATGTGTACACAAGGTGCATCCATGAGTCTTATCTCAGTCATATGGGGAAGGCTGATCTTTTACAGGAACCTGTTTCTCCCAACCAAGAAGGCTGGGGGGATTCTTTCCAGAGGCATGGGGCACAGGTCAAGTTTTGCATAATCGGTTTCAAGACTTGTTTCTGCCTGGCAGAGTCCTCTGACCAGCAGCCAGGGTCAACAGTGGCTGGAGAGCACAGACAGCCCTGCAAGGGGGCACAGGGCAGCGCATACTCTCCGTGCCATGTGGCTTCCCCCGGCCAGAGGCAAATGGGTATCTATTGTCACATGCTGGCAGGCTGTGGTAGCTGCTGCATCAGAAACACCTCTAGTCTTTCCTTTGTGCCAGTGTCCAGCACAGGGAGGGATGCAGGCAGCACCGGCAGCAATCCGTACTGGTGCTTTTCTTTCTGGGGCTAGATTCCAGCTGGTCTCCTATAGCATGAGCCTTGCTGTGGGCAGCTACATGAATGATCCAGACAGTTTGATTGGTAACCACAATCCACTTCTACAGTCCACGGCCCAAGAAGGCATGTCCTTAACCTGCAAGAGTAGGTCCAGGAGTCTGAGCTCTGCCCACCGAGCAGAACAAATATATCCGCTTTCAGTTTGGTGTTGCTGGACAGCTGGAGCGCCACACGGGGTCTCAGCTTAGCTAAACTCAGTGCACCAGGCTCATGCCTTCAGGGAGACCTCTGTGAACTGAGGATCTCATTGAGTCAGTGGCTTTGCTTCAGGCACTGGAGTGAAAGATAGTTTCTCCCCCCGTCTCCCCAGGGAAAGCTACTCCATTCTTGTGAAAAGCTGAGCTACCACTGGGCACAGGCCAGTGGCATTCTTAGCTGTACCTTGCCCACTTTACAAGCCAGTTCTGAGCCCTTTCAACCTGTCAGTAGTGGAGTCCAAAATGGCCAAGTCAGGCCAGAGAGTCACCAGATCTCCCAGGCATCCATTGTCACACCAGCTCCGTAGCAAGTCCATTGCTGCTTTCCAGGAGTGCATGGAGTAGCACCATCAGAATCCTGAGTCCTAAAAGGGATCCTTCCACTGGAGACTATCCGCTAACGCTGCCCCCTTTGTCGAGAGACTCGGATCAGCAAAAATCCTCATCGGTCATAGACTTGTTCTCTCTCCAATAC
Source organism: Cheirogaleus medius (assembly GCA_008086735.1). NCBI lineage: Eukaryota > Metazoa > Chordata > Mammalia > Primates > Cheirogaleidae > Cheirogaleus > Cheirogaleus medius. The sequence continues at coordinate 9,437,347 of VBSM01001124.1, read as the reverse complement.
TGAGATGGGTAAGACAGAGTCAACTCTCTACCACGGCACATGGCCGGGAGAGGCTGTCCCTCGGGTACTTCTCTCCTTCTCGTGTGCTTCTCAGCCTGCGGCTCTCACCTCGTTAGGACCCCCTGTGGCACATAGGAGACGGGAGCTACAGCATAGAGCATCCATTTCTACGATACATTCATGTGTAAAAGCAACAAAAACATTGCGAAATCACTTTAACCTCTTTTTAAAATTTTCCTTCACTGTAAGTTTAGTTCCGACCCTATAGGACAAATTCAGCTCTTCGAGGGTTTCCAGCACAGCTTCCAGAAGTCCAGCTGTCTCTCAGCAGGAGGTTAGGAAATAAGCGGGTGCTTTGGTGGGTTCCGGAGACTTTGTCACTGAGACGTTGTCCTTTGTGGTTCTCACCTGTCCACTCCCTGGGGTCTGGGGAGTGCTGGGCCCTGGGACTCTTTCCGCCTCATCACGTGCCTCCCGGTTCCATTCTGTGTACCTGCACTTCCCCACACAGGACACCTCTCCCCACGACGCCTGTAACCAACAGAGCTACGAACATCCAGTCCCTTCACTTCCTGAAGTTCACCAGCATAAATGGATAGGCATGTTGGTCTTCTTGGGGTCAGAGGACGCCAACCAGACCACAGCCCTAATCCTTCAAGCACCTGAGGTCAGGGCAGAGGGACAGTGAGGGTCCAGGGGATGGGAGGAAGTCTCTCCCCACCACTGAGCTGCAGAGCAGGGTGCAGTCCTGGCTGTGGGCACTCTCAGACCCTTCCTCCCCACTCCTGGAGCAAAGGGCAACAGGCAAGGAATTCTACTTGCTTTCAATCCATGCATAACCCAATTTTGGGGACTTTTGGTTCCTATCTTCTTGTTCCTAGAGGAGAGAGCGAAAATGGAAAAGACTATTCGGTTCTTTCAACCCTGCTCCAAATCCCTGGCTAATCACCTTAAAACACGCACCTTTTCATATCATGGGGGATGGAAGGGAGAGAGAGAAAGCGGAAAAAAACTTGGTTCTTTTGATGAAAAATAACAATTCAAGAAATGCTATTTTATTCTATGAAGATTCATTAGCGCCAAGAATATACTAGCTTTGTGCGGAGTTTTCTAGCCTCAGTGAAAGTGGATGGAGACCAAGGTTGCATCAGGAATGCAGATAGAAGTAAGGGTGGAGGCTGGAATTCCTCACAGGGCTCACGCTTCCCCTGGGCTGACGTAGCTTCGAAAGACTTCGATTATACTTGTGCAAGACTAGCACAGGCTCCTTACAGCTGCTGTCCTCAACCCCTGGGCTGCACAGCAGGAGGTGAGACAGCAAAGCTTCCCCTGGATTAACAGCTGCTCCCCATCGCTGGCATCACTGCCTGAGCTCCCCTTCCTGTCAGATCAGTGGCAGGGTTCCATTCTCACAGGAGCGCAAAGCCTACTTTAAACCACACATGGGAGGGACCTAGGCTGTGAGCTCCTTATGAGAATCTAATGCCTGATGATCTGAGCTGGAGCTGAGGCGGTGATGCCAGTGCTGGGGAGTGGCTGCAAATACAGATTATCATTAGCAAAGAGGTTTGTATAATTATTTTGTTATATATTACAATGTAATAATAATAGAAATAAAGTGCACAATATATGTAATGTGCCTGATTTATCCTGAAACCATCCCCTGCTTTGTCCTGGTCTGTGGAAAAAATTGTCTTCCATGAAACTGGTCCCTCATGCCAAAAAGGTTGGGGAGTGCTACCTCACAGGAAGGTGCCTGGACAGAGGAGGATAGGCGATGGATGAAAATATCAAGGTCAGCACAGTATTGTCCTTCAAAGGCAGAAATTTTATTTGAAGATTAAAAGGAAAAAATGTTAATTTAACTTACAAGTACTATGACATTATGATATGGCTTGGATGCTTGGCCCTTCCAAATCTTATGTTGAAATTTTATCCCCAGTGTTGAAGGTGGGGCCTGGTGGGGGGTGTTTGGGTTATTGGGGTGGATCCCTCATGAATGATTTGGTGTCTTTCCTGTGATAATCAGTCAGTTCTTGCTTTATTTGTTCATGCCAGAGCTGGTTGTAAAAGAGCCTGGCACCACCTCCTCCCGTTCTTGCTCCTTGTCTCACCATGTGACAAGCCTGCTCCCCCTTCACCTTCCACCTTGATTGGAAGCTCCCTGAATCCCTCACCAGAAGCAGATGCTGCTTCTTGTACAGTCTGCATAATTGTGACCCAAATAAATCTCTTTTCTTTATAAATCACCCAGTCTCATGTATTCCTTTATAGCAATGCAAAATGGACTAACACACATTGCCTTTTTGGTTAGTTATTTTAGACAATCCTAGAAGAAATATGTATGCATTTTTAGGATTAGACATGAACTGTCCAAAGAATTATTGTGCTTGGAGGTGCTTGGTATTTGTAGCTGTTGTTAGGAGTAAATTATTAGAAAATTTGAGACTCTCTGCTTTAAAATGGCTCATTTATTTCTTCAACAAATATTTATTGAGCATCTACTGTGCGTTACACCCAGTTTCCAGGAAGTGCAATGTAGAGTTTGTACTTATGAAATAACTTTATGTTCAATAAAGTTACCAGTGGAATGAAGGCACAAAAAGACCAGTCTAATCACCCATAAGTGATCTTTCATTGTATCACTATCCTATTCAAAAAACCCAAAACAACTTCTGTCCTTTTAGGTATTCAATTCCAAACCTTTTTGTCTATTTTTCAGGCATCCCTCTAAAATCTAGTCTGTGCAATCTCTTACCAAACCAAATTTTTTACCCTGCTTCCTGTCTGATCAAAATGGAATCCTTGTTACTCCACACCTGACATATTGATGACTTGATGATTCCTCGAAGTCACTTGGGGACCTTGTCTCTTCTTTGTTTTTTTGAGACAGGATCTCACTATCTCACTCTGTCATCCCAGCTAGAGTGCACTGGCATCATCGTAGCTCACTACAACCTCAAACTCCTAGGCTCAAGTGATCCTCTTGCGTCAGCCTCCCCAGTAGCATGGACTACAGGCACGTTCTACCATGCCCGGCTAATTTTTTTACTTTTTTTTTTTTTTATAGAGATGGAGTCTCACTATTGCCCAGGCTTGTCTCAGACTCCTGACCTCGAATGATTCTTCCACCTTAGACTCCCAGAATGCTAAGATTATGGACGTGAGCCACTGCATCCAGCTTCTGTCTCTTCTTAAACACAATTGCCCACAAGATTTGGGTGAAATCCTAGCTGCTTAATGTTTATTTCAATCTGTATCTTATCTGTCACTCCTCTGAGCAATGAGATAACTTATAATCTGTAGCTTTAAAAAATCTTAAGGTACATAGTTGTCTCATATGGATTTGTCTTGCCTTTCCTGAGAACAATCACAGATCACGTATGTGTTCTTATTATTTACAGATTATAAATAATCAGATGATTTTTTGTAGATTGCTGACCACTGATCATAGCATGCAAAATTTAAACACCAGTTAAGAAGTCAAAGCCCAGTGGGAGCTGTCCTGGTCTTATCAGTCTTTTTATCACTTTTTATCACTTTATGACTTTCTGTTGTTCCCATCCAATAACAGAGACCATAGTTTCTAATTCAAAATTTGAAGCTCCTGGCTTGATAAAAGGCTTATGTGCCTCTTTTGGGACTGAGAGGCAATTTGAGCCATAATAGTGGAAATTCTATTACATCTTTATGTTTCATGGGGGCAATGTGACAATACATTGGAACTTGACTGTTCCCAACAGGGAACTTGCACTTGGTAATTGCAGAATAATATTTTTGAATAGAGTCAAATGAAATAAAAATGAAGACAATCTGGGCTGTGGCCTATGTTTTTTTTTTTTTTTTTTTTTTACAGTCATTATAACTGTCTTGCCTTCAGCGTCAGCACCCAGACTAGGGTGAGGGCCCCTAAGAGTGGGTAGGAAGGAAAACACAGTCAGCTATCTCATTCACATCCAAGAGTAGAGTTTCCCAGTGTAACTTGGCATTCCCAGAATTGTGTGTTCATTTGTTTATGATTCTCATCCCAAGGCTTTTTTCCAGAGTCTGGTTTCTGTTGACAACCTAGGTATTGAGCTATGAGGAGCCCACAGACAGAATCTTACGGGTGCAAAGTGCTCAGATATGCACAGCTCACTGGCAGTGGAGAGATGGATTGTTAAGAAAACCCCTTTCTTCTGAGGCATCTGGGAGCATCTGTCAGCTGCTGACCATGGGGCAGTTGTGGACAACGACCAGGTCTAGCTGCCTCCCAGCAATGCCTGAAGCCCCTGTGCACCCAGCCCAAGTTTGCAACACCATGATTCTGCCAAGGATAATGAACCCACTTAATCTCATTGAAGAGCAGATTTGTGATTATAAAGTTTCCCCTGGCATTTAGCCACAAAGTGATTGTCCAAATATTTACAAAGGCTGTGTTACCCAAATATTTACGAAGGCTGTGTTACCCATTACACTGTCCCTATCATAAAAATGTACTCTACAATATGCCGAAGAATAATCTTTAAGTCTGAAGAAAGGACCTAGCAATGATTTCTATACCTGCAGCCCTCAAGAAAGAGGAAACTTAAAGTCAACCATCTGATTTCACTTAGTTAAAATACTCTGTACTACAAACTTTAAAATTCTCTTTTCATTTTCTCTTCCCTTTTCATTATTTTTTTCATAAGAAAGTAATCATGACTTGAGTACGACAACTTAATTTTATACTGAGTATTATTCATCAAGGCTGAATTCTAAATATGATAAATACATGGAGGGGAACATCCTTTAGATTCTTCTATGAGTTGTCTTATAATTTATAAGTATTAATAATCTTTATTTTCTTTCATTTGATGTTACCTGTCTTGTCATTTGATGACAGAACATTCAGGCCAGCGAGTTATTCAACATGCAAGGGTCTTCAGATTATAATTTCCTAACCAAGCTAATTCAAAAATATTTTCACCTTTTTAAAAGTTTTACGAATTTGTCCAGATATGAGGCATGAATGAACATAGTCACCTGAGCATACTAAAGGCTGCTTTTGGCATCAGCTGGCCCACCAGTGTGTAAACATCAGACTCCACCGTTTCATGATGGAGAGTGATATATCCTGGAGCAACAATCATCGAAAGGCATCTTTTCTTGAACTACCAAAATTAATTTGATTTTAGAAAAATTTGAGAGACCTTAATCTGTAAATATTGCAATGCTATCTTTCCTGAATATTCTGTAATTTTGCATCAATACACAACATTAGACTCTGGGGCTTTGTTGCCACAGTGTTCTTGACCACACCAATGGGCTCATACTGACAACCTGAAATCTCAATTCTCATGTAATAGTGTGTTTGGAGAAGAAGATAATTAGAATATGATCCCCTGAGCCCAGTTTATACAGTGCCATATATAATTAATTGATCTGCTCAGACACTGAGAAAACTTAATAATAAATGAAAACTATTACTTCATTGCCAAAGAACCATAAATATGTCAAACATTTAAAATGATTATTTCTGGATGGTGAGTTACTTAATTCAAACTTTTTAATTGACTTTACTTTAGGTGTTTGCAGGTAGGTGGTATAGTAGGTGACTATGAGTGGCTGGAGGAAAGAAAGGAAGCAAGGACACAAAACTGCAGCTCTCTCACCATCCTTATTCAATTCATTATATTTTATTTCCTTCTACTCAAAAAACTCTCTCTACTGTGCATTTCTTACTTTTAGCACTTATCTTCATAGATATAGTACAGGAGGCTTTCCTTCCATAGATAAGACCTCTTTGAGATCAGGGGCTGTGAGCTATTTATGACAGAGGCATTGTAGGATGTGCAGTGGTCCCCAGGTGCACCTGTTAGTCCCCTGGGACTATATACTCACCAAAAAATTGTAGTGTCCCAGCCCTTAACCTGCTTTGTCAGATGATATGGGGCTGTGATACAACAGGAAATATATATTTGGCCTTCGTCCCATTCTGTCTTTGTATGCTAACCAGAAGACTGGAAGTTGGGCCCCTAGACAGCTTTAGGACAGGGGCTGGTTGCCAGCGGAACCAACCATATGATAAGAGAGTTGGAATTTTCAGCTCCACTCCCCAACCTTCCCAGAGGGAACAGGGGCTGTAGATAGAGTTAATCACCAATGGCCAGTGATTTAATCTATCATGCCCATAATCATGGAACCACCATAAAAATCCTGAACCATGAGGTTTGCAGATTCTGGGCTGGCGAGCACATGGAGGTGTTGGGTGGAGGTGTGCCTGGAGAGGGCCCGGAAGCTCTGTCCCTCCTCCCTCACCAGGGCTTGTGCTATGCATCTCTTCCATCTGGCTGTTTCTGAATTGTATCATTTAAAATAAATCAGTAATAACAAGTAAACTGTTTTCTTGAGTTCTGTCAGCCACTGTATAAAATTACTAAACTTGAGGAGGAGTTTAAGGGATTTATAATCAAGATATTACCCAACTGATAGATAGCTGGTCATCAGAAGTACGAGAGACCCCGACTTGCTATTGGCATCTGAGTGGGGGCAGTCTTGCGGGCCTGAGCCCTTTAACCTGTGGGATCTGGTGCCAACTTCAGGTGGACAGTGTCAGCTTTGAACTGAATTGTAGGACACTCAGTTGGTGTCTGGAGATTTTGCAAATTGGTTGGTGTGAGGGAAAAACCCCCAATTTTTTTGTTATTTATTTAGGATAGTATAGGGGTACAAACATTTTGGTTACATGTAATGTTGTTTGCCCTGCCCAAGCCAGGGCTACAAGCATGTCCCTCCCCCATACAGTGTGTTCCTGTTCTATTAGTTGTGGGTTTACCCACCATGCTCCCAACCTGCACCCAGTGAATATTACTACCATGTGCATACCTTAGTGTTGGTCAGTTAGTACCAGTTTGATGGCAAGTACATGTGGTGCATGTTTTTCCATCCTTACTTTGAAGGATGGGCTCAATCTTTACCCAGGATAATATAAGAGGTGCTAGATCACCACTGATTTTTGTAGTTGAGCAATATTCCATGGTATACATATACCACACTTTATTAGTCCACTCATGTATTGATGAGCACTCGGGTTGTTTCTACATCTTTGCAACTGTGAATGGTGCTGCTATAAACATTCGAGTACAGATGTTTTTATTATAGAATGTCTTTTTTTTCTCCTTTGCATAGATGCCTAGTAATGAGATTGCTGGATCAAGTGGTGTTTCTATTTTTAGCTCTTTGAGTTATCTCCAAATTACTTTCCACAGGGATTGTACTAATTTGCAGTCCCACCAGCATTTTAAGAGTGTTCCAATCCCTCCACATCCACACCAGCATTTGTTATTTTGGGACTTTTTGATAAGGACCACTCTTACTGGAGTTAGGTAATATCTCATTGTAGTTTTGATTTGCATTTACCCAATGATTAGAGATGTTAAGCACTTTTTTATGTTTGATGGCCATTATTATGTCTTCTTTTGAAAGTTGCTGTTCATGTCCTTTGCTCATTTATTGATGGCGTTGTTTGATTTTCTTAAGTTCTATATATATTCTTGTTATCAGCCCTTTATCAGATGTGTAGAAAGCAAATATTTTCTCCCATTCTGTAGGTTGTCTATTCACTCTAAGGACAATTTCCTTGGCTGTGCAGAAGCTTCTGAATTTGATCAGGTCCCATTTGTTTATTTTTGTGCTGCTGTGATTGCTTTGGAGGTGTTCTTCATAAATTCTTTACCTAGGCCAATGTCTAGAAGAGTCTTCCCCACATTTTCTCACAGAATTCTTAAGGTATCACACCTTAGTTTAAGTCTGTTATCCAACGTGAGTTGATTTTTGTGAGAGGTGAGAGGTGAAGATCCACTTTCAATCATCTGCATGTGGATATCCAGTTTTCCCAGCAGCACTGATTGAATAGAGATTCTTTTCCCCAATGCATACTTTTGTCTGCTTTGTCTAAAATTAGATGACAATATGAGGATGGTTTCATATCTGGAATCTCTGTCCTATTCCAAGGCTCTATATCTCTGTTCTTGTGCCACTATGATGCTATCTCCTTTGTCTATGTTACTGTAAACACTTCTATATGGAAGTTCTTTATAAAAGAACTGAATGTTTCTAATATGCATTTGTAAATCTTGTACATAGTGCTTCAGTTCTCAGAGAAAAGCAAGCATATAAGCAAGGAACATTCAATCTAATTTGTCTAAGTCACTGTAAACATTTATATATGGAATTTCTTTGAAAAAGAACTGAATGTTTCTGATATGCGTTTGTAATTCATGTACATAGTGCTTCAGTTCTCAGAGAAGAACAAGCATATAAGCAAGGAACATTCTATCTCCTTTGTCTAAGTCACCATAAACACTTATATATGGAAGTTCTTTACGAAAAAACTCAATGTTTCTGATATGCATTTGTAAATCATGTACATAGTGCTTCAGTTCTCAGAGAAGAACAAGTGTATAAGCAAGGAACATTCTATCTCCTTTGTATAAATCACTGTGAACACTTATATATGGAAGTTCTTTATGAAAGAACTGAATGTTTGAGATATGTGTTTGTAAATCTTGTACATAGTGCTTCAGGTCTCAGAGAAGAACAAGCGTATAAGCAAGGTACATTCCATCTCCTTTGTCTAAGTCACTGTAAACACTTATGTATGGAAGATCTTTAAGAAAGAACTGAATGTTTCTGATATGCCTTTGTAAATCTTGTACATAGTGCTTCAGTTCTCAGAGATGAACAAGCCTATAAGCAAGGCACTTTCTATCCCCTTTGTCTAAGTCACTGTAAACACTTAATATGGAAGTTCCTTATGAAAAAACTCAATGTTTCTTATATCTGTTTGTAAATCTTGTACATAGTGCTTCAATTCTCATAGAAGAACAAGTGTATAACCAAGGAACATTCTATCTCCTTTGAATTAGTAACTGTAACCATTTGTCAATGGAAGTTCTTTATAAAAGAACTTAGTTTCTTATATGTATTTGTCAATACACTCTAGACACTGCTTCCATTCTGAGTGAAGAACAAATGCGTAAGAAAGGAACTTTCTGTCTTCTTTGTCTAATTCACAGTAAACATTTGTATATGGGAGATCTTTATGAAAGAACTGTATGTTTCTTATATGTTTTTAAAGACCCCGTATAGTAAAATCAATCCTAGGCAATAAAAACAAAATAGGAGGCAT
>VBSM01001124.1:9361868-9422421 GCA_008086735.1 Cheirogaleus medius | reverse complement strand
AGCTGTAGGGTCCCAAAAGGGAAGGTCCCGTTCCCTGGAGATGCCTCTGGCTGGGGACTATATTGTCTCTTTCAGGAGCCGCGGTAGGGATGGGGGAGGGGCGAGTGTAGGAATATACCACCTGCCGCGTGGTCGGGTCTGTGCACACGGAGGTGCCCCGAGGGAGTTGGGAGCCTGGTGCCGAGTGCACTACAGGCTCACCGCTCGCTGGCGGCGTCCGTCTCTGGACTGGTGTCCGTAGTTCTCTCCAACCTCCGGGGAGCCCACCAGTAGTCCGAGATGCAAGGGAGGGGAAGTTAACCGCTCCACCTACCCTTGCCGCTGGTCTCCAAGCTGCTGGCTCAGGAGGTCTCTTCTCCAAATTCTCCTCCACAACCTCCTCTCGTGGAGTCTCCTATAGTCTCTGGTACCCCTCCTTCTGACCCCCATCCGATGTATGGTCGTCTGTTTGCTTCTTTTTTCTAATGTCTTCTAGAAGCTGTCTTTTCTGCAGAGACACTCTGTCTGGCGGTGTTTCTCATCTGCCATCTTGCTCCGCCCCCCCATTATAGATAAGTTTGATGGTGATTGTTGTGGACCATGGAAGCTGACAGAATAACATGCTTCTGATCACTGCAAGGTCAACAACAAAGTTAAAATTTTATAGCCTGAAAGGAGAACAGACTGTATCTTGTTCAATTCTCTCATTTTACCATCCAGGAAGCTGAGACTCCTTCTATCACACCTTCTAACTCAGGGTCCAATGTTCTTTCTGTTCCACCTCATCGCACTTCACTAGTTGTCAGTAGTCTGATCAAATACCTTTGATGTGTGCTGAGATTTCTTTGCTAAAGATAGTGGAATAAAACAGTAGAACTTGATAGAACAATTTAAATCTTCCATTATATGCCTGACATTAATAACAACGTAGGCATAAGACATCTCATTCGCTCCATTGTGGCTCTCTGTTATCTAACACAGATGAGACTCAAATATCTTGGCTTAAACTGCTAACATCATGGGTATAGAATTGCATTAACGACAATTGACATTCCCTAACTTACCACAATAGCCCTTGAGGAATTGGGACTTTTCCCTCCCTCTCTCCTCATCACTATGCTTTCAGGGTTGTGAAGGTCACTACCTTATTTTATGTCATTCTTGATGACAAAAATTCTTCATTTCAGGCTTTCTCTCTACTCATATCAAATAAATAAAAGCAAAAGCTTTACTCAGTATCCAAAGGGGGCAAAATCTGCTTAAATGCTTCGTGGGTTTTTCAGTGCATTCTTTTTCAAATTTCAGAAAAGTTTATAGATTCATATTTTAACAAAATATGAACTTGAACTCTTGAACTCTTTGAATCTGAGCTGGCCTTGAGGTTTGCGTTTGACAATGTAATAGGACAGATGAGATTCAGCCTCAAGAAGCCTTGTGTACTTTGCTTTCTCATTTGGACTCCACCCATGTTTTGAGAACAAGTTCAAGCTAGCCTGTTGGAACATGAAAGACCACTGGAGGCCACACTAAAATGGCCATCTCTTAGTTGAACCATCAGCTAACCTCGTACGCATGAGTAATCCCATCCAAGATAAGCCACTCCTGGGCCAGATCAGAGATCCATCCAGCCAACCACAGACTTACAAGAAGCAACAAATGATTTTCTTTTAAGCCACTAAATTTTGCAACTGTTAGGTACAGTTGTAACTAACTGATACAAGATGTTGTGATTATTAAATTAATTAAATTAAATGAATGCATTAAATACTAAGTGAGTTAAAACACATAAGACACTTAGATTGATTCCTGTTCCAATTTAAATGCATTCTTATTATTACTCTCATTATTATCAACAGTTATTTCAGAAGCTCTGTAACTTCAGATCTTCCTGTGAGAATAGGGAAGTCGGCAGAGTTTCTTGCATATCTGTGAGTTTGTATGTGGGAGGTCAGGGTGCTTGAGCCAGAAAGTAAATGTTTGCCAAAAAGTTTTACATAGTGAATAACCTAACTTTCTCAAAGTTTTTCCATGCCAGTATTGTCACTGTGTTGTGTTGCTATGCCTTCTTCTCCTGTTGTATAAAGATTAAAATTTTTTTCATAGCTGCTGTTGGTATTTTGTGCTTGAAACTGAACTGCATTGCACAGGGAAATGACAACACTTAAAAATTGTGATACCTTTGTGTCTTACATAACATAGGAGTTTTAAGAGTTGATATCTCTGAATCTGACAGAATTCAGTCATTTTCCAAAATGACCAAAACCTGGGCCCTGCAAGACTACAAATTCTCTTATGTAAACATGAGCTGGGAATTCACTAAGGTGTAAGAAACTAGAAACTGTAGGTAAAGGTGGGAGAGGCAGTACGTTCTTGTTGTGGACTGAAGTTTTCTGGACCTTGGATGTCCTAGAATGCCAGGTGGAGTGGAACAGCCCTACGTACTGAAACCCTAAGAGACCTATCAGTCTCTTGTGTTTTCAAGCAGCATAATGTATTTTGTGTTAAACATGATCCACATTGCCTGAGAATGCAGCTGCTTCTAGATGGTTGTGTTAAAAATATCATCCTACATGAAAGTTTACTTTTAAGTAGGGTACAATAGTTAGAAACCTTGTTCTTAATTCTATGCTATAATTTTCTAGAGATTCACATTCTTGGGTAATTTTAGGTATCTATTAATCTAATAAAATATATAACAATATAATATTTAATATTACTAAATAATATATTATATAATACATCAGGCAAGAGGCCCAATTTTTGAAATAATGTTTAAATTTTATTTGCAGATATTATTAGAAGCATGGTGCCAAGGACTGGCACAGTCAGTTCATGATTACAGCTTTGGTTCAGGTAAACCCAGAGGAGAAAAGAAGCTAACATCTGAATGATTTCTGGAACAATCAGAACACGTACTCTTTAATCAAGTATTCTCAGAATTCTTGTAATAAAGACATAAGGGAAGATTGAGACAAAACATAAATATTTTCTTTCATTCTGCTAAAGATTTTTAACAGAATGCAGTTTGAGGAGATGCTAGAATGTCATCAAGATTTCAACTGAAGTAGTAAAACTAGATTTTATCTTTAGATGAATAATGAGGCCAGCTGCAAGATAGGTAACTGCAGGGATGTCCGCCGAGATGCCACCACCTTAAAAAGTTCGAACTTGAAATGTAGGAGGCTTTGGTGAAGATTAAGGGGCCATATTTTAAGAGGAAGGTTTGAACTCTTAGTTTGCTTTCCAGAACTGTTACGAATCACATCCCATGTTATAAAGGAATGTACTCTATGCACAGAGATAACTTTCTAGATTTCCCTGAAAATATTTTATTAAAGAAAAGGGTCCCAAAATAATCAATGCCATCAAATCCAAACTCTTTCTAAATTAACTGAAGTAGAGACATGGGGATGGCTAAAAAGTTACTTACAGCAAGTGTATTGGGTCCAGAGGCTGTAAGAATGTCAGCAGGAGAGGCCATGATCTCAGGACTGCTCTGGGGCACATACTTGGTTCTGAGCCTTACTGCTGAGTCTCTCATGCTCTTATCTTATTTCTAACCTTCCTTGCTAGTTCTACATTTTATCTTGTAAACCAAACAATGTTCTTTCAATCCTTTCTGAAGTTAGTCAGAATCCATTTCTGGGTCTTGCAAACAAAAATATTAACTGATACAACCTCCCAATCTATGTTTAATATATCTGTTTTTCATTATTCACTAAATTTCTAAATACATTGTTTTTTTCTAAATAATAGTTAATAATATTCATTCAAGTGGTCACATAGGTTTTTGTGGATTTTATAGATACATAAAACTATTACTATAAGATACAAACCCAACATACAAAAATCATCAGCATTTCTATACAACAATAATGAACTATCTAAAAAGGAAATCAAGAAAGCAATCACATTTAAAACAGTTACTTAAAAAACCCCTAAGGATACAGGATACAATTAACTAAGAAAGTAAAATATTTCTACAATGAAAACTACAAAACATTGATGAAATAAATTGAAAAGAGCACAAATAAATGGAAAGATATTCTATGTTCATGGATTAGAAGAATTAATATTGTTCAAATGGTCATACTACCCAAAGTTATCTGCAGTTTCAATGCAATTCTCTTCAAAATACTATTGACTTTCTTCACAAAAATAGAAAAAACAATCCTGAACTTTGTACCAAACCACAAAAGATCACAATGGCCAAAGCAATCTTGATCAGAAATAACAAAGATGGAGGCAACAATTACCTGACTTCAAACTACACTACAAAGCAATAGTAACAAAAAAGTGTGGTACTGGCACAAAAACAGACACATAGACCAATGGAAGAGAATAGAGAACCCTGAAATAAATTCATTCATTTACTGCCAGCACATTTTTAACAATGGAGCCAAGAACACACAATGGGGAAAGGGTAGTCTCTTCAATAAATGGTGCTGGAAAACTGGGCATCCATATACAGAATAACGAAATTAGATCCCTGTCACTCACCACTTAAAAAAAATCAACTCAAAATGGATTAAAGACTTAAATCTAAGATCCCAAACTATGAAATTACTAGAATAAAATATAGGGGAAATGTTTCATGACATTGGTCTGGGCAAGGATTTTTTTGCATAAGAACTCAAAAGTACAAGCAACAAAAGCAAAAACAGACAAATGGGATTAAATCAAACTAAAAAGCTTCTACACAATAAAGGAAACAATCAACATAGTGAAGTGACAACCCACAGAATGGGAGAAAAATATTTGTGAGCTATACATGTGACAAAAGTTAGTACCCAGAATATATAAGATATATAAGGAACTCAGTAGCAAAAAGAAAGATTCTATTTAAAAAAGAGAAATAAGCTTAATAGGCATCTCTCAACAGAAGACATACAAATGACCAACAGGTATCTGAAAAAATGCTTAATGTTACTAATCACTGGGGAAATGCAAATCAGAACCACAATGAGATGTCATCTCACCTCCGTTAAAATGGCTATTATCAAAAAGACAAAAATAACAAATGCTGGTGAGGATGTGGAGAAAAGGGAAACACTTATACACTGTTGGTAGGAATGTAAATTAGTATAGCTATTGTGGAAAACAGTATGAGGTTTCCTACAATACTAAAAATAGAACTACCATATGATCCAGCGATCTCACTGCTGAGCATACGGACAACTGAAAGGAAATCAGTGCATTCCCATGTTTACTGTAGCACTATTGACAATAGCCAAGATGTAGAATCAACCGAAGTGCCTATCAGTGGATGAATGGATAAAGAATATGTGATATATTATGTTTACACAATGGAATACTATTCAACCATAAAAAGAATGAAATCCTGTCATTGTGGCAATATAGATGAGCTCAGAGGACATTATACTAAGTAAAATAAGCCAGGTATAGAAAGACACATATCACATCATCTCACCCATATGTGGAATCTAAAAAAGTTGATCTCATAGAAGTAAAGAGTATGATGATAGTTACCAGAGACTAGGAAGGGTTGGAGGAGAAGGGCAGCGGGAGATGTTGGCCCGTGAGTACAAAGATAGAGGTAAGTTAAATAGGAATAAACTCTTGTCTTCTGTTGCACAGTAGGGTGACTATAGTTGACAATAATATATTGTATTTTTCAAAATAACTAGAAGAGAGGCTTTTGAATGTTCTCACTACAAAGAAATAATAAGTGTTTGAGGTGACGAATTTGCTAATTACTCTGATTTGATCATTACACAATGTATACATGTATTGAAAAATTACACTATACCCTATAAATACATAAAATTATTACATGTCAATTAAAATCAAATAAAAAGGAAATGAAACAAATCAGTACATTTTCTATGAGAAAATGTGTTTCACATCCTAAACTGACTTTTCAAAGAACTTTGGAAAAGATTAGTTATATATTTGTTATCAATTTCTAAATTGTCCTAAAACACAACATTTTTTAACACAAAGAAAATTAATTGTACAAGAATAATTTCTTTCACAATCAAGCTTTCTAACTATCAAACTTCCCAGCTTAGTTTTCTTCTTAAAATGGCTGTTATTATCTCAGTTAAGGAACTATATCTATCTATCTATGAGCTCAAATTTTCATCAGATTGATGAAATGTCAGCTCCTTCAGAGAACAGATTTTCAGTAATCCATCTGGTAAATGGTTGGAAATTTTTTTAGAAATGAAAGACAAGAGGAAAATATTTAAATACTTTTACCATATTATTTTGACATAATGGCACATTTACTCAATAGAAGGTCTTCACAGTAATTATAGTTTCCATCAAGGCCATTTCTTATGCTCTAGTGTAATTAGTTTGGATTTCCTGTAGTTCACATCTCATTCTCTAGCTTACTTACAAAGGAAATGGTGATTGGAGTTTAGAACTTTCAAATTGTCCTTGAAACCCTTTGCTTCTTCCTAAGGGAAGAAATTCTCTTTAAAATTGATGATTTTACTTGAAGCCTAACATCAATGCAAAGTTGGAGGGATTATCTCAAGGTCACATGGCTAATCAGTGGCAAAATCAGTACTTTAATACAGGTCTTTTGCTCTAAGGTAGTGTTCTACTTATAGCAAAACACTGTTTTCCTTTAAGTATCATTATTTTAGAATATTTTTTCCCGAAAACAAACTCTTAAAAGACACCATTGTAGAGAAATGTCCCAATTATATTCCTTTTCCAACATTAATATGCAATTGATGATTTTGAGTCTCTTCTATGCTCACAAATTAGGTAGCTTATGTTAGCGAATTCCAAGGTTAAATTTTTTAAAAATATTAATGTCAAAAACACTTAAAGATGAAATAATTCACCTTGTTCTAACACTTTTTAAAATATCATTTGGGCTTCTTAAGAGCATTTTTTACACTAAAAAATATACTCTCATTGTCTTTCATTTATTGAACAAATATTGAGACCCAGCCATGGGCCAGGCACTGTTCTGGGCACTTGGGGGTGTCTCAGGGAACAAAAAAACAACAATCTTTGCTCTCATGAAACTAACATTTTAACAATTGAAGACAGATAATAAACAAAATGGAAGTCCTTTGAAAAGTTTTAAATAGAGGCGTAGCATGCTCCAGCTTATGTTGAAGAAGATGACTCCGAGCGCTGTGTGAAAAAGAGACTGTAAGTGCGTGGGGGAGAAAGCGTAGAATCATGAAGACTAGTCGGAAACATATTGGTCTAGCGAGGAGATGCTGGTGGTACAAATGAAGTGATGGCAGTAAAAGTGATAAGTAGGTTAGACTCAGGAAATATTTTGAGGGTAAAATCAAGGGCATTTTTTGGCAGATGGATGAGATGAAGAAAGGATTCGAAGGTGCATCCGGGGATTTGGAGTCGGCGACAGGGAAGATGCTGCTGCTTTCCACCAACATTGGAAAGAATGCGAGAGAAGCTAATTTAGGGAGAAGTCTTTGTTCACAACAGATGAAAAAATGATTAAGATATCAGAAGGGACCGATGACGTGTATGTCATAAAAGAGGCCACGTCCTTTCTTGTGGATCTCATTGTGGTGAGAATGAGGCAGGAATGATGAGTTGATGAGTTGTGTTGAAATGTAGATCTGGGATCTGGTAAGGAGAGTCCAAGTCCTAGGAGCTAGAAGAAGAGATTTGGTTTTCAGAGATATGTATTCAGTACCATGGAGAGCTTCAAACCAAAGATCTGGACTGTCAATAAAATAAAGCCAGAGTTTAATAATTCCACTCTGTACATTGTTTATTCATTAATTCCCTTACTCACTGACTCATTTACTTAGTTGATCATTCATGAGGGCAGCAAAGACAAATAATGAACTATAGAAATGATCCCTGAAAGTATAGTCTTGCAACAAAGACAAATAAAGCACAGTCTTTTTTCTCAAGAAAGAAAATTATAGAGAAGCAAACAAATAAAAATAAATTCTTCCCTTCCATTTATTTGCATGTAAAATAGTTTGTGATGTAAAATAGTTTTCTCAAAAATTGCGCATGACATATTCTTGAGGGATGTATAAATTTCCTACAGATTTCTTAATGTTTATAATTATTAAGTTATAGTTACCTTTAAAATTCCAATCTGAACATATTCTAAGTGTTTTAAATCTCTCCTTAAGCAGACTACCACTGGTCAAACAACCCTAACCTAAAAATCTGAAATTCAAAATGCTCCAAAATCCAAAACTTTTTGAGCACTGACATGATGCTACAAGTGGAAAATTCCACACCTAACCTCATGACAGCTCTCAGCCAAAATACAGTCAAAACTTCATTTTATGCACAAAATTATGTAAAATATTGTATAAAATTACCTTCTGGCTATGTTTATCAGGTGTATATAAAACACAAATGAATGTTATGTTTAAACTTGAGTCCAATCCCCAAGATATCTCATTATATATATGCAAATATTCTAAAATCTTAAAAAAATTACAAATCCAAACACTTCTGGTCCCAAGCATTTTGGATAAGGGACACTTGACATGTATCATTTGATTTCTTTGCCTGGTTTTACATTTGAGTTCTGTATTGGTTTCCTAAGGCAGCCATAACAAAATATCACAAACTAGATGGCTTAGAACAAGAAAAATTTATCGTCTCACAGTTCTGAAGCCAAAAGCCCAAAATCAAGGTCTTGATCTATCTATCTTTCTATGAAGGATAGGGAAGGATCTATTCCAGTCCTCTCTCCAGTTTCTGATAGTTCTTGGGCTTACGGCAGCATAGCTCCAATATCCACATGGCATTCTCCCTGTGTGTGTGTCTGTGCCCAAACCCCCCCTTCTTATAAGGACACCAGTCATATGGATTAGGAACCGACTCTACTCCAGTGTGACTTCATCTTAACTAATTACATCTGCAATGACCCTATTTTCAAATAAGATCACATTCTGAGGTGCAAAGGGTTAGGATTTCAACATATGAACTTGGGAGCAACACAATTCCACCCATAACAAGTCCACAATATTCTTGGTGCCAAGTGATCACCTAAATTTACAGACAGTGTTTCTTTATCTGAGGTCGATGGACTCCTGTGTCTGCAGATTTCTTCTTCATGTCCATAAAGACCTCAAATTGTAAAAATATGAGTGTACAGAGATTTACAATTATTTATTTCTTTGTGAATCTCATTTATACGTATAATCGTTTATATGTCAAATTCATAAAATCAGAGAGTAGAATGGTGGTTACCAGGAGTGGGGTTATGGAGAGAAAGGAAAGGTGCTGAGACCCCCACTTTAAACAAAAGACCCTCAGTGAGAAAAATTGAGCTATTTTACTGAGCTATTAACATTATAGCTGTATTAATTGTGGCTCCAGTCCAAACTCAAGGATGCTAAGACCAAGTCTCAGAATAATCAAACTCACCCCCAGCTTGGGAATGGGAAAGAGTATCTGGGATAAACTGAGGCAGTAATAAGAAGTGAGACCAGGAACTCAGCAATGTCAGGCTGCTGAGCCCAACAGAAACCCAGAAAATAGATGTTAGAGTGGGTCAAAACCAGATTGTAGTGGAATTGAAATATGAGACTGGAGATATTAGTATTGGTGTCTAAACCCAGGAGACATTCAGTGGATTATTGTCTACACGATGTGATTTTACAGGCCAAATCCTGAGCCTTTAGCACCAGACATTTCTGCACCAGGTGGGCCATGTGGAATCCTCTGAGGAACCTGTGCAAAAGTCTGGAGGGTCTTGTGAGCACTGCACATCCAGTCCTGCCCCAGCGTGGCAGGACTCCCAGTTTCTGTTTGAGAACATGATCCTCATTTGGGGAAGGGTTAGCAGTGGTTCTTCTCTCAGTGTTCGGATTTAATATTTAAAAATTGTTGAATTTAAACATAACAAAAGAACAAATACTTTGGTTCACTCCATTATTTCTAAGGTTATTTGAAAGAAGATTTCTTTAGATGTGTTAAAAGTCAAAGGTAAGCCCAATTACAACACTGAAAAAGTGATAAGATTTCTCATTTGCAAGCAAAGATGGTAATATAAGGTAAATGAGAACAAAAAGAAAAATCCGACTTCATACTATTTACAAGAAACCCACTAAAAATAAGTTATCACAGAAAGGTTAAAAGGAATGGCTGATTAAAGGCACTGTTCCTTATTACAGAAGAACATTGTTTTCTTCTGTAATAAAGAAAAATTAATATTACAGTCTTTAAAAAATCTGCTCCCTATCAATAATGGTTGCATAAATATTAAATTTTGAACAGAACAATCTATTTTCCCTTTGTTAAAGGCCACTGACTAGTCAATACTGGCTGATACTTACATATTCATAGTTAGAAAACTAATTCTGAGCTGGAGAATATATTATTATTTTTTAGTTGAAAAATAAAGCAATGGATATTCATAGTCTGTGGGGAACATTTTGTCCCTAAAAATCCATTTGCCATTGCTGTTAGAAACTATGAAAATGTTAATTAACAAGGTCATCAGAGCACGCTAATGATGTGCTATCTCTTGAAGAGGAACGTGATGTTACTGACCTAAGGTACAAGATTTGAATGGCTGAAACAATTACGTCTATCTGGCAATAGCACAAATAATATGGGTGCTTTTGTTTCTGATGTTTTTGAGGGGGGCACTTAGTGCTGTTCAGATGTAGCACATACCCAGTCAACTGCACAGAGTTAGACATCCACAGGTATGAATGAGTGGAATGTTGGTGTAACCAACAGAAGCGAAACATGTGCCTTCTTGAGTGTCTCCATCAGTCGCCATTAGGTTGATGATTCTCACCTGTGCCTCACACATTCTAAATGGGTGTAAAGGACACCTACACAGACAAGAAGGCCCTAGGGCCTGTCAAATATCCTTCCAAGTTATATCACTATGTCTTCATTTGTGTTTTTCAAGTCACAGATCTGCGTATATAAGTACATGTTTGGTCTTGGTTTTCTGCCTGCATTCTTGTAAACCAGACCTGTACAATGAAAGCCAAGTTACTGCACCTGAAATTGGGTGCAGTTACCTTGATCTCAGTTGCACAGGATTCTCATCAGTTGATAATACATTCAGCGAAGAATGAGGTCATGTGAGCCAAGCTGCACCAAGGAAAATCTATGCCAGTGGTTCTCAAATTGTAACCTACAGAACCCTATGGAGTCCATAAAGTAAAAACTATTTTTGTAATAATACTCAGATTTTATTTGCCTTTTTCACTGTGTTGACATTTGAAATGATGGTGTAAGAATAATGGTGGGTAAAACTGCTGGTTTCAAGGCAGTGGCAATGAACTCCACAAGACACCATCGAGCTGACTCTATCATGTCCACCACACACTGTCAGTAAAAACTAAGTGCCAATGTCAGGAAAAACTTGTTTAATGAAGCAGAAAAAATAATAACTTTATAAAATATTGTTCCTTAAGTATGTCTCTTAATTTTCTGTGTGATGAAATGATAAATAAACATAAAGCATTTCCACCGAATACTGAAATATGGTGTTAAATCCCAAGGAAAACCACAGTGGGATTGTTTGGGCTGCAAGCACCAAACAATGGGCCGTTTATTTCTACAAACACCACTTTTACTTGAAAGGATGACTGACAAACTATGAGTATTTAGACTTGAGTATTTGGCAGGCATTTTCTCAAAAATGAAAGGAATAAGCCTGTTACTTCAAAGAAAGCAACAACTCAGTGTTTACTGCCAATGATAAAATAGGAGTTTTTAAGTGAATACCAGAATTTTGGAAAGCTTGTAAAAACCAGTGCAAGCTTAACAACTTCCTAATAGTCGAAGACAAATTGTTATTAAAATATTCCTTCCTTTTATTATTACCTAACTGAAATTGGACTTTATTTGTACACTTAAACCAAACAATATATTGCGACAAATTAAATGGAAAACCAGATAAGAGAATTGCTCTCCTTTGTTAGGCCAGACTGTAAAGAGACTCATAAAAATGTAAAATAATGCCACTCTTCTTACTATTTTTGGTTTGTTTGTTTTGGAGAATCTAATCATGTTTTATAAAAATACATTACTTAGATTTGCCTTTAATGGGTTTGTTATGATAATAACAATTTTAAAGTGCATCAGCTTTATTTTCTAATATGGCAAATATTAGTAGATTTAATACATATAAACAGAGGCTCTTAGCACTCCATAATAGTTTTTAAGAGAATAAAAGGGTTCACAAAAAAAGAAAGAAAAGGAAATCACTGACCTATTAATATATAATATATAAAAACTATATCTTCCTATATAAAATAAAGAATTAAGAGTTAAGGACTAGTGAAGTAACTGAGATATATAGAATCAAGAATTGATAAACATTTCAAATAAAGATAAATTTTCCTTCATTTAGCTAGTTCTTTCAGCTAAAAT
Source organism: Cheirogaleus medius (assembly GCA_008086735.1). Classification (NCBI taxonomy): domain Eukaryota; kingdom Metazoa; phylum Chordata; class Mammalia; order Primates; family Cheirogaleidae; genus Cheirogaleus; species Cheirogaleus medius. Next base: position 9,410,109 of record VBSM01001124.1, on the reverse strand, counting down.
GTATTTTATAACTCAAGTCATCTAAACATAGTTGTCTTTGCTTAATATTCATGTTTTGATCAGAACAAGTATCCAGACATAAAATTTTATCCATTAAAATACATTGAAAAACTCTCAAATTCTAGCCAGATAACAATTGGGCCAATGTTTAATGAAAAACTCATTGGCCTAGGACCTCATTATCCATTTTGCAGCTAGAATGAAACTTTAGAAAACACAAATCTTATTTGTGTCCTCTCCTCCCCACCACAACCAGATTAGAGACCTCCAGTGGATTATCTATGCAATTTAGGACACAGCCCAGACATGGCACAACTTGTATAATAAGAACTAAGATTTGGCATCTGCCCACCTCTTCAGTTTTATGTCTTATCATTTCTCCCTTTGCATTCTATATCTGTAAGTTCCCCAATGCTCTATACTCTCACAGCGTGTTATATTTTTATATTTTCAAAATTTAAATATAATATTTTAATATACAGACTTTACTGTTTTTGTAATAGTTGAGGTATACAAAATGCTTTCCTAAATGTTACTTCTCTTGATTCTCACAAAAGCACAATATGTAGTAGTATCCTATTACAATTTACAATCTAAGCCACTGAGTCTCCTAGGGGCTGAGCAGCATCCTCAAGATCACAGTTATTGAGTGGAAAGGACTGGCACCTAAGCTCCAGTCTTCTGATCTAACTTCCCTGACAGTTGACTGCACTAACATGGTCAGAAAAATGCCTGTACATATCTAATATCTCTTCTGTTACTCTTCTGCTCATGTCAGCATTTTGAGATTTTTAGCCAGTTCTAAATGATTCACCTGACTTAAAAAGTTCTATCAGATTACCATAAAGAAGATCCCAGAACCCAATAAATTTTATCAGCTACATTACAAGTGAAGTGGAATGCCAATTCAGTCAATGTGAATTATTACTTCTGTAGAGTAGAAAATATGTGAATTAATTTGATGCTTCTTGCTACAACTTCCTAATTTCAAATTTTGGGGCTCATAAAAATAGCATTATTCTATTAATAACTTACTATAGTAAATACTATTTACTTTAATTCATATATTACTTTTGTGTATGACTTTTTTAAAAGGACTGAATGACACAGTTCTTTTATATCTCTGAAAAGCTCAGTTAGGATCTCTCATTATTTTCACATCCCATAAAGCTGAGTTACAGTCCTCTATTGTAGAAACACTGTGGTCAACAAGCCAAAGATAATGAACATAACAAAAAATAAAAAAAACTATAATATAGTAAATTACTTTGCTTTGTAGATGCAAACTGAAAGTTAGGGACTATATTTTACAATCTTTTAAAAGTCTCCATTGTGTGTGTATAATGCTATTTATATATATCTGATTTATTGAGTGAACATATGGTTCCCATCTCAGTCAGTGCCTATGTGTTTTAAAATTGGTTTAAGAAATTTATTTCCTATGTAAATACCGATTGTTTTTAAGAAGCTCAACCACTCTTGCTAGTTTTGGTGTTTTCTGTAAGAATTAGAAGTGAAAGATAATGGTATATACAGTATACCAGCAAAGATCCTAGGTTGATTATAATCTGAGGTAGGGAGGAAGCTAGACTATAAAAATGTAGCATCAATTAAAATATGGCATAAACATTGCGGCTGTGACAGAAGGACTAGATTGTCACTGAGGAACCTGGAGCACTACATGACAGATGCTGACCTCAGAGTGGCCATGTCCTTTCCCCTTCTAAGAAGGAAGAAAAGGTGCACCTCTTACCACTCACAACAATTAATTCATGATGGATAACAGACTTAAACCTAAGGCATGAAACTATAAGAATTCTAAAAGAAGAGGTTGGAAAAACACTTACAGATATCGGCCTAGGTAAAGAATTTATGAAGAAGAACCCAAAGGCAATCACAACAACAACAAGAACAAATAAATGGGACCTGATTAAATTAAAAAGCTTCTGCACAGCCAAGGAAACCATCAATAGAGCGAATAGACAACCTACAGAACAGGAGAAAATATTTACATGCTACATATCAATAAAGGGCTAATAACCAGAATTTACAAAGAACTCATGCAAATTAGCAAGAAAACATTAAACAACCCCATTCAAAAGTGGGCAAAAGACATTAACAGAAGCTTTTCAAAAGATAATAGAGTAATGGCCAATAAGCATATGAAAAAATGCTCAATGTCTCTACTCATCAGGGAAATACAAATCAAAACCACAATGAGATTTCACTTAACTCCAGTGAAAATGACTTTTATCAAAAAAGTCCCAAAACAGGCGTCGATGCGGAGAGATAGGAACACTTATACACTGTTGGTGGGACTGCAAACTAGCACAACCTCTGTGGAAAGTAGTATGGAGATACCTCAAAGAACTGGAAGTAGACCTACCATTTGATCTGGCAATCCCGCTATTGGGTATTTACCCAAAGGAAAAAAAGATATTTTATAAAAAAAAGACCCTTGCACTAGAATGTTTGTAGCAGCACAATTCACAATCACAAAGATGTGGCAACAACCCAAGTGCCCATCCATACATGAGCGGATTAATAAAATGTCATATATGTATACCATGGAGTATTACTCAGCCATAAAAAATGGTGAACTAATGCCTTTTGTAACAAACTGGATAGAACTGGAGACCATCCTTTTAAGGAAGTATTGCAATAAGGGAAAAATAAAAACAGCATGAATTCACTACTAAATTGGAACTAATAGATCAACACTTGTGTGAACATACAGTAGTAAAATTCAACAGAAATAGAGCAGGTGGGAGCGGGGAGAAATAGAGCAGGTGGGAGCGGGGAGAAATAGAGCAGGTGGGAGCGGGGAGTGTGATGGGTGAATTCACACCTAATGGGTACAATGCACGGTATCTGGGTGATGGGCACAACTATAACTTTGACTCAATCTGTACAAAAGAAATTCATGTAACCAAAATGTTTGTACTCCTGTAATATTCTGAAATAAAAATAAATATGTAAATAAATAAAAATTTTAAAAAGAAGGAAGAACAGCAAGAGAGGATAAATTTCAGAAGCAGAACGAATGTGAGGAACCACTGCTCATTCTATTCCCTCCCATCACTGGCAAAAGAAACTCCCATTTCTAACATCAAAACAAACCTCTTCTGCTTATCTTTTCTTTATTCCATCTATCCTATAAATATTTAGTAGCTCAAAAATTCTGGCTTCTTGAAAAGTCAATTTTCTTACTACCTGCTTACAATTCTCCTCATGTAGACTTCCAGTCTTATATTTTTTGTAAAAGATTAGGAGGTAAAAATAAATAAATAAATATTTCTATAAAGATGGGATTCCATTTTATCAGCTTTTTTCCATTTGAAATGATGGAATTGTCTCTCTTCTAGACTCCAAGTGAACAGGAAAACAATATCCCTAAATATCCTCACCCCCACATAACTGCTCCCGTGGTTATTTTCACCAAAAAAGAAAAAAAAATGCCTTCAAAACAAACATTGAAATACATACTTTTTTTTTTTTTCATCCAAGAGAGTTTTTGGATCAATGCTTCCAAGTTTGAATACAGGTTTTATACTAACGTGTCAGTTAAATTGAAATTGCAGGTTTATAAATTATATAAGTTTTTCAGGCTAATGGTTTTATATTTAGCTAGATTTATTGTCTAAGTAGCATGTGCACTCATAGAAAACTATAAAAATGATTTGTCTAAGGAGTTGTATATTTAAAATTCTGCCAGTTCTGCTGCACACTGGAATGAATCAGCGTGAGCCTCAACAGCATCAGTCATTTGTCCATGGGGCATGAATAGTGGCTTCTAAATTCTAATCCACTGTGTGCTCCAATTTCATCCACATAGGATGTAGTTTAGGAGACCTGCCAAAGAGAAAGTGAGATTTCCAGCTGACTTTGCTCATGGACGGAGCACTTTGGATAGCTGATTTGAGGAATCTAAGAAAGTCTTCGTTTGATTCCAAACATACTTCTCAGCACCTGCTTCAGGCCTGAAATCCTACCATAACACATTCATTTCTTCATGCTAGTCTTCCTTCCTTAATTGAAAGGCAAACACACTTAGGGGCAACTGCCAGTGGTAGAAGGGAGTTCAAGCAAATACTTAGGATTTTTGGTGTCCACCACAGGTCCACCATGGTCAGCATCTGCTCATTCTAGCAGGGATGTCCTTGCAGGTCAGTAGAGGGGTTTGGGGGAATCCAGGCACAGGCAATATGCCGAGGTTCAGGTGGGCATGTGGCTTTGTGATGGGGGCATCTGGTTTTAATCACAGAAATAAGGAAGAGGCTCATGTATTAAAACCAGGTCATGAAATCGATACAGACTGAGCTAATTCTTGGTTGCATGAGCTACAGAAATAAACGCTTGGAACAGTGTTGTTCCTGTGCCTGAAGGAGGAATGTGCCTACAGTGGGAATAAAGTTGCTTGGTTCTATAGAGTTAGGAAAGAGAGCAGAGCAGAAAGTGAGATTTATCATTACAAAATATTTACATGCCATATATAGAGGTCGATGAACCTTTAGTAGCTTATATACAGTATTGTATATAAAAATAAGGAGTTATTAACAGCATATATTTGACCTAAAAAGAATATGCTGGTAATCTGACAATCTGATATTTTTCATTTGTTCAGTAACTATAACTTTTTCTTATTTTAATACTCAAATGAGCTTTGTCAAAATAATTTTCATGAGTTAGTACTTCTTTTATATTTTCTTTTAATTAGTGATTCTTTTTTTTTCCAGTATATTTTTCCCAAAGCTTGGAGAATATTGCATTGAATTCAGTGATCTAAGTAATGCATCTAGTATAATCTTAACCTAAAGCTAGGCTTTGTGCAGGGATATTCATAGTCTTGATTTAAATAATAGGCGAGCTGTATGTTTAAGTCTAGGGGAGAGCAATATGTTATTTGTTTCCTCCCCATCACCTCTGATTATTTAAAATTGCAAGCAGTGTTTTGTATCAGCCAAAATAAGCTAATTTTGATGCCAAAAGTGGCATCAAATCACTTTTATTCTTCATGTCTAGCTAAAGGTTTATAGACTGCAATTAGAACACTTCACACTTAATTAGACAGTTGAGAAAAATAGGTTTTAGAAAAAGAAGTTGGGGCCGGGCACCATGGCTCCTAGCACTCTGGGAGGCTGAGGCAGGAGGTTTGCTTGAGCTCAGGAGTTGCAGACCATCCTGAGCAAGAGCGAGACCCTGTCTCTACCAAAAATAGAAAAAATTAGCCGGGTGTGGTAGTGCGCACCTGTAGTCCCAGCTACTTGGGAGGCTGAGGCAAGAGGACTGTTTGAGCCCTGGAGTTTGAGGTTGCTGTGAGCTAGGCAGACACCATGGCATTCTAGCCCCGGTAACAGAGCAAGACTCTGTCCCATCCCCCCCCCCAAATAAAATAGAAGGAAAGAAAGAAAAAGAAGTTAAGATTGCTGTGACCGGCATAAAAGCAAACCTTGACTGTCCATCACCTCATGGAAGAAACTGAGCGACAGAACCAAATGTCATGAGGTCTGAGGTCAGGTGTTGGTGGCTGAGCAAGCTCCACCATGGCTGCTTCCATCTCCAAAGCCCCTGGCCTCCTATCAGTGGTGTCTATGGTGGTGGGGAGGACGCGGGTGGGGGACGAGAGAGCCCTTCTTTCTTCCTTGTCTGAGAAAAACTAAGGATGCTGAAATTCAGAACAAAAAGTTGGTGAGACAATGGGGTTGTTCTGCCTTCTTGCTAATGTTTCAGTGAACACAGTGGCTTCCATTCAAGATCACACTCTGTACATCTACAGTGGCCTTTGTGTCTGCCCTTTTTTGATCAGCTAAGTAACATTTATTAATAATTAGAAGACGTGGGATGAAGGGCATTTCCCCTAATTAGAATTTAAACTCAAGTCTCTCCTTCTATACTCTCTGGGAGGCTCTGTGCCAGAGGACGTGCCTGAGCTCTCCATGCTTCAGTTTTCTCATTTTAAAAAAGGGCAACATTTGTTAAGAACAATAATATGTACACCACTATGTCTTTGGGGATAAAGTATTTTGCATAAAACACCTAAATCTAAGTAAAGGCTATTGATCTCTTATTCCACCAGAATCATCTTTCTCTAGCATACCTTTCTAAATACCTAATTCCTGTAAATCATGTGCTCTAAAATAACTTTCATTCTAGGCAGCACGTAACAATTTGAGGCGGGGATTGCTAATGGAGTTTCCCTGAGGTTCAGTTAAACCACTTCGGTAGGAGTCGATTGTAGTCGACAGCCACAGATGAACACGCACAGCCGAGCGTCGACTTTAGCCGACAGCCATGATATGACTTTTCTAATTTTTCATTTATCAAAATAAAATTGTGAACATTTAAAAATAACATAATGAAAACATATATGTATATGTTACCTATTCTGATTTACGTTACAAATAAAGCTGCCTGTAAAGTAAAACAAGCTTTCAGTGCTCTAAAGCTTTCCTCATCACACAAGAGCAAAACGGATGCGTCGTCAATGCACAGCACACACTGCCGTGCGGACTGTGAGTGCCGGCTGTCGGCGAGGTTTCGCCGGTGAGCGCCTTACCAAAGTGGTTTAATCTGGATCACTAGGCCACCAGCCCACGGTTGTTGCTCTATGGCGTTCCCCTTCATGTTCAAAGGGCACTCTTCCTGGTGGAAGGGGATTTTATTACCAGGAAGGACAAAGAGCTGCTGAAAGTAGCGGGGAGAGCTGAGAGCGGGGGCGGAGCTACTGCGCTGGGGTGCGTAGCTGGCAAGGGGGTCGAGATAGTGGGGAGAGAAATGCATATGCTGCTTGTTTGATGTTTTTGTTACTACTTTCAGATCATCACAGATAACCTTTTTAGAAGAAGAATGTCCTTGTCTACGGCCATACCACCCTGAACGCGCCCGATCTCGTCTGATCTCGGAAGCTAAGCAGGGTCGGGCCTGGTTAGTACTTGGATGGGAGAAGAAGAATGTCCCGTAATATAAGCTTGGAAACAGCACAGAGGAGCTGATTTAGAGACACGGTGCCCAACACTGCAGTGCATCTCTAGGAGGAGGATGCAAAGTCACAGAGGAACAGTGATCACTCAGAAAAGGGAAGGGAAGGTCCTCGGGGGCCTGCACAGGGGCGCGGACTTGAGGAGGCCGCCAGCGCTGGGGCTTGGCCATCAGCAGGCCCGCGGCACAGGGCACAGCATACACGCCACGACCAGGCAGAAGACTCAGAGGTGGAATGCAGATGTGAGTCCTGACACTCACTGGGTTGTTAACACACCACTTTGAACCCAGGTCTCCTCAGATTTTAAATAGCCACAATATAATGCCTACTTTACATTTTTTTTTGTTATTGTTAGTTTTTTCTATGCAGAATAAGAGATATAAGGAGAAAAAGCATTCTATAAAGCAAATTATCTCTACAAATGTTGAAGAATTAACACTCAGAAACTAACTTGAGTGATTTTGTGGAAGAGGGTGGAGATTAGGAGAGAGGACGCTTGACAACATGCACCCACCTACGGCTACCAACAATGGCTTTATTTCCAAAAGCATCACTGGAATATTAGTCCATCAGCCTAAATTTTCCCTTTCCATAAGTTTATTATGTTTGCTGATAGTCTATACTAGGAACATTTCCTTAATTTAAAGTAGCAGAAAATGCGAAACATTCTTTCTGTGTTTTCTATTCATGGGTTTTCATTTCCATGAATTTAAAGTGAATGCCACCATTCTGCTGTCCACGAGGTTACTTCAAAAGGGATGGCCCATTTAAGCAAGACTTTCCTCTTTTCTACTTACATTTCTTCCTGTTGTTACAAGGCATTTCCCATATGTGTCAGCCAGGTGAGAAATATGCCAGGAAATGAAACTGTTGCAGGCTCCTTAATGTTAAAGTAGCTTCCTTCCTCTTGCTCTACACATCAGAGTGATTGTGAAGGACAATTTTCATCCACATTGGGTGTTTTTCACCCAGGAATGCTGAGAACTAAATGCACCACTAGTTTCTTCATCTGACTCTCAGTCATGTGATCACTTATGGTCACATCAGGGGAGATGTAAGAGGGAAAGAAACTGGAACAAAAAACAGAACTGCAAGCCCAGCAGCGGGATGTTCAGATTTTTCCAAAGCTCAAATGAAGACCCAGGGAGTTTTGCTGCCCACTTGCAGAAAAAAAAAAAAATCTTGATGGCCCTCACTGCTAATTAGCTGACAAAGAACTTGGTGCTGAATGTCATGACTGAATGCCCATTATCAATGGGAAACTGGCAAAGGATATAGCTTGGATCAATATAGCACAAATAACTCAGCCCAGAATTTAAAACTGGGACTTGGCATCATTTATGGCTATCCTTGGGAATCCTATGCACACTAGACATCCTCTTTTCAGAAAAATTAGATTTATGGACATATAGACAGAATTTTGTGTTATGATTTTGGAGATATACAGATCCCAGATTCTTTGCTCCTAATTTAGAATAATCTGTGGCATAACTTATGTGGCATGACTGCTACTTTCATGATGATAAAATAAGAAAAAGGAGGTATCTGGTAAATGAAGCTGATTTTAAAAATTGAGTTTAAAACAGTACATACTTCAAGCAGTTCTATAAAAAATATCAATCATTTGGTCAAACTATCCAACTGTTCTTTGAGTGTCCACTGCTCTAAGCACAGGTACAACAGAAATGATTAATACATGGTCCCTGCATGACCCAGAGAGGGAGGGGAGGCATTTGAGCCTGAACAATGAGGGAACCTCCAGGATAGAGATGTGTGTGAAGTACAGAGACGACAGCATTCAGGTTCACCAGACAGATCTAGGAGTGAACCGTATCTGCTTCTCACTTGGAACTATTCGTTCCTCCTGTTCCCTGTGCAGTTTGTTCACATGATTGATAAACTCAATCTGTTTGAACGTAGCTTTATAAGAGTTATGAGCTGTCAATTCCAAGCATTCTAGCAAGGTACTCAACTGTTAAAAGGAACACAATATATGCTGCTAGAATGAATAAATAATTGAATAAAACAACCTAAACCCAATCTCTAATTCTGCTCAGGAGTCATTTAAGGACAGACTTCAGGTGATCAGTAGCTCCAGTAAGAGAGAGTCACTGCAGAGATCTCCCTTTATGGAAAAGCAACATAGTGTTCAGTTCCAGGCTAGAGTCTCCTGGAGAGAACCTGGGTCATGGCTTCTAGGAAGCAGGCATAGTTTGATGATGGGGAGCCCGTGAGTGCTCTGAGGACAGAATTTGTGCCCCATCTTTCTGCCCATTGAAGGTTTTATGCTGACTGGACTGGACTTAGGATCCCCATAGAGAATGATCAAATCCTGGGTCCAGTTCTCCCTGGCAGGACTCTTGCACAGTGCAACCCTTAGCAAAACTTCTAAGAAAAATGAACTCCATGGGGGAATCAAACAAATCCAAAGAAATGACATATAATGATGACACCAAAGAGCCATGTTTTAGCAGACCATGCTCTTTAAAAACAAACAAACAAACAAACAAACAAAACAAAAAAAGTTATTATGGAAAACTTGCAAACAGAAAAAAAAATAGAAAGAGTAATATAATGGAACTCTCATGAGCCACTGTAGCCATTGGCCAACCATGGCCAATAGTGTTTTATGTATAACCCTTCCCCACCAACAACATATCTTTTAAACAAATTTTTAATTGATATAAAATATTTGTATATATTTATGGGGTACAATGTGATATTTTGATACCTGTATGCAATGTGTAATGATCAAATCAGGCTATTCAGGATAGATCCACCACCACAAACATCTTTTCTTTGTGTGAGGAACATGACAATTCTTCTCTTCTAGCTATTTTGAAATATACAATAAATTGTTGTTAACCATAATATCCCTAACGTAATATCAAGCACTAGAATTTAGTCCTTTTAACTGGATTTTTTGGTACCCATTAGCCAACTTTTCTTCATCTCCTCCCACCTCAAGTTCCCTTGCCAGCTCCTGCTAACCACTCTCTACCTCCATGAGATCTACATTTTTAGCTCCTACATATAAGTGAAAACATGGGATGTTTGTCTTTCTGTGCCTCGCTTATTTCACTTAACATAATGGCCTCCAGTTCCATCCATGTTGCTGCAAATGACAGGATTTCATTATTTTTGTAGCTATATTGTTTATATACATCATATTTTCTTTATCCATTCATCCATTGGTGTATGCTTAGGTTGATTCCTTATCTGGGCTATTGTGAATTGTGCTACAATAGACATGGGAGAGCAGATGTCTGTTTGATAAACTAATTTTCTTTCTTTGGGATATATACCTAGCAGTGGGATTTCTGGATTATATGGTAGTTCTATTTTAAGTTTTTTGAGGAAACTCCATACTACTTTCCATAGTGGCTGTCCTACTTTACATTCCCACCAATAGTGCATGAGCATTCCCCTTTCTCTGCATCCTCACCAGCATTTGTTATTTTTTCTCTTTTTGATAATAACCATTCTAACTGAGGTGAGATGGTATTTCATTGTGGTTTTGATTTGCATTTCCCTGATTATTAATGATGTTTAGCATTTTTTCATATACTTGTTGGTCATTTGTATGTCTACTTTTGAGAAATGTCTTTTCAGGTCTTTTGCCCATTTAAAAAATCAGATTATTAGTTTTATTGCTATTAAATTCTTTGAGTTTCCTATATACTCTGGTTATTAATGTCAGATGGATAGTTTGCAAACATTTTCTTTGATTCTGTAGGATTTCTCTTCACTTTGTTGATGTTTTCTTTACTGTGCAGAAGATTTTTAACTTGATGTAATCTCATTTGTCTATTTATGTTTTTGTTTACTGTGCTTTTGAGGTCTTACCCCCAAAAATCTTTTCCCAGACCAATGTTCTAGAGTGTTTCCCAAAAGTTTTCTTCTAGTAGTTTCATATTTTACATTTAAGTCTTCAACCATTTTGAGTTGATTTTTGTATATGGTGAAAGATGGGGATCTAGTTTCATTCTGCATATGGATATCCAGTTTTCCCAGCAATATTTACTAAAGAGACTGACATTTCCCCAATGTATACTCTTAGTGTCTTTGTTGAAAATGAGTTGGCTGTAAGTGTGTAGATTTATTTCTGATCTCTCTATTCTGTTCCATTGGTCTATGTGTCTGTTGTATGCCAGTAACATGCTGTTTTAGTTAGCTTTGTAGTATAATTTGAAATCAGGTAGTGTGATGCCTGCAATTTAGTTCTTTTTGCTCAGAACTGTTTTAGCTATTTGGGGTCTTTTACAGTCCCATACAAATTTTAGGATTGTTTTTTCTATTTATGTGAAGAATGTCATTAGTATTTTGGAAGGGATGGCATCGAATCTGTAGATCACTTTGAGTAGTATAGATATTTTAATAATATTAATTTTTATAATCCATGAGCATGGAATATTTTTCCATTTTTTTTGAGTGTCCTCTTCAACTTCTTCCATCAGTGTTTTATAGTTTCCCTTGTAGAGATTGTTCATTTATTTGGTTAAATTTATTCCTAGGTATTTTAATTTTTTTGTAGCTATTGTAAATGAGATTGCTTTCTTGAATTCTTTTTCTGATTGTTTGCTGTCGGTGTATAAAAATGCTACTGATTTTTGTATGCTGATTTTGTATCCTTCAACTTTATTGAATTCATTTATCAGTTCTAAGAGTTTTTTGGTGGAGACTTTATGTTTTTCTATAATAAATATAAGACCATGTTGTCTATGAACAAGGATAATTTGACTTCTTCCTTTCCAATCTGGATGCCTTTTGTTCCTTTTTCTTGCCTAATTGTTCTGGATAGGACTTTCAATGCTATGTTGAATAGAAATGGTGAAAGTAAGCATGTTTGTCTTCTTCCAGATCTTAGTGGAAAAGTTTTCAATTTTTCTTTGGTATGATATTAACTGTTGGTTTTTCTTATATGGCCTTTATCATGTTGAGGTATGTTTATTCTATACCCAATATGTTGAGAGTTTTTATCATAAAGGAATATTGAATTTTATTTAATGCTTTTTCAGCATTAATTGAAATGATCATATTTTTTTCTGTGACTCTGTTGATATGATGTATCAAATTTATTGATTTGTATATGTTGAATAATTCTTGCATCATGGGATGAACCCAATTGATTATGAAGAATGATCTTTTTAATGTGTTGTTGAATTCAGTCTGCTAAAATTTTGTTGAGGATTTTTGCATCTATGTTCCTCAGTGATATTGACCTATAGTTATCTTTTTTTGTTGTTGTGTCTTTGTCTGGTCTTGTTATCAGGGTAATGCTGGCCTCTTAGAATGAGTTTGGAAGTATTCCCTTCTCTTCAGTTTTTTGAAATAGGTTGAGTAGAATTGGTATTATTTATTTAAATATCTAGTAGAATTCAGCAGTTAATTTCCAAAGAAAATCCTAGACTTTTCTTTGACAGGAAACTTTTTGTTACTGCTTTGATTTGATTATTTCTTATTGGTCTGTTCAAGCATTCTATTTCTTCAGGGTTTGATCTTAGTAGGTTGTATGTGTCTAGAAATTTATCTATTTCTTCTAGGTTTTCTAATTTGTTGGCAAATAGTTGTTCCTAGTAGTCAACATATCTTCTTATTTGTAAATATTTTAATATAGATCTATAAAAGATAAGGATGCTAAAATATAATTACAAAAATATTATCATAAATGAAATTTTAAATTAATATTAATTCTTTAGTGTCATCCAAGATACAGCCAGTATTCAAATTTTCCCAATCATTTCACAATTTATTTTTAGTTTGTTTACATAGGATCTCAATAAAATATGTATGTAACAATTGGTTGATGTGTCACTTAAACATCTGTTAATTTAAGGATTCCTCTTTATCTCTTTTCTGCAATTTACTTGTTGACAAAACTAACTTGCTTTTTTTGACTGGATTTTGATGATTGACTTCTCATCATGTTACTTGGCATGTTCCCTCACCACTTTATTTACTGTGAATCAGTATTTAAATCTAGAGATTGGGCAGATCCAAGTTTGGTTTTTTTTTGTTTTTGTTTTACTTTAGCATGAATACTGCATGCATGTTGGGCTGTACTTCCACTGAGAGGCACATATGCTTAGTCCTTTCCCCTTTTGTGATGTTAGTGGCTCTTGATAAATTTTGCCAATATTTATTAATTCATTAGAACCAGACTATTCACTAGAGGTAGACTATGGCCTTTTAAGACAAAGATGCAACTCTGAGATAGAACTAAAGAAACTTTGGCTGCCTGTTCACTAAAGCCCTTCCTATCCTTCCTGTAGTATTCCTTTCCCTTGCTGTTCCTGGCACATCTGCCTCCTGCCTGAGGAGGCCTCTGCCTGTCTGGTTCATTAGGAATGGCTCTTCTCTCTTTTAATGATTTAATATTGAATACAAGGAAACAAACAATAGAAATATGAAATTATTTTAATCCTACATTGATGAATAGTTATGTACATATTTATATATGAATATTTATTTACATAATTATAGTTTCATACCTTAGCTTTTTTATAACCCTCTAGAATAAATGTAACAATTTTTGACTCAGTAAACTGTATATATGTTGCAAAACTACAAGCAGATGGTATAATATTCTCTCAGCCACCAAGTTTTTCTGTCTGGGAGGAACAATTTTCCAAGATTGTGTATCCTTCCAGCCAGACATAGTCTTTGAATAAACAAGAACATACAACTATAGTGATCCACTTAAAGTTTTTTAATATAAGAGTTGCTTCAGTTTTCTTATTATAAAAATAATACTTGGTTACTGTAAAAATTCAAGTAGTATAGAAAACGTGAGGAAGTAACTAAAAATCACCTGTAATTATACCACTTGGATATTTTTTGTGAATAGAATTATGTAGATGGATTAATGCAAGGACTCAGTGAAGTTGTAGTAATAGAAGTACAACGGAAGTTTGAAATAAATAAGCAATATGCTAGACAGGCTTATCAAACTTGTCAGCTACTGGTATCTGACATGAGTGATGCTGAACAATACAGAAGCCATAGAATGGATATTAAGAGATTAATTAGCTCATGTAAGAAAAGGCGGAGGGAAAATGGAAAATGAGAAAATGTCTCAGACCAGAAAAATTGACAAACCAGATGAATCAAATAGAAATAAGCATACAGCAGGACCAGCTGGAAGAAAGTTTTCAGGAACTGGTGGAATTTTACCAATGTGTTATTAAATGACTCACTCAAGAGTAAAGATAATATTACTAGGTACAAGAATGCATATTTCTGTACATTATGAAAAATCCGATGATGACTTTAATTTTAAAATCTTGTAACATTTTACTTATGTTAAAAATTATCTACCTTACATTTAATTGAATATTTTCTTTTGGACAGATTACATATTTTAAAATACTATTTCTAGTTTATGAGCATATATCACATTTTAAAAAACATATAGCTTCTGATATACCATTGCAATTATTTGTCTTCCTAAACAGTATAATAAATGCTTAGCTGTGATATGTTAAAAAAAAATCCCCTGCCTATACTTTAATGTACTCATCTAACTCTAGTCCTCATTCCATAAGCACTGAGGGTTATTGTGGGCAAGGTGCCATGCAGGGCATTAGAGATATTGCAGTGGTGGACTAAGTTCCTCAGTCAGGAAAGCCTGGCAGATGTTTGTAGACCACCTGCCTGGTCCTGTGTTTAGTGGAGCCTCTGAATGGGCACATGCCAGCCCTTATGCACACTCCCTAACCCTGGGCCAGGGAGGAGCAGCAGCCGTGATCACTAGAAGGAGGCTGTGGCAGGCAGCTTCAGACATTGTCCCTAGTGACCCTCACCTCTTGGTATTCACACCCTTGTGTCTTCCCCTCCTGTTGAGTATGGGATGAACCTAGTGACTCACTTGTATCAACAGAATATGAAAAAGTTGACTCTATTGCTTTTTCCACTTGCACACTTTGATGAAGCGAGATTCCATATGGGAGAAGCCCACATGTCGAGGAACTGAAAGCAGCCTCTGGTCAGCAGACAATGAGAATCCAATTCAGTCCCAAGGGATTGAATCCTGCAAACAACCACATGAGCTTGGAAATGATTTTTTTCCAATTAAGCCTTCAGATGAAACCATAGACCCTGAACTGATAGCTAGATTGCAGCCAGAGCCTGCTAAACGTGGCCAGACTTCTGACCCACAGAAATTGTCAAATAACAAATGTGTGTTGTTTTAAGAGGTTATTTTTTGTGGTAATTTTACATGCAGCAATAGATAATTAATATAAGATTAACAAGCATCATTATGTTTACTTGGACCTTGCTATGTTCTAAACACGATTTGTCCCCACCAAACTCATGCTGAGGCTTGGTTCCCCAATGTGCTGGTGTTGGGGGGTAGTGCTGTAAGAGGTGACTAGGTTGTTAAAATGGGTTAACCTTTGCAGGAATGGATTGGTTCCCATGGGAACAGGTTGTTACAAAGAGAGGTTGCCTCTTGTGTTGCTCTTTTTTGCACACACCTACTTCCCCCTTCTCTTCTCCACCACACTGTGGTGTAGCATGGGGCCCCCACTAGAAGCCATGCAGATGCTGGCACTGTGCTTCTTGGATTGTCCAGCCAACAGAATCGTGAGTGAAAACCCCTTTTTTCTTTATAAATTACCCAGCCTAAGATATTCTGTTATAGCAACACTAAACAAACTAAGACAGACCGTATTCTCAGGAATTTCTTCAAACTCTGGTGATTGAAGGTAGAAACAGTGTGTAATTGTTAAAGAAAACAAACTAAAACTTGGAAGATTTTATCTCATAATAAAAGTTTAGTATGGTTGTTAATGATACTTTCAAAAAAATTGTCTAAAAGCGGAAATTGGGGATTAAAGTTTGAAAATATGCCCTTTGCTGATATAAATTCTTTGCCACAAGTTATTTGAGATTAAGAAAAAAGTGATAGAAATATAACAACTGGAACCAAGAGCCTCACAACACAGTCAATTGGTACCTAAACCTTTCTTTTACCCTTCTGGCAATTCTCCATAAGTTAAAAAATAAAGAAATGAAGAAAGTTTAGAGAAATAGTCAACTGCTATTAGGGTGCATTGGGAAAATACTTATTTTCTTTAATACCTCTACAGGTCCTCTAATGAAGTTCTTCATCGTTTATGTTTGTTGCAAGATGACTTTAATAATGAAATAACATATTCCCCTGTTGAATGTCCAAAAGAACAAACCTCAAAAATGTATTTAATTATTTATTTTTCTACTTTTCATTTTTTAAATAATTTTTTCAATATGATTAAATGATTTGTACATTCACCTGTTTGCTAAAGATATTCGATACCCTTTATAGTAGTAAGACATATATGAAAGAGGAAATTCATGGTGGAAAAAAGGATTTAATAAATACACAACTGTCTTAGAGCAATTAGAATTAAATTTAAGTATAAACTTCCTGAGACCCAGGTATAAAGGTGACCATTAAATTACATTCGCCTACCAAGAATTCATTAAGTACAATGGCATGTTTTATTCATCGTTTTAACCAGTGTCTTCTCCATCCTGGCACATAGCTGATATTTGCTGAACAAAGGAATGAATGAATGAAAGAATGAATGAATGTGTAAATAAATAAAATACATCTCTGATTTCTCTTTCTGAAGCTGTGCTATTGTCTCCAAGTTTTGACTTCTCTTAATCTTTTAAGAATTCAGCAGATTGGATAACCAAACTCAAATTGCTGAGACATGAAAAATCAAGGGTGGATTGCAAGGTATACAAAATTTAAAGAAAGAAATTTCTACCATGACATGGTATTAGAATTCTTTAGTTGATGTTAACGTTACTTGGAAAGTAACATTTATCTTTAAAATCTCACCCATTCAGTAACGTATTTTAAACTCAGCAAAATATTAATAGGAGGGTAAGCCTTTGTTCAATGGTCAAGAACATTTAACCTGTTGCAAGTACATAGCTTTAAGATGGAGATATTTAAAATAATAAGAAATACCATTTATTAAGCTCTACCTATGTATCAGACACAGAAACAAAAGGTTTATACTAATGTATTTATTTAATCCTACAGCAAACTTTAAAGTTAAATACTATTATGACTATTTTAAAGATAAGGAAACTGGAGTCAATCAACTAGTAAGAACCTGAACTCAGGTTATTTTTAAAAGCAAAGATCTTTCAGAGCCAAAGTTAATTACAGTTTCCTTGATTGAAAAATGTCATTGACCAACGAAAATTTGATGCACAGATTTAAGAAAAACGACAACAAAAAGTGTCTTTGAATTGTTCCTTTGGTATTAAGGTTAAGACTACCAAGCCGTAGTGTAGTTACTGTCTAGTTACTGTTTCAGCCATTTCCTTTGCTGTTTAGTTGGTCCTATGGATGTGCCTATCATTTATTACTTGTGTTAAGTAAACACTATATTAAATGGCATTAAGAATATGAAAAGAAAAGAAAAGAAAAAATGTCACTGACTCTGAGATTGAATATCAGCACTTAGGGAAAAAAGAATCAAAACATTAAATTTATACACAAATAATGTTCTTAATTGATAATAATATATACTTAGTCTTACAATTAAGTAACTTTCTTCTATAGGATCAGGCAAATCATTGTCTTAACTTTCTTCACATTCGAAATGAAAAGGTCCTTTTGAATCAATTGTGGCCATTGGCAGTTAAACACAGCATCTATGATGTACTGACTCTCGTAATTTTTATTTGTAGTCTTGGCCTCTTTGGCATAATTAAAATTGTGAATGTAATTTCCAGGACATATTGCAGAGCATATTGCAGATCTATAGTATCTAGTTTGTCAGATTTACAGTTTCATTTATAGGGTTAGGAGCATTAACTTAGGATTCATGGAGATCTGTATTTGAATCCAACATCTGCCATTATGTGAATCTGAGCAACTTTCTTTTTGGTCAGGACAGGCTAAGTCATGCTTTGGTATCAAGTGGCACCCACAGCAAAAGTTCATTTTTCCCTCTAGCCGCATGTCCATTTCATATTTGCTACAGTGGTTTTGTCTGTCTTGTGGGGTTGGGAAACTTTTCAGAGCAAGGGTTATCTAAAGCAAGGTTGAAGGTGAAGTGGAGGACTGCAGACGTGGTGGGAGCAAAGTGTTTCAGGCAGAAGAAGAGTGTGAGCAAAGGCCTGGAGGTAAGAGTTTGCCAACCAGGAGAACTGGGTTCTGGAGGTTATGGAGTTACAGGGGCATATTGAGTCCTTGCATGACCAAATATTTCTATGACCTTCAGAAATTTACTTTAAACTCTCTTGAACTCAGTTTACTCATCAAATGGGAAGCATGATAGTAACATTTTAGCATCAAATGTCCAATGATTAAATAAGACAACGCGTGTGAAGATTTCTAACACATTGTCTGAAACATATCAAATAGTTTTTGTATATTTTGCTTGCTAGGATGTGAAACTGTGCACTCCATAAAATATAAACATAATGAAAAATTCAGTGAGAATTCACTCAGTGCCAGTACTCTTGGGCCTTAAGAGGAGGTGAAATATGTGATCTAGATGCCTTGTATTTCCCAATAAACAATTGTAAGTCAAAATGTTTTGTTTCCTTTAATCTGTAGTTTAACACTTTTAATTAAACAAACTTTTTCCAGTACCTATATACAAACTCTTTCCTGGGTTCTGCAGGAATATTAAAGCAAGTGAGATATATTATCTAAGGATCTATAGCTCTCAAAGATTCTACAGCCTAATGGGAGAGAGAATCTACACCATACTGAATTTGCTAGGTATCTATTTGCTAAGTGGTCCTGTCTATGCACAGTTGTTCTGAAATAAATTCCTGTTTCTTCAGCCATCATAATGAATGCCTATTTATAATTGACTGTTCTTGCCCAGTAAAGATAGCCAACAAAATAAACATTCTAATTATTTTGTTTATTTCTCATTATTTGAGTTGTCATGATAACCGAATTAGGCTGACTGGTTAAAATTTGATTCACTGATTGAATTAATCAAGATATTATGACCTCAAAAAACCCCTCAATTCAATCAAATGGCTGATTTAGTGGTATTGTGTTCTTGGGTTGACATAACCTTTCTTTAAAATGAAAGTAGGGAGAGGAGGCAGAGTGAGAAATTTAAAATGTTGGACATTTATACTAAATAAAAGTTCTTTTAATTTCAGGATGTTGTTAATAGTTGATAGCTGCAATGAATTATAACATATGATAAATAAAGATAATGAAGAGCTCTTCTTTCTTCTGTGTTCAGCTTCATAGAGTAAGAAATAAAAGGCTTTTCATTAAAATGGGTTTTTTTTCTATAAAACGTTCTATTACAGTGTTGCAAAAGGGTTTTTTTAGTCAACACTAAATGGAAGCGCATGTGTTTTTAAATATACATTTTTGGCACCTTTGGGGTATCGATTAGTGAGGCCTGGGCATTCTTCATGCTTCTCATTTTAATTGTGTAGTATCACCCACAGAGTGATGTTTTCTGTTTAGTGATGTAAAATAGGAATTGGAGAAAAATTTTCCAATTTGCAGGTAACTTACAGGAACATGAACTTCCGTGTTTGGGCTTCCTTTACCCAGGAATCTGTAGCAGCACTAGGTACCCCCTACACAGCCAGCTGCTCCTCGGTGTTTTCCATTCCCCGCACCGGGTGGAGTCGTGTGACTCACTCTTACCAGCAGAAAATGCCCACTGAATGATGGCAAGAACAGCTATAC
This sequence comes from Cheirogaleus medius, assembly GCA_008086735.1. Lineage (NCBI taxonomy): Eukaryota > Metazoa > Chordata > Mammalia > Primates > Cheirogaleidae > Cheirogaleus > Cheirogaleus medius. Next base: position 9,390,448 of record VBSM01001124.1, on the reverse strand, counting down.
TTTCTTCTCTCTCCCCGACTCTTGCCCTCGATCACATGTATAGAAACAAAGTTCTCTGGGTGGGCGAATTGGAGTATGGGAGACACCTGGGACCTTCAGTCATTGCTTGGAGAAGAACCATACAGGAATCCGCTTGAACTGCGTCTGACAGTGATGCAAGCAACAAAAACACCTCTACTCTACCTAGTCCCTGAGGTTTGGGGTTTATTTGTGACAGCCAGCTAGCTTTGTGTCTTCTAGTCCCCTGTGGCTAAGGCAAGGGATGCTCGCCAAGAAGCCAGACACTCCTTCACCCCTGCAGTTAGATTGGGGCCAGCGGCTGGGCTCTGCCCGGACACTCATGGTAGATGTGTGGGTCACCTCACCTAAGGACGTTTTCACTGAGGCATGTGAGTTTTTGAGGAGCTCTGTAATGGTTTTAGTGCCACAACTGAGTGCTAGCCATTCTTTTCCTACAGTGCAATTTAAGAACACTGGACACATTTTAAACAGGGCAAGAGTATCTCTCATGGAATATAAATGGCTCCTGTGTGGAACACCTCTGACTGAGAGCTGCTATCCATTAAATCATGTAACATCATGTGATGGTTAATTTTAGGTGTCACTTTGACAGGGCCATACGTTGCTCAGATATCTGCGTAAACATTGTTTCTGGGTGTGTCTGTGAGGGGGTTGCTGGAAGAGAGTAGCGTGTGAACTGCTGCACTGAGTACAGCACCCAATCTGCTGAGGGCCCAAATAGAACAAAAAGGTAAATGAAGGTTGATTCCTCTCTCTCTCTGCCTGACTGCTTGAGCTAAGACATCATCAGCCTTCCCCTGCCCCTGGACGGGGACATCATCGGCACTCCTGGTCCTCAGGCCTTTGGACTGAGACTGGAACCACACTACCAGCTTTCCCAGATCTCCAGATTGCACATTGCAGATTGGGGGACTTTTCAACCTCCATAATCATCTGAGCCAATTCCTTACAATAATCCTCATTTATATATCTCCTATTGATTCTATTTCTCTGGAGAACACCTTAGAAAAAGAATTTGACTGTGTTCCTAAAAGGGTTGGAATCCTAAAACAATAGAGGCATGGTCTCTAACCTATAATCCTCTGAGAAATAATATATTGCATATGGATAAACATAGTAATGAAATCATTATCTTATAATGATATCTGATTAATACTGTAGCTGTCGTGGCCCGTTTGCAGGATGGGGATGAACACAAAACACAAAAGAAACACACAGAGAAAGACACAGACACACATAAAGATGGTACAAGACTGCAGCGCCGAACGCACCAGTCCTTTTATTTTTATACCCTAAAAAATCAAAGTTACTTCCTTATACGTGACCACCCAGGCATTGCAGCAATGGCCATAAATTCTGGAACACGTAGCCTAAGGACACAGATGTCTCCTGACTCAAGGTTTCCAGGCAGTTGCTCAAAGCATAGGTCAGAGGCTGAGATAAGCAAAGGTTAAGCAAGGCAGCCACAGGGGGCACTTTCCATCCCCAGTTCCTCTTGGCTGGCCCCTCAGCAGCTGTGCCTGTCTTAGGTTGTTCCTCCTTGAGGAATCTTACCCGTCTCTGGCTATCCAGCCATCTTACAGGGCCAACCAACAATAATAGGAACAATGTGCTTATCGTGTGACCTCCAAGCCCCTGTTAACATGGGACTGGGCAGCTCTTGTCTATTTGCAGAAACTCAGGCCCTTTGTTATGCCTTCAAGCAGCAACCCTGTTTGTTAGGTGAACCTTGGCCAGAATGTATGACTCTCATGCCGCTCTGGACTGGGCATGTACTCCTTCTCCTAAGATTAATTCTTAAGCTGCACAATTATATGGCAAGCCCTCAACAGTAGCTATGCATCCAGAGTACTATGTGAAACTGCTCTATGGGGCAACATAGGGACCCATAGGTAAAAGTACTATTGTAGAAGATAATAAAACTGTTGATAGTATCGATGTTGATGATCAGATACATTAGTAAATCAATCACAGTTCCCTCAAGCTGTTAGCTCTCTGGAGGAGACTTCTTCCGAAGAAGATTTAGACTTGATTAATGATAGATTAATTATGGTTCTTAATCACTCCACAGATGCGCATCATCAATTCCAGATAGTCATAGATCAAAGCGGGGAAAGAATTACTGAACACAGACCCTTGGGAAAGTTTGCACTGCTATGACTGGATGCTGCAGCTGCCTGTTTACATCTATTCAATTCCTCACTGCCTATTTTCAATGTTTGGAGTCTGTGCAGTTTGATTGCTTATCTGATTACACACTGTTGCAAGGCCAGTAATGGCCATCAAACTACAAGTGATTGTTTTGCATAAGAAGGCCTTGGGGGCCTTCAGAGAGGTGAGCGGGGCAGGAAGGTTCATTCCAGCAGGCCTGAGCTGGGCCTGAGCTGTTTTGCTGAAGCAAGAGTTTTGTCTTTATTGCACTGACCCCTGGTCAAGGACTGAAATCTATTGATTAACAGTGTTGCTCTGTGGCCATGGTGTCCAGGAAAGTTTTGGGTGGTGTGTACCAGCTTGTCGGCATTGTTTATTAATTGAAATGAGTCTCAGTGACACTCCCTGAAAGCTCTGCCACTGGGGCTGATTGCATAGCAAGAATATGCCTACATGACTAGAAGGGATAAGAAGCTCTGCCTGAGACTATTTTGGGCTCCCTGGTTCCGTGGTGTTCTGTGCACAGTTGTGGTTCCCGATCCGAGAGAGGAGGCACCTGCTGGTGGTGCTGGTGTGACCCCTAGGAGGGAGGGCGATTGATGAGTACTAGCCCCTCCCTGCTCCCAGACCCCTTGCTGCAAGGCAGCCTCTGGCTGTGGTTCATTTCCTCACTTTAATGCTGTAGCTACCTGAATCCTTTTCCTGTAATGAATTGAATATTTTGTAAGAGTGATCATTTAGGATCCTGCGAATCTTCTTTAGTAATTGGATCCTGTCTAACTGCCCTTGTGAATGCAGGTTCTGTCTCCACTTGACCTGGTACAGAGCCTGACCTGTGGGACCCATCCACTACACAGGAAATGAATAAAATACTTATCTACCCTTCTTTGGTGGGGAAAGAAGCCAAAATGATTTAAATAAATATTAGCAAATATAATTAAGCTACATTGGTTACCCAATGAAATCCATTTTTTCATCTTCAAGAACAAATTTAAATACTAATAGAGACAAAGAACAGTTCCAAAGTCTGTTTGTAAATATTGGTTTACAATAGTCCTCAATAGTGATATTAATAGCTAAAATTATTGAGTACCTACTCTGTGCTAGGCACTGGGCTAAGTGCTTAATATTTATTTGTTCATTCATCCATTCATGTATACAACAAATATTTGTTGATCACCTACTTGATGGTGGGTAATGTTTTAGATGCTGGGGATACATATCTCAGCCACTCTATGACTTGGCTCAAACATCCTAATTTTATACATAACAAAACTGAGCTTTACTGAAGTTAACCTGGATCAGATTGTGTTACAGAACAGCTCCAGGAATCCAGTCCCATCCCTGGTTCTTGTTAGTCCTTCAAAACTGTGCTGCTTAGACTCCACGAGGCACAGTGCTCTCCGCTGCGAGATGGCATGATAATGCTTTCCCCATCATCTCACGAGGGAAGTAGCTGAGGACCAAATGAAACGTGTGCCAAAGTGCTTTGCAAGCTGTGAAGGGCTATATGAAGGCATACTTATTACATGCTTAAAGAGTACTTTTGCAACACAAATGAAGTAATATATTCCTAAATTCTCTTTCATTGTTTGCTTTTCCTCTTCAGCAATCAGGGGTAGTCAATTTGAAGCAAGAAACAGAAAGATGCTCCTTCTAAGAAGAATAGCTTCAAGCCCCAGAGCCAAAGTTTTTATTACTTTATGGCAGATGGTGACACAGCCACAGAGCCATGTCCCTGGCAAATAGAAGACCATAGCTCTTGAATCAGACTTTGTTCATTACCCATGCAGTTTGATTTTGCATTTTGACCTTAAAAATCATGAGTCATTGTGATAGGTTTTAACCAGTATGACTCTGCCCAAAGGCAGAAAAATGGATTTAATGACCTTCTGAATCCTGCCCTCCCAGACTGAGAATTGTGTTGTCTGTAAATGCTTTCTGAACTAATTATAGCAGAACATCTACCAGGACTAAAAATGAATTTCAAAAATATAAAATTACTGTGTCCACATTTTAGGCACTAAAAGGTTCCATTTGACTGTTTCTCCAACATATTGACTTGAATAAAAAAAAGATAAACAATATTTTTAAAAATTTAAAATAAGATTTCAAAGTTACAGAGCAGCTTGAAGCTTACACAATAGCAATTACTATGTAATTAAAAGTCAGATGGCCCTGGTCGTAAATGTCGCAGAAAAGACTGCCTCTCGGATGGATGGTTTTCAGGAGGCATCACTAAGTACTGGAAATGCATAAACAGCCTTGAGTTATACAAAATCCGCTCATCAGGATACCACTTAATTAAAGAAGTAGATATTTCAGGCCTATGCATAAAGCTTCAGAAATCTGGCTCGAGAACCAAGGAACAAAATGTTTGGAAAAGAGCTGTTTAATCAGCCATGACATGGTGGTTCTGGAGTCCTGTATTTACTTGCACTTGATTTTTCAAACTCTTGCTACCAGTGAGCAGTTGAGAAAGGGGATATTTTCTGCAGCTGCCATTACCTCCCGTGGGACTGTTACGGGTTGAATTGTGTCCCTTCAAAGACAACTTGAAGTCCTAACTCCCAGTACCTCAGAATGTGACCTAATTTGGAAATAAGGTATTTACAGAAGTAATGGAGCTTAAATGAGGTCATTAGTTCAGGTACTAATCCAATATGACTGTGCCCTCATTTAAAAACAAAAAATGGTGGTGGGTGAATTTAAACACAGAGACAGACATGCTCAGAGGAAGAAGGATGTGAGGAGACACGGGGAGAAAGCCACGTGGAAGGGGGAGTTGCCCTGTCCCGGACCAACGGACTCTGAGGCTGCCCGCAGCTAGGGGGGCAGGAGGGGTCCTTCCCTTCCAGGGGTCGGAGGGAGCATGAGCCTGCTGACACCTCGGGCCCCCAGAGCCACGACACAATACATTTCTGCTGTCATAAGACGCCCAGTTTTGGGTACTTTGTTTCCACTACCCTAACACACTAATACAAGAATCTTTCCAAAGAAATCAATTTAGCCCGTCATTAAGCGGAAGGTTTCAAAGTCAGCCAGTATTTCCTGACCTGCCCGACCTAGGCACGGAGGGTGCAACGGGTGGAGACAGGCCGAGTCCACCTTTCAGCTCGCATCCGAGCCTGGGAAGACAAGGGACCAGTACCCGCTGCATGAAGGGAGTTCAGAATTGGTAAATGCTATGAAGAACACTAGCTAAAGAGAGCTGTGGTTGGGTATTTCAGAAGGTATCACAAAACGCCTCTCTGAAAAGGTTCCGTTTGAGCAGAGACACAAATAATAAAGAGGAATAGTCCTGTGAATGTCTGCGGAAAGAGGATTCTAGGTAAAGGGATGGGCAATATAAAGGCCATGGGGCACAAACAAACCTGCTGTGTTCCAGGAACAGCAAGAGGAGTCTGGCAGGAGAGTCCTGAACTCAGGGGACAGTGACAGGAAGAGACGTTTGAATGCTTGCAGAACCAGGTGAGTCACGTGAAGAGCCTAGATTTTAGTCTATGGGTCAAAGAAAATCACTGGAGTGTTTTAAGCAGAGGATAAATGTGACTTGTTTACATTAAGAAATTTCTGGCTACATTGTAAAAATAAATAGGGTGGGAGCAGAAGCCGGAGGGAGAAGCAGCAGTTTAGGTGAGAGAGTAAACTGGCTGGGGCTAGTGTGTCAGTAGTGACCCCGAGTGGTGGTCAGCTTGGGATCTATAGTTTGGGTAAAGGACTGGCTGATGAATTCAATCTAGCTGGTGGGGGTGAAGAAAAGAAGGAATCGAAGGTGATTCTTTACTTTCTGACATGCAGTGGTGATGCCATTAAATGAGATGGAGAAGAGTAGGGTTGGAGGGAGAGAGAGTAGAGTTGAGAGTTCCACTTCGGGCACGTTGAGTTTGCAATGTCTGTGAGACACGTGCATGGAACTGTGGAGTAAGCAGCTGTCAGACTTATGAGAGAGATTAGCACTGAAGATGGGACTTTGGGAATGGTCCCCAAGTGGGTGGTAATTCCATCCATGCACCTAGATATTACCTAAGGAAAGAGTAAAGATAGGGAGGAGAATGGAAGAGCACATGTGGGGCCGTGCCACCATGTGGGGGTTGGCAGAGAGGAGGAACCAGTAACAGAGGGTGCAGGTAGGTGCATGCTGTGTTGGTCGTAGCTCAAAGAGACATCCTTGCCCAGTTTCAAGTTCCCTTGTAGAGAGAACTTCACTAGAGTGACACTTTTGGCCTGTTTTAAACCCTTTGCTCCTCACAGGGGAGGAATGAGTTGACTCATCCCTAGCGGAAATCCATTGGTCCCACTTCTCCAGTTGGTGAGTGAATCTATTAAAAGTCTGCAAACGCTGGGGAATTGTTTCCTCCTTTCTTCTCTTGCTGTGCCAAACTGGGATGGGGCAGTGATCCTAGATAAGCATTTCTACTCTAGACCTAAACTGTCCTTTAGGCAGGCTGCGCTGAAGTCTAAACTGGAGTAGGAAGCCAGGAGTGTCAGTGAACCCTTTGGTCAACAATGGAAAGATTTATCTACCAATGAATTTTCAGTAACGATGACAAAAGTTTTGTTTCTGTTAGCCTATCTCTATCAAGTCTACCTCAATTGACTCCATGCCTGGAGAACAAAAATACATCGTACATTAACCTGCTAAAAATATACAGTTTGGATATTGGCAAGAAAGATTCAGTAGAATGGAACTGAACATTGGGATATGGGAGGGAGAATTGAAATAGGAGGAGCCAAGACCCTGAGAAGGCTGGACCTGAAGTCTATCCATTGTACCAGAAGAGAAAGCAGAAAGCACTACAGGTGCAGATAGGGCAGAAAGATTGACTTGGGACCACATCTTGGCTCTATTATGTTCAGCTAGGCTAGATGGCTTTTTTTTTTTTTTTTTTTTGACAGAGTCTCACTCTGTTGCCCGGGCTAGAGTGCCGTGGAATCAGCCTAGCTCACAGCAACCTCAAACTCCTGGGCTCAAGTGATCCTCCTGACTCAGCCTCCTGAGTAGCTGGGACTACAGGCATGCACCACCATGCCCCCTAATTTTTTCTATATATATTTTTAGTTGTCCAGCTAATTTCTTTCTATTTTTTTAGTAGAGATGAGATCTCGCTCTTGCTCAGGCTGGTCTCGAACTCCTGAGCTCAAATGATCCTCCCGCCTCAGTCTCCCAGAGTGCTAGGATTACAGGCGTGAGCCACCACGCCCGGCTAAGCTAGATGGCTTTGAGACTATTAGTCTCTCTGAGTTTTATTTTTCTTGTTTGTAAAATGGGAATAATAATCCTTATCACCATAATTTGTTGTGAAGCACGTGAGGTTTCACATGCAAAATATAATACTTAGCAAAGAGTCTGGTTCCTTATACTTGGAAAATAAATGATGACAATATCTGCAATAACGTACCTATAATAATAAATCTATATATCAGGCCAGGCTAACTATAGAAAAGTGTGAAGGCAAATATAGACATCCTTCTGGTGTCTAGAAAAGTCATTGAATTTGTAGTATGCATATCCATAAAGCCAGAGGAATCTTTCTAGAGATTTCAATATAAATAATTTTTCAGGTGAAAAATATTTTTGGTGTTTGTGTTCAAAAAATCTTTTTGGCATTCACTTCAAGCAGGATAAAAACAGTTCTTACTCTTGGAGACTATGAGCAATCTATAAGAGATGACTGGCCTGTTTCATGCTTCCAGTTCCAGGAAAATTGAACTCCACTTAGAAACGGAAAAATTTGTAGGGACTCCGAGAACAGATACATTTTGCCTCTTCTGATTCTCTCTTTATTGATCATGTAGTTTAGACAGAAGTCCTTCCAAAGCTTCTATCAAATTGTAGTGATTTTTCTGCAACAGTATGCAATAAATAACTGAAGGGCTGCTTCATGAGAGCATAGTGACTATTCTATTTCTTTTTATTGCTTATTGGATCATTGGAATATTATTCTTTTGTAAAATGTCTGCCCAAGTTTTTTGCCAATTATTTTATTGGTTTATTTGTCTTTTCACTGTTAAGTTTTAGAATTTATTTGCATATTTTAGACACAAATTCTGTATCAGATATAAATATTGTAAATATATTTTCATACTCAGTGGCTTGTGTATTTGTTATCTTGATGGTATATTTTGATATCACAAATTTAAAATTTTATGAAGTCCAATTTATGGATTATTTCTTTTAACACTAGAGCATTTTGGTCTAGTGTAAATAATCTTTGACTACCCTAAGAGTAAGAAGATGTTTTCTATGTTTTCTTTGAGAAGCTGTGTGGTTCTTTTACCATTAAGCCCACGATACATCCCTATTAATTGTTATGAATGGAAGAAGGTAAGGCTCAAGGTATAGACAGATATTTACATCAGGTTTGTTGAGGTATAATTTACAGGCAATAAAATTCACCCTTTTAAAGTATCCTTGATGAGTTTTAACAAAAGTACACAACTGTATAACCTCCATCACAATTGAGGTATAGAACATATTTATCAACTCAAAGTTTTCCACTGCCCCTATTCCATCAATTCCTTTTCTCTCATCCCTATCCCCTGGCAACTGCTGACATGTTTTTGTCCCTTTAGTTTTGTTCTTTCTAGAATGTCAGATAAATGGAATCATACAATAAATAGTCTTTTCTATCTGATTTCTTTCACATAGCACAATGCTTTTGACAGTCATCCACATTGTTGCTTGCATCAGTAGGTCATACTATATCATGCTGAGTAGAATGTAAGTGCATGGATTTACCACGATTTGTTTATTCATTCACCAGTTGATGGATATTGGGTTGCTTCCAGTTTGGGGTCATTGTAAATAGAGCTTCTGTGTACAGGTCATTGTGTGGATATATATTTCCATTTATAGGTAAATCATATGGAAAGTGTATGTTTAAAATAATAAGAAACTGTCCACTGTCTTCCAAAATTGACCCTGCCATTTTACTTTCTACCAGCAATATATGAGAGTTTCAGTTGCTCATATCATCCTTAATGTTTGGTATTTTTTAGTCTTTTAAAATTTTAGCCATTATAACAGGTATGCAGTGATATTTCCTTGTGGCTGTAATTTGCATTTCCATGATAACTAATAACAATGGTTATCTTTTCATTTGCTTATTGGCCATTTATACATCTCCTTTAGTGAAATCTTCATACAAACATTATTTTTTAATTGAATTATCTTCTTACTATCAAGTTATAAGAATTCTTTACATAATTTGGACATACGTCTTTTGTCAGATACGTGTTTTTGTCCAATGTCTGTGTGTATATTTTTTATTATGAATCAGCGTTGAAGTTTGCCAAATCCTTCTTTATTGTGTTTATTGAAATAGTCACATGATTTTCCCTTTTTATCCTGCAGAAATGGTAATTTGCCTTGTTTGATTTTTGAATATTAAATAAACTTTGCATTCCTAGGATAAACTTCACTTGATAATAGTAATCTCTGCATACAGTGCTGGATTTTATTTACTAGAATTTTGTTAAAGATTTTACATCTATATTCATGAAGACTATTGGCCTGTAGTTTAATGTTCTAATAATGTATTTTTCTGGTTTTGGTATCAGTGTAATGCTACCTTCATAAAATAATTTGGGTAGTATTCACTTTTATTCTATTTTCTGGAAGAGTCTGTGTAGGATTGCTATTATTTCTTCCTTAAATGTTTGGTAGAATTCATCAATGAAGTCTTCTGTGCAGGAGTTTGGTTTAGGAGAAGTTTTTAAACTATGAATTAAATTTCTTTAACAACAAGGACTGCTAAGGTTACCTATTTCTTCACAAGTGAGCTTTGGCACTATGTGTCTTTCAAACAATGTGTCCTTATGTAAGTTATGGACTATATCGACATAAGGTTGATTATGTCTGTAGGATCTGAAGTAGGGTCTCTTCCTTCTAGGTATGGTCATTTGAGTCTTCTCTCTGTTTCTTGCTCATGAAAGGTTTATAATTTTATTGATCGCTTCAAAAATCAGTTTTTCGTGTCACTGATTTTCTCTGTTGCTTTTCACTTTTCTATTTCATTGATTTCTGCTCTTTGTCATTCTCCCTTTTCTGCTTATTTTGAGTTTAATTTGCTCATATTTTTCTAGTTTCTTAAGACATTAGCTTAGATTCAAGGTTGGCAAATTATAGCCTGTGCCCCGTTTTTGTATAGTCTCTCAGCTTGGAATGATTTTTGTATTTTAAAGGGTTGTAAAAGTTCAAAAAGGAAAAAACAGATAATATTCAACAGAGACCAATTTGCAGTCCACATAAGCCTAAAATATTTACTCTCTGGTCATTTATTTTTAAAAGTTTACCAATTTCTGGCTTAGATCATTGATTTGAGATCTTTGTCTCTTAAATATAAGCATTTAAAACTATAAATTTCCCATTAATCACTGCTTTAACAGCATCCCGCAACTTTGTTATGTTGTGTTTTTTTCTTCATTAAAATAAAAGTATTTTCTAATTTCCCTTGTGAGTTCTTCTTTGCCCCATGGGTTATTAAGTGTTGCCTAATTTCCAAATGTTTATAGATATCCCCTCCACCCCTTTTTCTGATTATTGATTTCTAGGTAAACTCTGTTGTGGTCAGAAAATGTATTTTTTGTCATTTCAATCCTTTTAAGCTTTTTGAAAGTTGGTTTAAGATCCAAAATAAAGGTTATCTTGGTAAATATTCCATTGACACGAAAATAATTTGTATTCTATTGTCTTTGTTTTATATATGTCAGTAACGAAGGTCATTTTTTTTCCATAGATATACCCTGTTTTTCAGCACCTTTTCTTAAAAAAAACTTTGTTAAAAATATGTTATTTTCACCCATCTAATTGACAGAGTGCCCTGGCCAAAATTCAATTCACTGAGTATCTGTGGGTTAAATTTTCAGCTCTCTAATCTGTTTCATTTATCTATTTTTCTGTCTTTATATTAGTCTCATATGTTTTTATTATGATAGCAAGCATTGATTCAGGTAGTTTATGTTCTTTAACTCTGTACTACTTTAAAAATATTTTTTGGCTATTCTAGGTCCTTTTCATTTCCATATTAATTTAGAAATGCTTATCTTTTTCTTCAGAAATGTCTGCTTGGAATTTGTTCAAAATTGCATTGACCTTGTAGAACAATTTTAGAAGGATAAATAGTTTAACAATATTGAATTTTTCAATCCATGAATATGATATATTTAGGTTTTCTATAATTTTTATCAAAAATATTTTATTATTTTAATATAAGGGTCTTGTATAATTTTTTAAAGATTTATTTTGAAGCATTTGATAGGTTTTGGTACTCTTATAAATGGATTTTAAAAATTATTTTCCAATTATTTATTGCTAGTGCATAGAAATGCTGTTTATTTTTATATATATTGATCTTGTAGCACATAACTTTGCTAAATTCACTTCTTAATTCTAGTAGTTTTTATGTCATAGATTTCATAGGGCATTTTTATATACTCAGTCAGAATTTTAGTTCTTCTTTACCAATTTTTATAACTTTATTTCTTTTTCTTTCCATAGTGAACTGGCTAAAAGTTCCAGTACAAAATTAGATAAACATGAGAAGAATAAGTGAATGGGGACATCCTTGTCTTGTTCTTGATCTTAGAGGGAAAGTATTCTATATTTCACCAATATATATAATGTTACTAAAAATGTGTTTTGTAGAAACCCCATATCAGTTCTAGAAAATCCTCTTTATTTCTAGTATACTGAGAGTTTGATCATAAATGGTAAATTTTATCAAATGCTTTCCTGCATTTATTAAGATGATAATATTTTTAAAATTCTATTGATTTGAATGTTAAACCAACCTTGCAATCTTGGGTTAAATTTCACTTGCTCATAATGTAGTCCACTTTTTATATATCACTGGATTTGATTTAGTCATATTTTCTTAAGGATTTTTGTGTTGGCATTCATGAGGGATATTGGTCTGTAATTCTCTTGTAATGCCTTTGTATTTTAAATATGAGGATTTCACTGGCCTCACAAAAAGTATATTTGGAAGTATTTGCTCCTCTTATATCTACTGAATGCATATATGTATTAGTCATATTATTTCTTTCTTCCTTAAATGTCTAATTGACTTCATCAGTGTTCTGCAGTGAGCAGGTCTATGTAAACCTATCCACGAAGTCTGAGGAAGCTGAGAGGCAAAAGAAACAGGTTGAAAAATCTAGTTTCTCAAAAAACATTTCACAGAAACTTATAAACAGAAGCCATGTCTCAGGAGGTGTTGAGGTGAGCCTGTAAATTCCTGAGAGCCATTAACCCCAAGCCCAGGGGTTATATACCTTAGGGAAGGAATGGGTAGGACAATTGAAGTCTACCTCTCAGGCAAAGACAGGAATGCTATGTGAATCATTTATTATCCTTTTAATGTCTTTAGGATACATAGTGTTGTTCAATTTTTCCTTCTTGATACTGGTGAATTGTGTCCTTTTTTTAAATCAGTCTTACTGAGGGGTTGCAATTTTACTAATCACTTCAAAGTACAAATGTTTAGCTTGTTGATTTTCTCTATTATCTAGTTTCTTCTTCGTTGTTTTCAGCTTTTATCTTTGTTATTTTCTTTCTTCTGTGCAAATTTGCTTTTACGTGTGCTCCTGTTTCTAATTTCTTAAACTGAGATCTTAGATTATTTATTTGAAAATTTTCTTCTTCTCAAGTGTAAACATTTAAAGTTATACATTTCCTTCTAAGTACAATGTTAGGTTCACCCCACAGATTTTGACATAGTGTGTTATTATAAACACCTAATATAAAACATTTTTATAATATCTCTAATTATTTCTTATTTGACCCATTTTTTTCTCTCTGATTGATTTGTTTGCTTTTTAGAAGTGAGTTAAAATCCTAGGACATTTTCTGGGTATTTAACTGCTATTGATTTGTAGCCTAGTCCCATTGTAATTGGAGTGCACACTTCACATGATTTCATCGCTTTTAGATTCATTGAGGCTTATTATATCGCCCAGTATGTGGTTCCTCTTGGTAAACATCCCATGCACATTTGAAAATACTGTGTATTCTGCTATTATTGGGGACAGTTTTCTAAAAGTGCGAAATAGATAAGGTTGGCAGTTTGTGGTGTTTAAATTTTCTAAACCTTTACTGATTTTTGCCTACTTGTTCTATCTATTACTGAGGAATATTTGTTAGAATCTCCAGTCATAATTGGAGTTTGTCTAGCTCTTCCTTGACTGCTATTAAGTTTTATTTCACACATTGTAAAGCTGTAATATTTGATAAATATGTACTTGAGATTACTGTACTTAATGAACTGATCCTTTCATCATTATGAAATGTACATCCTGATTTCATATTGGCATAATCACTGTAGAATTAGAAGCTGACCTGGCGTTTCCTGTTATCCCAGACCCTCAGTAGAAATTCCTAAGGCTTGCAGAAGAGAAAAACAGAGTAATAAATCAGAGCCATTTGTTTAACCTTGCAGTTGCATATAGTTAAAATTTTACTATGTTTGCTCAATTTAGAAAAGAATGTGCTGTAACCTTGGCTGATGTTGTTGCTTCTGTAATCCAGCTTGCACAAGAATTGTTAGTGTTGTTAGTGTTGTTACCAGGCCAGGGGCTTCGAGGCTGGTCCTGGACCCCCAAGGCATGGAAAACATGATGTAATGTTACAAGATAATGTTTCAACTGCTGTACCTAAAGTCACATAGCCCCTACCCCTAACTTAGAAGGGTATAAAAACCTCCCTGCTAATTCAACTGGGGCCTCTTTCTGTACCTGCCATCCTGGGGGACAGAGGTGGTCACTGGACAGCTAATAAAGACTCACGATTCGTTTCAATTCGGTCTGAGGTGGTCATTTCTCGCACTCCATACCATAACAGTCACATCAGCTTTCTTATGCTTAGAGTTTGCATGTTACATCTTTTCTTGCACTACATTTTTACTTACATCCTTTTTCTGTTTTTATTTTTAAAGCATGCTTTATAAAAATAGTGTATTCTTGGATTTTTATTCTTTAAATTTGGTTTGATAATTTTTCTCCTTTTATTTACATTTAATATCACTATTGATATTAATGAATTTAATTCTAACTTCTGAGTAGTTTTCCCCTTTTCCTCCCATTCCTATCTGTTATTGAGTGAGCTGATTTTCTTAGTTGTTTGTTTGTGTTTAGAATTTCATTTCTCCTTCTTTATTGGCTCTCCAGTTATGTCTGTTAGTATTTTTTAAATTGGTACTCTAGACATTAAAATATCAATATCTAAATTATCCTTGGCCACATTGATATATTATTCTAATTCATAAACAATATCAGAAATTCACAGCAGTTGAATTCCATTTACCCTCCTCATAGACTCTTTGTACCCTTGTCATATATTTTACTTTGACATATGATGTGAAGAGTATAATACAATGTTATTATTTTTGCTTGAAATAGTCAACAGATTATTTTTATTACCTACATATGTATTTCTCATCTAATGAGTCATTTTTTTAACATTTCCTTTCAGCCTGATACAAATTCCCTTATATTGGGCTATCTGAATACTTTTTATATTGCCTTTAGATTTTAAAGAAATATTATGCTAAGTATATAGTTAAAAGTTGACAGGTTTTTCTTTTATCATTTTATATATGTTGATCTATTATCTTCTTTTTTCTTCAGTTGTTGCAGATGAGAAATGAATTATTAATATTATTCCCTTGATTTAAATATGTCTTCTTTTTTTCTGTCTACTTTTAAGACTTTTCTTTCTTTATTTTTTTTTGTTTTGGGTTTTCTATTTTATACCTATGTGTGTTTCCTTTGTAATTCTCCAGCTTAGAGTTTATTGAGTCTGTGAGTTAATGTCATTTTTAATTTCAAAAACTTTACCAATTTCTCTTCAAAATTTTTTTCACATCCCATCTCTATGTCTCCTCCATTGGGGTTCCAATTACATGTATGTTAGAACTGCAATCCCCAACCACTGGGCTGCAGACTAGTACTGGTCTGTGGCCTGTTAGGAACCAGGCTGCACAGCAGGAGGTGAGCAGCGGGCAAGCGAGTGAAGCTTCATCTGTATTTACAGTCACCCCACATTGCTTCCATTACCCCCTCAGCTCCACCTCTTATCAGATAAGTGCCTGCATTAGATTCTCATAGGAGCTCAAACCCTACTGTAAATTGCGCATGCAAGGGATCTGTGTTGCGTGCTCCTTATGAGAATCTAATGCCTGATGATCTGAGGTGGAGCTGAGGTGATGCTAGTGCTGGGGAGTGGCTGCAAATACCAATTATCATTAGCAGAGAGGTTTGACTGCACTGTCTCCCATCACCCCCAGATGGGACTGTCTAGTTGCAGGAAAACAAGCTCAGGGCTTCCACTGATTCTGTACTATGGTGAGTTGTATAATTATTACAATTACAATTGTATAAATATTACAATTTAGTAATAGTGGAAATAAAGTGCACAATTAATGTAATGCACTTGAATCATCCTAAAACCATCCCCACTTCCCACCCCCACCCCAAGTCTGTGGAAAAATTGTCTTCCATGAAACTGATACCTGGTGCTAAAAAGGTTGGGGACCACTGTGTTAGACCATTTGACATTGCATTATGGGGCTTAGATGTTTGATCCTCCCCCATCTCTTTATTTTTTATTTTACTTTTATGTATCTTCTGTCAGATTGCTGGTATTGATGGTTCAGTCACTCTAATCTATAATTGGTCTGAGTCTGAGTTTTGTTGCAATTCTAGTTAGATTTAGTTCATCACTGACTTCAAATATTTTGAGAATGGGATCAAGTATTTTCTGTAGTGAGGCTCGGGATTTGAACACAGGCAAGACTCTGGAGAGTTCATTAAGTTCAACTAGCCAATCTCTAATTTTCTGAACTGAGAGAGAACTCATTCTGCTTTATAGGTTTTGGGTTACTGGGGAATTCTCAGCACTAAATTCTCTTTGCTCTAACTTCCACCCTCAGATTTCTGCACCTTGGGATAATGTTTCTCTTTCTTCCTTTTCTGTGCCCAGCCTTCAGAGGACAGTGGCCATGCACTCTAAAGCCCAAAGTGTCTGGATGTATTTCTCTGTGCCTTCTTGCTCTATCCTGTGTTTGGCCCATTATCTCCTTAGGGAAAAAGTTTAGGAATGAATGTAGACTCACACTGTGTCTGTGAATCCTTGGGATTCTAGTGCGTTTTGACAGCCTGCATGTAGCCATTTGGACTTTGTTAAAATTTAAATGGTTTACCTTTACCTCCTTCTATGGTTAGGATTAGGGTTAGGGTTGCAGTTAGGGCTGCTTCTTTACCTCTTGTTGGTCTCATATGGTTGAAAGCAGTCAGGAGTTTCTCTACCCCCGAACCAGCTCTTTGCCTTTTGCAATTTAGATAATACTTAACACTCTAGTAGGCTAAAAAGAAAACCTGTGACTTCATAGCTTACCTTGCTTTTTTCTTATTGTTAGTGTGAGAGCAATGGCCTCTAGTTATCTTCTGTCTCATAATTGTAAATATAATCTGGTTATTTCTGAGGAAGTGTTTTTCACTGTGTCTACAAGATTCTAGAGTTTACTCAAGGCTCTACATCATTTTATCTCCTTTCAGAGAGGACTGACTTTTTCTTTTGGCAGACAGACAGGTTTGGGTTACATGAAGATCAACTTAATTCAGTTAGAGCTGAGATTAAGTTGAGGTTCACCTTTAATCCTTGTGAGTGTGATCCTATTTCTGGCTCACCTTCAATCTTAGTATGTTGCTCCTGGGATCCCAGCTAAAAGTTGGCAGTGGTTACCTGGTTGTCTTCTGCTGAGTGGGTTCTGAACTCCAATTTCTGTTTCCCCAGCTGTGTGAGACTGCTAATAATCTACTCACATACTTTGCCTATCAGCTATCACTTTCTAACTGGAAAATGCTTCTAGAGAAAAAGTGGTGTCAAATGTTAAACTTACATCTTGGTCTTTCTCTTCTCCTCCTGTGAACTTGGCTCCATGAATCCATATGAACTTATTAGCTCTCTGATGAGTTGAACCCAATTTCTTTTTAACTTTTTTCTCCAGTTTTTCTATTTTTTCCCACAGTAGAATTTCTCCAAAACAAGTTAATCAGCCTGGAATCCCTCTTCCATGCCTTTTTCTTTTGACTTTTATGTTCATTTCCCTGCCATGTGATTTGGGATTTGTAAACATTCTTTAACCTGTGAATTGATGTTTTTCATTCATTCTGAAAAACGTACTGTTATTATCTCTTTATATATCATCTTTGTGTATTTCTCATCTCTTCTTCTGGAAAACTAATAAAACATACTTTCTTATTGTTTTCTCCACGTATTTTACTTTCTCTTCTTGAAGTTTGCATCATTTTGTCTCTCTGAGTTGCAGTTTAAGTAACTTCTTCCTACTTAGCTTTCAATTCAGTCATGGTTTATTCATCTATGTCTAGATTAGCTCTTCTATCCAGCCCCCAAGCTTTCATTTTGTTATTGTATTTTTCAATCTAGAAGTCTATTGTTTGATTCTTTAAAAACATAGTTTCTTATTATCTGTAGTTTGATAGTTTTGTTTGTTTCTTTAAATACAGCACAGTTAGTTTTTTGTCCATCTGATAACCGTAATATTGTCAGTATTTGTGGGTCTGTCTTTTGTCTGTTTCTCCTGAGTCTTCCGAAGGAGAGTCTACTTAGTAGTGCTGAATGTGGTATTTAGGGGGGGAATGTAAGAATAATTTGAAGCCTAAAATGATATTGTTGTTCTCCAGAAAACTAGTTTTGTTTACTTACGCTGGGTACTATCTATCCTTCTTCAAGTTCAAGGCTTGAACTTCTTTAAACCTGCAGTCCCCAAACCCTGGCCAGAAACTAGGCCCCACAGAAGGACGTGAGTGGAGGGCAAGCTAGCAAAGCCCCACCTGCACCCACAGGTGCTTCCCATCCCTTACATCACCACCTGAGCCATCAGATCAGCAGTAGCATCTGACCCTCATAGAAGCACTAGCCCCACTGCAAACTGCACATGAGGAATCCCAGCTGCACACTCCCCATGAGAATCCAACACTTGATGATCTGAAGTGAAGCCGAGGTGGCAACACCTGCCCTGACACCCCACCATCCATGGAAAACCTGTCTTCTACAAAACTGGTCCTTGGTGTCAAAAAGGTTGGGGACCGCTGCTTTTAAACCATGATAAGCCTAGGTTGCCAATTCAAGAGGAGGCCAGGTTACTTCACATTTACTCTTATTTGGGTAACTCATTGGGTCCCAGCCTTAATTGGAGAATTATCCATTTCTCCACTTTGGATTAGCCTCAGATTTGATTTTTCTACTCTTTTTCCTGCAAAGTCATCATAATTTTCATTCCATTTTGTAGCCGTTTACTTACTACTCTGGGTTCTCCTCCTTTTTCTAGATTTTGACCTGATAATTTCTCATTAACGTGTTAGCTCTTTGATACTGTTAAGAATATTTGTTTACATTATCAACTCTGTGATCCTGAAGACCAAAGGAAGAAATAAAATAGCCATAAGTACAAGCAAAAAATATTTGGCATCAACCTATTGCATGCTCCATCTTGCAACATAAGATGTGAGACCTGATACCAGAGAAAGACATTCCCATAAGTTGATCACTTGAACACTTTGGGTTATGGCTCTAGAATCTATCCATGCCACATTAGGTGAGGAACAAGGAGGAGAATATCTAAAGACACTGGCATCATTTTTCTCCCTAACCTGTCTGGAAATACAATAGTCTTTCATGAAAACAGTGTAGTTAGCTTAGTTGAAAAAAATGTGGAGACACATGCTTCTGTAATAGAAGTCCTAGTAATTATGGATAACTTTCTCATTGAGCAAATATCTATAAAAATTAGTAACAATAATCATGTATTGCTTATACAGGCATAAATTTTGACCTTCTGACTGTCTTAAAACATCTAAATTCAAATTTCCAGACACAATTTTTTTTCAAACATAGAAGTGGTAAGAATCGTGAGGATCCCTTGAGTGTTATTAGTCTCTTGCAATATGACAGTTCATAATCAAAGATAATTTCCTACAACCTTCCTTAGAACATTGCTATCAAATTTGACAATAAGTTATACTCCAATGACTCCTGGGGGAATTCTTTAAAACAATTGGAAGGCTATCATAATGTCACAATTATAACTAGATAGATACATTAGGTAGAAATAGAGATTGATTTCAAACATGAAAAATGTTAATTTTTCAGCCCCAAACTTGAGAGTCAAGTTCATTCGGTTTTGATTTCTCATTATCACCCTCCACCAGTCTCATTCTTTTATTTTCGTATTCCCAGGCAATATCATTCTGGGAAGAACTTTATCTCGTATACTTTTTATTTGAATGGAATTATAAATAGGGTTATTGAATAAGAATTTAAAGACAGGCAAGTATTAATAAGTTGGAATCATCAGATATTCAGGCTCTCTTGGGAGTATGTTCAATACGAACAGATTAATTTGGGACTATTCGGTGTCCCCGCAGTTTCCTTTTTTCCCACTTCTAGAGTGGTGGGATTCTTTATTCAAATAGGTTTGTGAGACAAAAAAAATAGTATATTTACTTGATTTGATTAACATTTAAATTGGAATTCCAGAAAGACATTTTCCAAAATGGCTATAGAGATGGGGGTATGGGGTCTAACGGTTAACTTTATTAACTGTTCTAACCAGAGCTTCAGAAACCTAGGTGTTTCTGCTCCAGTCATTTCCATTATTTCTCTGCTGATAACACCCAAGATGGGGAATAAAAAGACACGTTTTACTAGAATCCATTTGAATGTTACCATATGAAAGACGATGGTTTCAGGACAGAGTCCCCGTCAGTACTTACGTACTGTGCCCAGCTGCAGAGCTCAAGCTGGGCATGAAGGTGGCTTTCTGATTCTGCTACCAAGTCCTCCATGGCATTGGTCTCACTGTTTTACAATGAAGTGAGCAAGCTATTTCTGCAGTGTGGGGCTTTCTGAGGCTTCTCTGTGCCTAAACTGAACGTGCAGGTGTGTTGGATGCTATGTCGGATCATGCTGGCAGAGTCCCGCGCTCAGAACCTGGCAGCAGAGACACCAACACCACCCTGCTTAGGAAGAACCTACTCGGGGTTTAAGATACTTTCCTTTTGTTCTCCAGTGATGAATAGAGTAAGAAAAATGTGTCTTTACCTTAACTAGAAAATCTAAATGTAATTAGCAGCCATGTTTATCTTTACATTATTTAAAGGATCATTGATATCAATGAGTTTTTCACAAACATAAGCTCTGGTGCTGCTGAAACATTCCCCATGATAATTAGCAGTCTTAGCAAAGGAGAGACTAATACGGTTGTTGGGAGCAACACTACACCTGTTATAACCATGAGAAATGAGAAATCTATTAGGAAATAACATTACTAGAAGAAGATTTCTAAGTAAAAGTGTTAGGAAAGTTTTTATAACTAAACATCCATATCTGAAAATTGAGTTTTCCTTTTAACTGAAAAAGAAAACTTTTCATACTCAAAATATTTTGAAGAAAAAATCCACTCTACTGAAAGCTGGTGACATGATTACTGAAATAATACATATTTCCTTTCATTTATATTTGATACAAATGTTAACTAACAAAGATTTCTTTTCCTTATTTATCCATGGATTTTGAAACTTTTAATATTACCCTAATAAAATACCTGTGTTTAGAAACTATGACTCAGTAAAGAGATGTTAAAATGATTTATTCAGTTAACTTATTTAGAACTAATTTGATTATAAACTTTCACCTTGAGCAGCCATTACAATTGTGTTTTAAAGAATCTATTTCATTAAAGATATTTCCCAGTTTCCTATAACTTTTCAAGGAACAGACTTTAGGACAATTATATGATCATAATATATAAATAGTTAGTTTGCAGTGTTGACTTTGATCTATACAAATTTCAACAAAGCATGAATCCAATATAATATATAACTTTATCTAAATTAAGTTAATGGAAGTTATTATAAATGTTTTCCAATGAAAGGGTTTCTAAATAACTGCAAAAACCTAGATATTAAAAAGACTCTAAAAAAACAAATAAAAAAGGAAAGGAGTTCTTATCAGAATCAGAAGATCCAGGCTCTGGGCAAGCAGCTTAGCAAGCTATTCTGCTCCATCTCCACTGCATGCATTCTGGTTTCTCTACTTGCCTCTTAGGTGTGATAACAAGAACTGCGTGGTCCGAGCACACCTTTGAGGGCCTAATGGGTCGTATGAAGCTTGAGAGGCAGAATCACACAGCGCTACAGGATTAATTTCATTCATGAAATTGAAATTGATCAGTTCCATTACTCAACCCACAAACAACCTGAGATCCCAAAATATGAGTTTTATACTACACCTATTTATCTCTTTGTTTGGCTAGATCCTTGAGATAAAGCAAAGACTTATCACAAATGAATAGTTTATAAACTTTTGTTGTTGTTGTTGTTGTTAGCACAGTCCTCTGGGGGAAGGAATTGCCCAAGTCATAAATAAACCTCTTCTGATTTTGAGTAAGATTTTATAAGAACTTGTATTACTTCCTTTAGATATGTTTACATAGATAATGCTGAGCACATCACCATGTTTGTTATTCACCTTTTTATTGAAAAGTACCCCAAGAATCTAAGTTTGGGGGAAAAAAGTAAAAACTCATTAAAATTCTTACACAAAACATCTGCTCTACTTGGGCTTGTACCTCAGCACTTTTGCTCTTATTGTCCCTCTTCATAGAAAATTTTATCCAGGTATCCACATGAATGCTCCCTCCTTGCCTTTGTAACTCTATTCAAATCTCATCTCATCGCTGAGGTGTTCCCTGATGCCCTTCTACAAAGCACCTCCATCCATCTTTTCCTCCCACACTGCTTTCTGTTGCTCTATAGCATTTGCTCCTCTCTGGTATTATGTTATGTATCCATTTTTGTGTGTTTAGAGTCTGTTTCCCTCACTAGGAAGTCAGAAACTATTTTATGTTTCACTCGTTAAATTAATAACCG
The DNA here is from genome assembly GCA_008086735.1 of Cheirogaleus medius. NCBI lineage: Eukaryota > Metazoa > Chordata > Mammalia > Primates > Cheirogaleidae > Cheirogaleus > Cheirogaleus medius. The sequence continues at coordinate 9,368,323 of VBSM01001124.1, read as the reverse complement.
ATGGAAAAAGCACCGCATATATTTGTGCTCATATCCAAAAAGTCAAAAGCCTTGGATTGTCTAATTCCACTTTGGAACAACAAAGGTTTAGCTTGAAATAACAGGCGTATTGGCTCAGATAGTGGCCATTCAGGTCTCTTGCGGTTAAGACTCCTGCTCTGAGGTTCAGGTGCAATGAAAACCATCCAGTTCATTGCTCTCCATAGTTGAAATGGTGGCTATGCCTTCCAGCCTTCCCTCCTGCACCCCCTTGCCCACCTGCTGCTCTCTCTCCACTGCACTCTGGCTGGGGGCTGTCATCTGATGCTCAGCTGCTCAGCACTGCCTACTGCTTTATTCTACTCCAGTCTGCTTTTGAGATGCATCCATGATGTTGCGTGTATCCGCACTTTGTTCTTTGTTTTTGAGGTTCATTCATGACATGACATGTATCCACTGATAGAGTAGTATTCCATCATGTGGGTGTGTAATATGTGTTCCTGCATTTACCTGACCATGGACCTTTGAGTTGTTCCCCATTTGGGCCTACTAAGGGTAGAGCTATAATGGATATTTGCATATGAATCTTTGTGTAAGCATAGGTTTTTATTTGTCTTAAGTAAATACTTAGGAGTGGGACTGCTGGTTGATATGGCAAGTATATGTTTAATTTTATAAGAAATCTTCAGTGTTTCCAAAATGTCTGTTGACATTCCCACCTGCAATGGCTGAAAGCTCCTGTTGCTCCAGACTTGGAATTATGAGTCTCTTTGATTTTTGTAATTGTGGTGGGTATGCAATGGCATCACATTATGGTTTTATTTCCATTCCCCTGACAGCTAATAATGTTGAGAATTGCTTCTAATTTTTAAAATTTATTGTATTAAATACATAAAGCAAAATTCACTTTTTTGGTGCACACTCCTGTGAGTTTTGACAAACGCATAAGGGCATGTAACCACTACCAAAATTTAAGGACACAATGGTTCCATCTCCCCCTCACACACAAATTTCCCTCATGCTGTCGCTTTATAATCAAATGCTTCCCCACATTCATACTTAATGTAATTATCAATATGGTTGCGTTATATATACCATCTGGCTATTTATTTTTTATTTTTCCTTTCTGTTCCTTGTTATTCTTCATTTTTTAAAAAAATCTTTTTATGGATTAATTAAGCATTTTCTGACATTCAATTTAATTTCCACTATTGACTTATTAGCTTTATTTTTCTATTATATTTTTAGTGGCTGCTCTGGGGTTTACAATATTCATCTTTAATTTATCACAGTCTATTTTTACCTTTTAAATTTTATGGTTTTAACTTTTAAATTTATCACAGTCTATTCTTGACTTTTAAATTTTAATGTCATAACCATGTACATATAAAGTGAGGACATTCTAAAAGCATATGTCCATTTTCTCCCCTACCATTCTTTGTCCTATTATTCCATGTATTTGAGTTCTATATATGCTTTAAATCTCACAATATAATATTATTTTTTAAACAATCAATTGTCTTTAAAATTTTTAACCTCTTGATCAAGGTATAATTTGCAGAGCATTTAATATTATTTTAAAGAAATGAAAATATACATAAGAAAATATATTATATTTACTCACATACATACTGTTTCTACTGTTTTTCATTCCTTTATATAGAGTCTGCTCTCCATACAGTATCATTTTTCTTCCTCAAGAACTTCAAAAATTTTTGTAGTGTGGAGCTATTGTGAACACATTCCTTGGCTTTTGTTTGCATGAAAAAGTCTTTATTCCACCTTCACAATTTTGAGGAAAAGTTTTACTGGAAATTGAATTCAAGAGTAACAGTTATTTTTTTTCTTGGTGCTTATTCAGGTTGGGTTTTATGTAGTTTCTTGGTTCTGTGAATTTATAGTTTCCTTCAAGTTTGATACGTTTTCAGCCATTATTTCTTCAAGAACTTTTTCTGTCCTTCCCTCCCTCTCTTTCACCTCTCTGAGACTTTACATGTATGTTAGGCTGCCTGATACTGTCCCACTGATCACTGAAGTTTTTTCATTATTTTGTAGTCTTTTTTTGTAGTCTCTAAGCATAATGTTGGAAAGCCTATTGCTATGTTTTCAAATCTACTGATTTTTTTTCTGCTGCAATGCCAAATCTGTTAAACTTCAGTGAATATTTTATCTCATACATTCATTTTTTTCACTTCTAGAAGTTTCATTTTCATATATTCTCAATATGTTGATGTTTTACTATAAATCCTTGAGCAAATTTATAATATTTACAATTGTGGTTTTGAAGTTCTTGTTTGATACTTTAACATTGCTGTCATTTCTTATTAATTTTCCTACTGCGTATTGATCATAATTTGCTAATTCTTTGCATGTCTAATATTTTTTGATTGGATGAGAGACAATGTGAATGTCACATTATTGAATGTTTAGATTTGTTGTCTTAATTTTAAAATGTTAGTTTTCTTTTGGGCGAAAATTAAGTTTTCTCTTGATTATGTTGAGGCTTTGTGGGATTATTTTTAGGCTTGAAGGCAGTCCTAGAATGTCCTCATCTCTACAGTTAATTTAGCCCTAATACTAAGATGAGACTCTTCTAATATCTCTACTGATTTCTCCAGGTTTTCAATAAGTTCTTTGTGGCAGGGCAGAATTCAAATGTCCTCCAGGTCTGTGTGAACTTCGGGAATAGTTCTCCTTGTTGCTCCTGGGAGCTGTTCTGTGCGTGGACTTGTGGGGTCATGCCCTTCATGCCCACAGATTAACACTCCACCCAAGTGCACGGGGACACCGTTCAGATTCTAGACGTCTTTTTCTGTTTTGCTTCCTTTTGTCTGATGATTTCCCTGATTATTTCAGGCACATTCACCTTCTTGAACTCCTGCCTGTCTCCTCAAATCAGCGAAATCATTGGTCTCAGTCACCTCAGCAGAAGTGGAAGTTGAACGTTAGGAACATTTGGACATTAGAATCAGCAAATGTCCAGGATGCAGTATGTGAGAGAAGAAAAAAGAGACAAGCATGTCTCCCACATTTTTATGCCAAGAAACTAGAAGGACAGAGATATTCTCCACTGAAATAGGAGTTTGAGGGAGAAGAAGGTTTTTAGGGAAAGTGCATTTGGGATATGTTCATTATGAGGTATCTCTAGTCCAATGGAGATGTGAGTCCTTGAGTTCAGGAGAGAGATCTGGGCTGAGGATATAACTGGGAGCTGTCAGTGTATATCATATTAAGATGCATCCTGCCGTTCCCTCTGTGAGTACCGGGGGAACCAGTGTAAACACGAGAGAGGAGGAGGTCTAATGCCCAAGTCCAGGGCACTTGCGTGAGGATGCACCGGTGCAGAAGGCCAGTGCGCCTGCCGTGATGGGCAGCTGGGGCTGGAGCCGGGTCCAGCTGGAGCCGAAAGGTCCCTCATCATGAGAGATTTGGGGGCACTTCTCTCTCTTCTGTGTACTCAATAGTCTGCGTGGTGAAGAGTTGGCCGACAGTGTCCAACCCCTGCTCCCCTTGTCAGGGAAACAAAGACTCCACTTGGGGTATTTGTACCATCTCAATCCTATATGCTCAAATTCAACAAGAGAGAAACAGGGCAAGTAGTGTCCTGGCGCAAGGCAGAGCCCAGAGTATAGAGCAGGAGCGAAAGCAGGAGCCACGCATTGTTAGTGGAATCTTCCAGCGTTGCGCCGGGAATGGCAGTGTTCTGTACTTAGAAACACTGTCCATGCTGTTAGGTTTCAAGATACAGCTGATTTGGCATTTGAGGTGTGAGGGACCCACTCCTGAGTGTTGGCGAAGCAGTTCCTCACGAGCTCTTTGGTCTTTTGCAGAGGTTGTTCACCTCACCCAGGGGGCAAGCGTGAGTCAGTGCCCACTGTCCTCTCCTTGGTCAGGGGGTCAGTCCCCTGCACATGCCCCTTCTCCCGTCATTCGGCTGCTTTGAATAGCTGCAGTTTAATAAGGGAATTGGAATGCACCAGCAGTTGTCAAATACAGAAAGGAACTGGCCTTCCCGCTTGGGGTTGGTTCACCCTTGGCTTTCCCACAGCACTGCCGTCCTCAAACTGTCTGCGGTCGCCTCTTCTCTCCCCTCTTTCCTTTATTCATTATCACCTCCAAAGAAGCAAAGACCCCTGGCAAAGCCAACCTCTCCCATTGCACCTCTTCTGCCTGGTGTCTTCTTGAGTGACAGGCTCTGTGCTGTCTGCCCTGTGCAGCGCAACCTCTGCTGAGATACTCCCTTCACACGTCCCTCTTATGTCACCCCGAAGGCCACTGCAGGCCACTGACCGCCTGCCACCCACCAGGGCTGGGTGGCATTGGAGGGAAACTGTGGCAGCTGTTTTCCTGTTTGCCTCCCCCCAGAGGGAAGGCAGGACCCACCGCTAAGGGCCCTCTGCATACACCTCCTCTCCGAACAAATGGACATTTGTCTCTAGTGTGCAGAAGGCAGAGTCTTCCCGGCACCTGTGTATGGGTTTTTAACACAACCATGAATATGAAACACAGGTCCTCCTGCTGCTCTTTCCGAACCTTTGCCAGCCCCGTGCCTGGCCTGATGTGAACACTTCATCTTTCTCCCTGTGCCACTGACCCCCACCTCCCCTTCCTGCCCCCACCACGCTGGGAGGAACGGCTCGCCTCACCCTCACGTTCGGACAGTCTTTCTGTGAAGCACATGTGCCGGATGTGGGGACACGGGAGCCCCCCATTTGCTCCTGGTCACTCCCTTCAGAGCCGTCACTGTCTTCCTTCTTGTAACTCAGGTTAGGTGTTGGTCTGTCTTTCTGCCCTGCAAAAGAAGACAAAACAAAGCAAATCGAGCCTGAAGAGATGGGGCAGGAGGGAAGACCTCACAGTCGGGTCTGCTGGGTTTTGAGGAGGGATTTTCTTTCTTTTCCTTGAAGGGGAAAAACCTTTTGCACTGGTACAATTAAAATCCCCCAACTCTGGAGAGGCACCCACTCGGGACAAGTGACATTGCAACACAGAGTGCTCAGGGAACCTGAACTTCTTAACCATAGGGGGCAGAAATTTACTGTTGGCCACTGTTGCGTCTTTCTGGTATTTCAAAGGAATATTGAGTGTTTGAACAAGAATTGAAGAGGTAAACTTATTAAACCCATAAATCTGTGATTGGTTGTTATTTTTCTGTCATTTTAAGAGACTAAATATGAGAGGAGGGCAGATGTCATAACAACTGTACAATTTTAAAGTGTAACAAACGTGAGTTGGTTTCCTCCCACCAAAAAAAAGTGAGTCTGCTACTAATTAGCAGTGTAACCTTTGACAGTTCACGTAATCAGTGTGTCTCAGCTGCTTCACATGGAAAATGAAGCAGCTGAACGGATAATATTTAAGCTAAGCTCTCAGGTGGCTTAGCTTTGAAGTTCTCTTCTCCCTTTCCCACCTTCATAGGCTGTTTTAATTAGACACAAAACTTAAATTTTAAGAGGTTCCAAGTCTCCCAATAATGTCCAACAAAGGTAATTTAAATAAGTTAAAATATTATAAAAACACGTCAAGTCATTGATCATGAGATTTCAGTGTCTACTTCACTACTTGTTAGAAGAAAATTAAAGCAAAACATAAAGAAGCAAGGATCAAGGCTAAAAGTAGAAAAAGAGTAGGTGGCAGAAAACATAATTATATAGAAGTTTGAGAAATATGCAAACTAGTAATGAATTTAATATCAAGATGTCAAAGAGAGAGTCTGAAAGCGATAATTGAAGGTCAAGAGTAAGCCAGGAAACTTTTGACTGAAGAAGCCATAAATATACAGAACAGAAAGAAATATTGAAGGTATAAATCTATTAAAATATTTATTTAAACAAATGAAGGCTATAAAACTTGTGACAACTAAAGTAAAAAGTCAGGGAAATAATTAGCATTTACTGAATATCTATTATTAATATGTGTCAGGCATTGGGCCAGGTGGTTTACATACTCCATGTAATTAATGAGTTCATTGAAAAATTAAAATATGAACCTAGAGCCACCATGAATAATTATTATTTATTATGCATAAGCATTGGGGATTTGAGAAAGCCTTGGTCGGTGGTTGTAAATTCAGTAGGACTAGAGCATGGGCCCATCATCTGCATTTTGAATGTTTTTTATGCATGGCCAGGCTTGAAAATCACTGACCTAATGCACATCCTTTGATGTGGGATGTTGACATGCAACTGGTGAAAACTATGCATTTCTGTAACTGAGTGTGAGAGCGGGGGCGGGGGGGGCGCTGTGGAGCAGTGCCCTGCACAGGGCACAGATATTCCCCCCACCCCCCAGCACACACTTGAACTGAGCCAGAGAGCAAGGTGGGGCTTAGACACATAGAAAGGAGGGAAGGAAAGCAGTTGTGAGGCTGGGCCAGGTCTGCTCTACTGGGCATCAGGGGCAGTTAGTTGTTTTGGCTGAAAAAGAGGGCACAGTAGTGTGGATTTTAATTAGGTTAAGATGGCCAGGCGTGGTGG
>VBSM01001124.1:9339774-9355248 GCA_008086735.1 Cheirogaleus medius | reverse complement strand
GTGATCTCTCCTTTTTCATTTCTTGTTGAGTTTATTAGAGTCCTTTCCCTTTGACAGACTTTTCTTAATAATGGCCAAGCATGCTGATCAGCCAAGCCTGTCCCATGTCAGCCAGACCATTTCTGCTGACTGGCAAGCTCTGTATGGGTGTCTGCGGAAGGCAGAGGGAGGCAGAAGAGAAGAAAAGGGAGGGCATAAATATCAGCATCACAAACTTTTGCAGAAATCCTATTGCCCACTGTTAGTCTATATAATAAAGAAGAGGAGGTGTCCCTGTTCATTGCATAGAGATCACTGGCATCTTTGTAGCTGTGTTTCCTCTGGCCCCAAGAATTCACATCAGAATAAAGAGGGCTGAGCTCCCTTCCTTACCCTCTCCCTGGCTGTTTCATTAGTAGTGATAACAGCAGAAAAGGGAGCTTATTCCTCCAGGTCAGTGTTTGAAATAAACCATGTGTAATCATTTACTAAACTTCTGGTAACGAAGCAGGTGCCTACAAGACCCAAAGTGTAAAACATATAGTCCAGAAGATAACCTCTGCTGTTTTTCTGAAATGAGTTTCAGTGGGTTCACCACATCCTGAAAAAATACATGCCTAAAATACAGCATGCAATCCTCCATATGCAGATGCAGTAAGTGGAAAAATTTATAGAGACCTGTTACCACGGTGTCTTTGGAGCTCCTGTTAACCATCAGGCTCCTAATTGCCAGCTTTGAGTTACATTTAGGAAATTATTGGTGCTGTCAAATTCACACTTGAAGAGAATAACAAGGGACACGACAATACTAAATAGGCTTGTGAATCAAATGCAGAATCAAATGGAATTCAGCCACGGACATTCTGTTTTCATGTTTGTTTATGCTTTATCAGGTCACTGAATGTGAAAATAAATCCGTGCAGATCTTTACTTTTGTATGTATAGCTATAAGTTGCAAGTCAGCAAACTTCTGACAACCGAATGGTAGCAATTGTTTCTGAATATTAATTGTAAGAAATCTGTGGGCATCTGAATGATCTGAAATATCTTAGATTTCAAAATAAAATCTTCAGCTGTCTCAAGATAACTACTATCATAATCGAAATTAACCAACCGTACTCTTTAAACTTAACCTTTAAAAACTCTCCCAACTCTAGCGTGAGTGAACCAGTGGCATTTTGTCACACTGCTCTAAGCTTCTTCCATCCATATCAGATGCTTGGGTTTGGGCTGCAAACATTTGTCAGCTGAGTTCCCAGAGACCACCACATATGCTCATGTGTGGCCCTCAGGGCCGCACTGTCAATCATGATAACAAGGAAAAATTGGCCCCCAGTTTCTTGGCTGTGTTCTGCCACAGAATTTCTGAGGAGCTTGACTAGTCAACTACCCAACTTCCAAATAATGTGCCTCCCTAAAACTCTTATCCACCTATAACCTCAGAAGGTGACCTTATTTGGATATAGGATCTTTGCAAATGTCGTCTCATTAAGATGAGGTTACACTGCATTAGAGTGGGCCCTAACTCCAGTACATCTGGTGTCCTTATAAGAAGAGAAAAGAGAGACTAAGAAGATAACAGAGAGAAGGCCCTATGATGACAGAGGAAGAGATTGGAGTGATGTGTTCACAATTTGAGGATCACCAAGGGTCACCAGCAACCACCAGAAGCCAGGAAGAAGCAGGAAATGATCCTTCCCAGGAAAACTTCGGAGGAGCACAGTCCCACCGACACCTGCATGTGGACTTCCAGTCCCCACAACTGCAAGATAAAAATTCCTGTCGCTGTAAGATGCCCATGTGTGCGGCTTTGTTATGGCAGCCCTGGGAAACTAGTACAGGGAACATTATCTGTTAAAGAGATAATGCTTTTAACGCTTTATTACTAAACATTTAAAACCACATTAATGTGAAATTCACGATGGAGCTTTCTTCTTGTCCTCCAGCCTTCCTCCTAAACAGAAAAAGGAACAAGTATTTCTTTCCTGTGAGATCATAGCTGCAGGTAGTGGCTGGTCACTGTGGGCCATTCTTCATTCTCCTTTATTACACCTCAAGAAGCAAGAGCCTTTTCATGGTAAAGAACAGATAGAGAGTGTGACAGGGCCCAGGGCCCCAGGGCCTTTTCTTCCAGTGTGACCATCACTGTCTTCTCAGACGGTGCCCATGAGACTCTTGATCTGAGATCACTCTCATCGATTAAAGTTTCAAAAAATAGAGGCATTTCTTTGCACAAAAGCTTAGTACCAGGCTGCAAAGCATGAGACTGACATGCTACCTGTCACATGCATGAGCTTGCACAGATTGTGTAGCCTTCTGAAGCCTCAATTTCATCTCCCATAGGATGGAAACAGTAGTGATGCTGAGCAGCAGTTCTCACCATGGTGATTATGATCATGTTTCTAGCATTTTAGACTTAATCCGTGAAAATCCAAAGCTTATACAGTGTTACCCCCCCCAGCCAAAAACTATATAGTATTCAAAATGAAACTCAGTAAGTACTGTATTTTTCATTGCTTATATATGGCATATTGGTTTGGAAACCACATTTCTGAAGGAAAAGTTCAATGTAAAGGTTAGTGTAGCCTGGGAGACATTTCATTTGACTTCTGTTTTCAAATGCCTGCAATATAAAAGCCTGGAGTGAATCTGAAATAAGTGTTAATATATCGTCCAGACCTTTTGAGCCCACTGATGAAGAACTAGGGTGTCAGGCAGCTATCTCTCTGGTAAAAACCTTGTGTGTTCTCTTGGCACAAGTAGCTTCCATAACAGCTTCTGATAACAGTGACAAAAAGATTATCTGTCCATTATAAGAAAATATTTTTCACTTTCTTTCTGGCACTGTATAGACAGAGTGCTCTTGACCTTTGGCCAAGACTTAGAACCAGTTTTAAATGACACAGTCAGGAGAGTTGGCACCATGTTTTCCTCCCGTGTCACAGAGGATTCCAATTTTGTAGGCATCTAAACCAGTACATTGTGAGGCTGGTGGGCATCTCCATTGCTCATAAAACACAAGTATCTTTGCTATTTGATCTGTCATGCATAGTCTGCTTTCTGAATTTGACAGTCCTTAGTCTTTCACAATATGGTATTTCTAGAGAGAAGGTCACGATTGTAAGAAAAATCACCCATTTATTTATCACGTTTCTATATGAAGTTGGCTATTTACCTGCTTAGTTTCTTAAAGCTCTATGTTGACTCTTTGATAAAAGTTTAGAGTAAGAGAGTAAAACATCAAAAAGTGGATGGTATCAACATATCATTGCATTGAGTCTACATAGAAATTTCACCTGGTATTTGGCCAAACTGCCTTCAGGAGAACTAAGAGACATTCTCCATCTCCAAGCAATTGCAGGTCCTTGAGTTCAGTGCACTAAATGAGCAAAGTAGCAAGACTTTATTTTGTTTCTGGAGACTTCTGGTTTCTGGTCTGACACATAAACAACTTAGAAGTTGTCACTCCCATCCTCACAACAAGAAGAAAGCTGAAAAAAGCTGAAAATCAATGATTCTTCTTAAATCCATGAAAAAATTGAGGTGACAAGGCAAATTACTGGCCCAAAACCTGGAGAGAGGAGGGTGCAGAGAACTAGAGTTTACTGCGAATAGAAGCTTCAGCTGGTAGGAACACTTGAAGAGTGATGGACCAATCAATTCCTGGAGGCTGAGTGTGGGCTAGCTCAATAGAACCCTGAGGGCCCAGCCGCTGTGAGGGTGGGGACACATTTGTGAGTTTTCCCTCCAAGAGCCTACCAGATTCTCAAGCTGAAGATCAGAAAAAAAAAATCCCTGCCTGCTTTGAGCAGGGGGAGAGGAAAGTAATCATTTTGAAATATACTCAGAGCATTCTGTTCTCATTAATACGAGTAAATCCTCAAAGAACCCATGTTACCAGAACCTTACCAACAAGAGGGAAAAGAAACACCCAATCTCAGCCCTCTGGAGCCCTCCTACTCAGGTAAGAGGGTGAAAAAAAAGACTGAGAAGCATTTGTGAAGGTCACAGCCCAGGGACATACACCCATTGAAAAACCAAGCCTTAATCATAGAACTATAGCTCACGCCTCCTCGCCTACACCTCACCACCATGTCAATAGAATGCCACTTCTTTAACAGAGGAGCGCATCAAAAAAAAAAAAAAAAAAACCTTCAAGGGTCAGATGATTTTATAAGGAGTCTCTAGGAAAACGTAAAGACAACAGGGGAGACAAAGACAGGGCACTAGAGGAAATTTTAGCCTCTGACACCTACAGCTACAGCAAACAGTAAACACAGACTAACTCCTCACCAGATAACTATAAAATCACACAATAAAAGTGTATTTACCTCAGTTCCATTTACTAAGCACATTATGTCTGGCTCTCGATACAAAACCACCAGGCAAAGACGAAAAACACAGGTAAAAGAGGCAAATCAGTCATCAGAACCAAACTCAGATATGGCAGAGATTTTAGAATTATCAAACTAGAAATTTAAAGTAACTGATTAATATGTTAATAGCTTTAATGGCAAAAGTGGATAACATGCAAAAGCAAATGGGGAACGTAAACAGAGATATGGAAACTCTAAGAAAGAATCAGACTTAAATGTTAGAAATCAAAAACATTGTAACAGAAATGAAGGATGCCTTGACATGGCTGAGGAAAGAAGCAATGAGCTTAAAGATGTGTCAATAGAAACTTCCCAAACTAAAAGGCAAAGAGAAAAATAATGGCAAAAAACAGAGCAAAATATATGAGAACACTGGAGGGATTATTTTTTACAAATAGGCTTTATTTTTAGAACAAATTTAGACCAATCATAAAATTGAGAAGATGGTACAGAGATTTCCCATATACTTTCCACCCTGTGTCCCCTATTATTAGCATCTTACATCAGTAGGGATACATGTTACAATTAGTGCATCAATACTGATACATAAGTACTCACTGAAGTCCATACTTTATTCATATTTTCTTAGTTTTCACCTAATGTTCTTTTTCTGTTCCAGTGTTCCATCTAGGTACCATGTTACGTTTAGTTATCCTGTCTCCTTAGGCACCTTTGACTGTAACAGTTTCTCCGACTTTCCTTATTTTTGATGATCCTGACAGTTCTGAGGAGTACTATTTGGATATTTTGTAGAATATTCTTCTATTTGGATGTGTCTGATGTTTTCATCATGATGAAAACTTGAGTTATGGGTTGTGGCGGGGAGTAAGACCAATGCAAAGCGCCATTTGATCACATCATATCAAGGGTACATACTATCAGCGTGACTTATCACTCTTAGCGTTGACCTTGATCACCGGGCTGAGGTAGTGTTTCTCAGTTTTCTCTACTGCAAAGTTATTCCCCGGCGCCTTCCTTCCATACTACACTCTTTGGAAGGCAGGCACTCTGCACAGCCTATACGTAGGGAGTAGGGAATTATTCAATACCTGCTTGAGCGAGGAATATCTACATAAAATATTTGGAATTTGTCTCTTCTCCCCATTTATTTATTTACTCAGTTATTTTTATGCCCATATAGACTCATGAATATTTACATTACACTTTGGGTTATAATCCAGTTCTACTTTAATTATTTTGTTGCTCAAATTGCTTTAGCTTTGGCCATTGGGATATCTTTCAGTTGGCCCTTGTGTCCCTTTGACATCTCCCCAGAATTATGGGTTTATTTATTTATTTTGAGCACATCCTCAATTTCTGGCTTTACAATATGTTTTAGGACAATCTTGTATGTTGCTTGCCTCAGTCCTCAAAAGCATCACTGGTGACGTGTATTGGAGAATGGTATCAGAAATCATGATCTGGACACTGAGTGTGCTCACTGCTGCTGAGGAATCATTTCCTTTTGACTCTCTCAGTTGACAGAGCATGAAAATCATGTAAAATAATAATTCATGTATACACACATATCTATAAATTTTTCTGTATGTAATCATCTGTATCTATATTAAGATAAACATGAAGTCACACACCATCTGCCATCCATTTACTTAATTGCTCAATTCTGACACACAGGGGTCATAATGTCATGTATTTATCATTACAGTATCAAAAAATTACTTCAGTGCCCTAAAAATCCTTCGTGCTTCACCTATTAAACCTTTTCTCCCTTCCCATGAACCTCTGACTACCACTGACCTTTTTATTGGCACTATAGTTTTTGCCTTTTCCAGAATCTCATAAAATTGGAATCATACAATATGGAGTCCTTTGAGAGTGGCTTCTTTCACTTAGAAATATATATTTAAGGCTCATCCATGTATTTTTGTGGTTTGATAGCTCTTTTTTTAAAATCACTGAATAGTATTCCATTACATTGATAAACAGTTTATCTATTCACCTATTGAAGGAGATCTTGCTTGTTCTAGTTTTCATCAAGTATGAATAAATCTGCTGTGAACATTCATGTGCAAGTTTTTGTTTGAACATGTTTTAATCCAGTTGGGTAAATACCTGGGAGCACAGCTGCTGGATTGCATGGTAACAGTATGTTTAGCTTTGTAAGAAAGGAGAAAGATTGTTTTTAAAAGCACTTCTAGTACCAATGTTTTGTGATCTTATGAGAAAATAGCATTTGCTTCATTCTATAGCAGTGGTTAATAATGATAAAATGCAAAACATAGATGGGGAGGCATGAAAATAAATAAAGGTATACCATATCAGCACCTTTTTCCTCCAGAGTATTCTTTTTAGTGAATTAATACTTTATCTCAACCAGCTCATTTGGGATTAACAATGAATTCACACAGGGAAATAGGTGCTGACTTCTGGGATGACCACCTTAGAGTTCTCAAATACATCGTTGTCTTTCATGCTAACGGCTATAAAGCATTTTTCTTTTTCAGTGTTTCAGGAAATATTAATTGGCCTATCTCTGGCATTCAGTGGGATGCGTTCATGCCAGAAATTGCACTGTTCTATAGTTATGTGACATTAGCCCAGTGGTTTATGAACTCTTAGACAAAATGCAATCTGACTCTTAAACATGAGACATTTTGTTGGAAAGAAACCTGAGGAAATTTGGAATTTTCTAAACATTTCTTAGTTTGCATAGTATTGTTTAAACTTGACTTAAAAATGTTGTCTATATATTAAAGATTTTGAGATTCATTAGTTTGCTCTGGCTGCCACAGCAAAGTACCACAGTCTGGGTATTTTAAACAACAAAATTTCATTTTCTTGTAGTTCTGCAGGCTGGAAGTCTGCAATCAAGATCTCAGTGGGTTGGTTTCTTCTGAGGCGTCTCTCTTTGGCTGGTAGATGACTGTCTTTATATGGTCTTTCCTCAGTGTGTATCTGTGTCGTAATGTGTTTTTTTTCATAAGGGCACACCAGTCATATTAGGCTACGACCCTAATAAATTCATTTTAACTTAATTACCTCTTTAAAGCCCTATTTCCAAATAAGGCCACATTCTGAGGTATGGGGCGCTACGACTTCAACATATGAGTGTGGGGTTAGGGGGATGACAATTCAGCCCAATGTATATACTTTAATTTTTCACTATCAATTACCAAAGCTTTATAAAAAGTGAGACTTTCAGCATTTTTTGTTTGTTTGTTTTTCATTTCAGGAAAGCACTCAGACATGCCCAGCAGGACAACTTCTAGTTCTCCCAATCAGAGCTGTTACACCATTTCCTATAACCAAAACACCTGTCACAGAAGGACTAATGCCTCCAGGAAAGAAACCCTCATGACACCTCCTTGCTGCCAATCTGGCCACAGTAAATGAGAGACAAATAAAGGCACAGGGGAAAACTAGGCCTACTCACAGAATAAAACATTCATGATTGTTTTTACACTTTTGTGTGTTTTTTTATTTCAAAATATTAAAGGGGTACAAATGTTTTGTTACTTGGATGGCTTTTATGATGCTTAAGTCAGGGCTATAAGCATGCCTATCACTTGAATAGTGTTTATTATACCTATTAGGCAGTTTTTACCCCTTCCTTCCCCACTCTTCTTGATTTCCAATGATTTTTACTTCTTTCTGTGCCCATGTGTGCCCATCAACTAGTTCCAAATTATTAGAGAGTACATGTGGTATTTATATTTTCCATTCTTGAGATACTTCATTTAGGATAATGGTCTCCATTCCATCCAAATTGCTGAAAAATACATTAATTCATTTCTTTTTATGGTTGAGTAGTACTCCATGGTATAAATATACCACATTTTATTAATCCACTCATGAATTGATGGTCACTTGGGTTGATTCCAAGTCTTTGCAATTGTGAATTTTGCTGCAATAAACATCCGAGTGCAAGTATCTTTTTGATAAAATGACTTCCTTACCTTTGGTTAGATACTCTGCAGTGGGATTGCTGGATCCAAATGATAGGTCTACTTCAAGTTCTTTCAGAAATCTCCATACTGTTTTCCATAGACGTTGTACTAATTTGCAGTCCCACCAACAGTGAGTGTGTAAGTGCTTCTTTCTCTCTGCAGCCACACCAGCATCTAATTTTTTTTTTGACTTTTTAATAATGGCCATTCTGACAGGGGTAAGGTGATATCTCATTGTGGTTTTAATTTTCATTTCCCTGATGATTAGTGATATTGAGCATTTTTTCATATGTTCGTTGGCCTTTTGTTTATCTTCTTTTGAAAAGCTTCTGTTCATGTCTTTTGCCCACTCTTTAATGGGGTTGTTTGTTTTCTTCTTGCTGATTTGTTTGAGTTCTTTATAGATTCTGGATGTTAGCCCTGTATCAGATGTCTAATCTGAAAATATTTTTTTCCATTCTGTAGGTTGTTTATTTGCTCTGTTGATTATTTCTTTTGCTGTGCAGAAGGTTTTAAATTTAATTAAGTCCCATATATTTTGTTGTTGCTGTAATTGCCTTTGGAGTCTTAGTTGTAAATTCTTTGCCTAGGCCTAGGCCAATGTCTAGAAGAGTTTTACAGAGGAAAGATAAGAGCTGTGGAAGTTAAAGATCAAGACACGCAGCTAGTTAAGCACAGAGCCTGAGCTCTGTTCCTAATCCACTGCTCATTATTCTGTGAAAGAAAGAGCACTCCATAAGATCTAGGGTTCTTTAGCTTGTATATAGAAAGTTGAAACATTTATACATCCATTCCAAATATTTAATTGGTCCTAAAGTATACAAGACACTGCTGGGCCTTAAGGAAATAAGAATTAAGAGGAAGACTCTGCATGTGCCCCCAGAAGACTTGTAATCGTATGGAAGTGGCTGATGGGAGGGGATTATAATGTGTTCCCAAATATTTCCAGAAAAAGATAGTTTAATACAAGCATTGTCTGAATGAAACAGAAAGGTACCAAAAGCACAGTTAAGGATAAAGAAAGTATTTCCTGTTGGAGTGATCAATAAGATTAAGATTTCTACAATTAAGCAATGACCAGCAGGGGGACTTAAGTTTCTCAATAAGAGCCATTAAGCATCAATAGTCATCTTAGTCCCATTTGAAAGAGGGACTCAATAAACCAAGTATTCAGTTGGTATAGACAGGCAACTATATTAAATGCCTCACTATTAAAATTAACCTTGACAGCTATCTACCAATGGACAATGTTACCAATCAGATGGCATTATTAGTAGTCTTGTTTTAAGAAGGTTGTCTGTTCTGTGTGTGTGTGTGTGCGCATGTGTGTTTGTGTACGGATATGTATATATACATACATGGTATGTATGTGGGTGTTATTGAGAAACATTTAATAAAATTAAAGTGATATAAATCAATATGCAAACTCCAAAGCAATAAACTAAAAACAATATTTTTTATTTTCTAATAAATAAATTAGAATAAAACTCTGTGTGTGTGTGTGTGATAAAACTGCTTTCCAAGTGATATAAATTCAGGTCACTTTGATCATTTCCAAATTATTTGTTGATTTTTAGAATTTCTTTTCTGCATAATCCATCGCATTGCATTACTCCTCCCTGGGTTTATGGTGCACACTTGGTCACCCTGAAAAAATGGCTGCTGTGAGTTAGGATCTGCTCCAAGATTCCAGGGTTCCTTTCTGACCATAAGCCACTATGCCTCCACTGTGCTGTGGCCTGTGGCCTCTTCCACGGCCCCTGCCAGCTGGAGCTTGGGAGCAGGGAGCCACCTGCAACACCTCTGCTTCCACTAGAGCTCGGAGAATTCTGCAGCACCAGTCTGCTTGCATTTGTGCAGAATTGTGGTCTCTGCTAGGGACGCCATCTTCCTATGCTCTTTGCCAAGAGAAGGGTGGTGTGGTATGGAAGGATTTGCATAGTTTATGCTTCCACATGGGGGTTATAGTTTGAGTGTATATGTGTCTGTGATTTATACATATGTTAGATAATAAAATAAATGATCTTATGCATTTAAGTCAGGCTATAAAGCCTTTCTTTTATGGAGAATAATGGAAGTGGAAATTTCTCCCTTTCCATCTTCCACTGTACCTTTTATTTTTGCCTGAAAATCTATTATTAGTGTTAAAAGAAAGTCACTCTAAACTATTCTCCAAAAATATTGTGTTTTATAAAATGGACATTAAACTCTACTAGTTTTCCAATTCTGTAAAGCTTTAATGAACTTGCTCCTGTATCTAGTCATATAATCTAATATCCCCATTTGCCATTAATTCAAATAGAACAAATTGCTATTACTCTGAGAACAAATAATTATGGGATCTTTCATGCTTCGTTCAGCTTATTAAACTTTATATAATTTGTCTTGGGAAATATATTTTAACATAGTACCAAAAAAGGACATATCTATTTGTATTTCTGATTTCTAACTGAAAATTTCAAACAATCTAGTATGGTAAGAGATTATCAAGGTAAGTATTTTTATCTTTCCTTTTTTAGTACACAAAGAAACTGGGACAGAAAACTGTTAAACAATGCATTTAAAGTCATAAAAACTGTCAATGGAGGTGATTGAAATCCAAATTTCCCTGGCTCCCAAAACTATGATTTTTCAACTTTCCCACAATGTTGTCAGTGATGAGGTTGCATAAATTTGATACAATAACATTTAGGAATCTGGGATAATATGCAACAATAAATTTACTTTTTACTACAAACTATTAGGATGGGGAAATTACTCATATCTAAGAGAAATTTGTTTTCTGTGTCCTTTTAAAACATCCCCATTCATTGCTTAATTTCATTGTCAATAAATTCATTGCATTACTATTTGCCACCACTCAGGTGTCCTTTTAGTTGCATTCCTTGTCTGCTCTCTGTGGTCCAGCAGTAGCTGGAGGAATGGGCTTTTAGATGATTTTCTTAGCAGCCTTAGTGTTTATATTAATACCATGTTTCCCCGAAAATAAGACAGGGTCTTATATTTATTTTTCCTCAAGAAGACACCCTAGGGCTTATTTTCAGGGGATGTGTTATTTTTTTTAAGTACGGTACAACAATCTACATTTATTCAAATATAGCTAAGTCATCTTCTTCTGGAACATCATAATAACTCTCCAAACCCCGAATTCCATCCTGAATTCCTGGCGACTCTATTTCCTTTAGAACCATTGGCTCCAATCTCTCACCTCAAGCAATAGAGCTCTCATGGGGCAGATGAGAAGGGCTGCTCGTCTTGTTTACTGCTCCGAGACAAAATGCACGGGTTGTGCAGATGCGCTGCGTAGCCACGCCCATCACTAGGTCTTATTTTCAGGGTAGGGCTCATATTGTGCAAATGCTTAGAAATCCTGCTAGGGCTTATTTTATGGGTAGGTCTTATTTTTGGGGAAACACGGTATGTTACTATTCCTTTAAAAGGATGTGAATTGGTGAGCTAACAAGGTTTGGATGAAAGGCTAACTCTGGGGTGATTCCTCTTTATCACGCAGTGGAGTAGTTTTTCCCACATGCAGTATGAAGAGGAGGTTTGGAGTGGAGGAATGGGCTAACATCTGACAGCCTTCTGTCTGTGTGCGACCCTTACTATTGCTCACAGCAAACCACCCTAGTATGTGGTGGCATAAAACTACCATTTTGCTATGCTCACCATTCTGTGCGTAAGGAATTTGGAGACAAAGATGGCTTTCTCTGCCTCACGATGTCTGGGTTCTCAGCTAGGGAGACTCAGGAGGCCAGGGGCTGGACAGGTAGGGAGGTGCTTTCGCTCCCTTCCCCAGCGGTCGGTGCCACTGCTGGTGGGGCGAGCTGGGCCTGACATGCGACCTCTCTGCAAGAGCTTGTTTAGTTTCCTCACAAGATGGCAGCTGGTTCCAAGAGCAAGCATCCCAAGCGAGAAAGGCAGAAGTACAGGATGTATTATGTTAAATGAAGGAAATGACGAGGTTCATAAATTTGGAAAGGAGAGCTTTATTTCTCATAAAGGGTTGCAGCCAGTGCGTGGCCTTTCTGGTAGGCGGGGAAGCAGAGCCCGGCCAGAAGCCAGAAACAAGTGACAGAAGCTTCAAGTGACAGACAATTGGAATAGGAATTTACGCCCGGTGAAGTGGCCAAATATACATATTTCACAAGCTGTAGAAGTCGTGAATATTGATAAAAGGAGAAACGTGTGAGTGCGCAATCCAGCTGTATGCCCCGTATGGGGTCCGTGTTCAGAACATGGAACTCTGGTGTCCAAAGGTGAAGCAGTAAGCAAAAGCCCTCTGCGTTCACTCTGCCGACTGGTTGAAACACTCCCTGGTTGCTGGTCTCTTACCGGGAAAGAATGCTGGTTAGTTGCAGTGCAGAAACCTCTGGTAAGCAGGAGATCATGAGATTAGTTTCTGTTTAACCCTTAAAGGAAAAAGTCAGATGGCCGTTGGGGGTGCAGAGTGTAATGAGGCGTGTTTGACCTCCCATCCGTCATGGCTGGGAACTCAGTTTTAAGGTTTCTCTGGGGTCCTCTTGGCCAAGAGAAGGTCCAGTCCATTCAGTCAGTGGGGGGCTTAGGATTTTATTTTAGTTCAAAATTTTGATTTGGTTTTAGAAGTTACATGCTCTGTGCATTGAGACAGTAACACTGGTCTATCCAGGTTCTAGGGAGGGACAGAGACCCAGCGCTAGATGAGAGGCAGGCCGAGCTCATGTTGTATGAAGATCGCTTAGAATGAAAGATATTTTTCCATTTTGGAACAGACAGTCTGCCACTGTGAGTCAGATCTTAAAAATATATTTTTATTCTTTTATAATCTGTGTGATTTCCCAATGGTAGAAGTAAGTATGAAAGGAATCAATGATCCGGGACTATTTGCCAATTAAATTTCTCATATTATGGACCTCTCTCTAGAGGCCAGTGAAAGTTGATTGTATATCCATTCTTTATGACTGATCTTTGCTCCTTTGTATTCCTATAATGTAGAAAGTGTGATGTAAGACGGTTGATACTTTACCTGTTGATCTGCTCCATGACACTGGTGAGAAAGAAAGTAGAAAAGCCTGCTCAGGGAGATATAGCCAGGAAAATGCAGCTCACCTGGCAGCTGAATCACAAAACACAAAAGCCTAACAATATCAGAAAACTCCACCCAAACAATTCAGTAGTAAAGACAATATTGACTGGCAAATTTTTTATTCCCTGTCAAAATATTTGTGGTTTCTTTTGTAGGGAAGTGGGGGATATTGTTAAAGTCCTTAATTATGTTTGAACTAATATTTCAATGACCTAATCTGAAGAGATTTTCCTTAAAGCAAGTAAATTTTACCTGAGTATTGATCTAAATGGAAATACCCTCCATTCTTTAGAAGTAGTCCTAACAAGTAAGTGCTTATGTGCAGAGGAATGATTTCAAAGTAAGACTTAGAGAAAAGCTTAGATCTATTTTTAAATTTGAAAATCAAGTTGGGAGAAAGCATTCAATAGAATGAAGGAAGCACAGCTGGCAAAGGGCCTTGAGGAGGTCATCATATCGTAGTGTGTTTGTCAAGGCAGAACTCCAAAATGAAAACGATGGAAAGATATCCTCTGGCTTACAAAAAAAAGTCATCACTAAAAGCAAACATATTCAATATACAGGTGTACAACTCTTCAGATTATCTCAGAAAGTACAAACACTATTAATTTTCACTCAAATTGATGTATGCTCTGGCTGGCGTGGTAGTTACAAGGAGAATGGTGGAATCGAGTCCTCTTCCCTGTGTGAGCCAAAGACACATTATGTTGTGTTTTTCACCTGCCTGTGCCTGTGTCATAACCTCTTCTCCATGCTGACGAGGTGTCTGGGTCTGTGTACCTAAAAATGGTGTCTAATGTAGACCTGATAGTCATGGGATAAACTTAGGTCCAGATAGGCACTGTAGGACAAAGTCTCATGAGTTTTAAGAGCCCATCTTTATGGAAGGCATAGGGAAAGCATTAATTTAGTCAAGAGAGGTAAGCAATCATTGTACATTGTGTTTTGTGGTAGCAGTGCCATTTTTAGGGTTTTTATTTATAATAAAATTTATAATAAAATACTCCTTTATTTTTGTTAATAACAGATGTCACCTTGTATTATCTACAAAATATTGTCAGTGTTAGAACTCTTCGAAAGTATTACTCTGTGGCTTATGTGTTAAATTTTACTAATTTTAAGAATATTTTATTATTTTTTTTTTTTTTTTTTGGATCCTGTTTTCCAGTGGGAACCCATTCTCTGGGGCTCAAGGAAAACTAGCCCTTCCCGACTCCTCCCTGCTGAAGCACGCGCTCGGACAGCGGGCTGGGGGAACACGTAACTGCCCTGCGGCCCCCAACAACGGTGATTGGTTCAGGGATAAGACGGTTAAACTCCCCTTTTTGGATACATGGGTTCTGGGAAAGGAAAAGTCTCTCTGTTCCACAATTATTATGAGCTGTGTTTACGGTGTGCGCCTGAAGCAGCCAGTGGCACATTTAGAGAGAGAGAGGGCCTGAAAAATGAAGGCAACAAAGACAACACTGGAACAAAGAAATGAAGGAGAAATAGAGCCCTGACATCCTCACTGGAACACTGAATCCATCCGTGTGCATCATCTGAGACACACGGCTGTCTGAGCAGCACAGCAGGCGAAGTCCCCATGCCTTCTGAACCAGAGTCTCTGTCCCCTCTGCTGGGGGAAAGAAACCGGGTCAGTCCTTTCCACTTCCCGGTGCAAACCCTCACTCCGAGGGGATCAACCAATGCTGATAAGGCAATCCTTTCGCCAGGAATGAATGACATTCAGGTTTGGAGAAGGAAACAAAACCCTTGAATTAGGTTTCTCACATTATGCAGGAAGACCAAAGACCTGTATTTCATCATGCTGGATACTCAGGCCCTCTTCCCAGCACATAGTGATGTCCGGATTTTATTTTGCAACTACTGACGGGAGGGAGATGATGGGAGAAATGAGTTGTGTGCTCACTACCCGCTAGATCTTATGAGTCCGTGATGTGCCAGGTGACAACATAATGCAGCCCACAGGGAATCCAGAGTCTTCCTGTTTTAACATTGAAAGAAAACCATATAAATAATTGAAACCAATGTTTTTGTGGTGCGGTTAATTGAAAATGATAACAACTGTGTTCACTAACACTTACTGAGTCTTACTATAGTTGTATGAATGTAGTAGATCTATGGATTTTTTTTTTTTTTT
>VBSM01001124.1:9277208-9339674 GCA_008086735.1 Cheirogaleus medius | reverse complement strand
CCTGGCCTCAAGTGATCCTCCTACCTCAGCCTCCCAGAGTGCTAGGATTACAGGTCTGAGTTACCGTGCCCAGCCTATACTGGTTTTTATCCCACCAACCTCGTTCATTGTAATTCCCTAGCTCCATGAACACTGACCCTGAGAACTTCCATCATTTCACATGTAATAATTACATTTTTTCCACCTCTGCCACTTACTATGTGGCATTGGTAAACTTATTTGACATATCAAGGTTTCATACAACTAACTCATAGACCTGTTAAGAGTATTAACTTAGGACATACAAAATGCTTAGTATAGCAATAAATATTAATATAAGGTTTTATAATTATTGGTATTAGCTGTAGCAGCACTGTTCTTTTTTAAATCAAAACTTAACCAATACTTTTCTGTAGTAAATAATTCTCAGGCTTTAACAACATATTTTTAACCTGAGTTTCTGGTTGAGGTACATTATGACATGGAAATATCAAGTTTTACTGATAATTTCAAAGATACAGAAAGTCTCCAGCTTAGGTGAAGTGAGAGACATCTGAGACTACAAGGGTGGTTCCTAGTCCCTCCTTCCCACATCAGACATGGGCTCTTTTCCCTGAATAATAGTTGAGGTTTCTAATGAAGCTGCAGATTGCCTCAAAGAGTAAGAACATCTAAGTTATGAAACATATGCATGTTATGCCTCACCCCCCAAACATAAACCTATATAGATTACAGGTTTATTACAAGTACTTCTCTAGCCAGGAACATCCTGCTAAGGATATTCTGTAGATAAGATCCCTACAAAAATCACTATTTATCAGAGGTCCAGTGGACAAGGAGATTAGGCAGTCACCTGGGTGGGGAGGCTCCCCCACACAGCAAATGAATTGGTTGCAGACCAGCTATTTTAATTCTTTCTTTCCTCTTTCCATTAACAAGATATTAAAAGCAACTACACTTGATTCTGTAGTTCAGTCTGTGTCTGATATGCACCTTATAACAGAGCTCTTAATTATCAATGTCTCATCTTCTAGTATAATTTCAGGACTATGTTGTTGCTAAATTGTTTGGCGTCCAACATACTGGTTCCTTCACCAATTCAAACTCAAATAAGTCATATATTATTTACTAGGAGTTGTCATTTTGACTATCTGAGAATATTGAAATAACTGTTACTTTAACATGTCCATTAGTTTCAAGTATAACACAATGATAGAGATAAAGCAATTTTTAAAATATATCTAGGTAAATGGGTAAATAGCCCTTTTAGAGTAGGTTGCATTTTAATAATTTGAGCTCCCATTGCAATAAATTTCAGTTACTTTGCTTAAATGCTTTTCTTTCTTAGACTGTAAGCATCAAATGTGTATTTGGCCACTTAAAGCACTAACAAATTCACTAGTAAAGCATTTTTCAAAAAGTATATTTGTTTTATTTACCTTTGCCCATCCAGAATCTAGCATAGTTCTCGGCATAAATATGATTTAATATTTTCTTAAGTACCAGCTACTGAAAAACAATTCATCTGTAATATCTGTTTGTTTGTTTTATGTTGTTGTCACTAGTTCTTACAAACATGGGGACCATCAGCAGGAATGTATAGTGCTGCAAATTAATTATAGAGAAAAGATATCGTAATGCCAAAACTTGCTGCATATTGAGTTTTCTCTCCAAATATATTCATAATTTCCCTAGAAAACAAGTTCCTAATCACATTCCACATACTCAGAAATTTATATACCCCAGTACACAGCATCCAGCCTGAGGAAAGGATCTTGTTTCAGATGAAAAACTATTTGCTCTCTATTTCCTTAGACTTTTTCCAATTTATTTTTTTCTCTCTTTTATTAAACACACCAAAGAATCCACCATAAATGGAAGTGGTAACCCATACTACACTTGCATTCCAATCACTTAAGAAATTGAGTTATCCATCAAAGATAAATAATAATAAGAAATTTGCTCACTTTTAAAATGAGAATAGGACCTACTAGTGTGTTCTTCCCAATTAGCAAGCTGAGTTTCTTTTGACTTCCCTGGTCTAAGTTTTGCTTCTCCTTATAGGTCTTTCTTTTGTCAAGATACTTGTTTTTAAGTTGTTCTTTTTTGTATGTAAAATAACGTGAGGTTTAGAAACAGATCATTCCTGGCAGTGGTGTGGTTCTATTATGTTGGCAGCAGGGCAGAAGGCTGCTTGTGTTTCTACACCGAGTTTGATTTCTTTATGCTTTTATTGGTGGGACAGTTTGATTTTGAATTTTTTATGTTTTTCATAGTGAAAAAGTGGATTTTCATTGGGAGGGCAGTATGCAACATTGATTCTGGGATCCTGACATCATTACTGTGGAAACAGGTGAATATTTCTAAGCCATTCCCAGATCTGGGAATTTAAGATCACAGTTTAGATTCCCAAATGTTTTGTTTCTTTCCATTAATCATTAACAACATTTTCATGGATGTGAGCAATTAACATTGCTCTATCATTTTCAAATTAGAGCAACTCTTACAGTTTTGAGAAACAGTTAACATTGTTCTTACAGAAGTACAGCATCATTGAAGTAGTTATAGAATAAATGATTTACCACAATTGACTATTGTGATTTTTAGCAGGTACAATTTTGATTTTATTGCAAGGCACACAATCATATATACAATGTATAATTATCATCTTTAAAAGTATGAGATATAAATAATAATATACATTATAGTAAAGAATATGTGAATATACTTTTGTTTCAGAGAAGAAAATTGCCTTAGGGCAAATGAGTTTATGCTCTTTTTGGTTGGGATTCTCATATTTATGCTGAATCATCCAAACAACTCTTGGTCAGCAAATAAATCTCACTGAAAGGACATACAACTTTGTCACAGTTTTCTGTTTAAAATGCTCCAATTTAAAACCAGAAACATCTATAAATTGTCTCATAATAGTTATACAAGTTTAAGGACTTTCATTTCTCAGTAATATATCATGGAATGGAACCATCTTCTTTAGATATATGTGAATATTTATTTATTTTTTTTCCGAAATTATGTTTTCTTTTTAGGATTAAGCCTGGCATTTTGATTTAAAGTCTCAGGAACACTCTTAGATTCCTAAGTAGTCTGAGACACTGAGAGTGTTTCCATTCTCCTCCAGTTCCAAGTTACAGGTTTCCTCCTCACCCTGCATGTCTGGTTCATTTCTCTGCACTCTCTCTGACCCCCGACTAGTTCCTGTCTCTTATAAGTTGTTACCAGGGTGAGCGGATAGAATTCGCGTGGAGAGCCCATCTCAAGGTTAGACACATGCAGTTCTGGTCTCAGAGAGACACAGCAGATAATGCCTTCCTGTTGAAGTTGGAGAAAGGAGCATCAAAAGTGGGCAATATCTCAGAGGTAGTAGGTCTTGGACAAATGCATTGTAGGGAATGAGGAGTGAATGGCAATATGATCGATGCTTCACGACAGGACACACACACGCGCGTGTGAACATATACACTTTGACAAAGAAACACATTTGTATAAATGGCATCTTTCCTAGCATGGGATTCACATTACCATTCCTGTAAAGCAATGTCCTAAAATGGCATTTCCATCTTCTCCCTTTTCCGTTTTGGGAAGCCGGTATTAACAAAAACGGAGAAGCTTGGGAGGAACCACCCTTCTTGGGTGTTACTTCTCTTTCTCTTTGTGCGCAAACTTCCACATGCAGAGACGCAGAAGAAATCAGGCAAACAGTTCAGACTCCGTTAATGGTAGTTAATGCTACGAAAGCACAGGCAGTGCTGGTTTAAAGAGAACACACTGCTCGGATTTCATTCCATGATTGTATTTCTGTTGTATTTTGCCCTGGGTAAGAAGCTAAGAGGAAAATTTCCTGGGTTTTGCTGTTTTATAAAGAGGTTTTTATATTTCCTATTCTAGTGGGGTTTGTTTCTGAAACTACTCTCTATAAAGACATCTTTCCTGTGTGATAACCAAGATTTTTAACTAAGGAGTTAGTATAAACCAGTATTTAAGCCAATCCTAGCTATATTCAGTTATAATAATACAAGGACATCTAGGAATTTCAATGAAATTTAGGAAATACTCAAAATAGTGCTCCACTTTCACTAGGAAAAATCCCTGCCATGCTGCCTTCAGTCATTGGTGTTAGGTACCATGACAATCTGGAATAGACACAAATATGATAAAAGTAAAATTGTGAAACCACATGTAAAACCTTCAATGCGAGTTTTTATTTCCAAAAGGAGAGCGGCTATACACTAGAGAGGAAATGCATGGTGAACAGCACTTACAGATGTAGTGGTGTCTACAGTTATACAGGGCTTTACATTTGATTTTTCTATTAAATTGCAGAGGGTGCTGCCCTAATGAGATATAGGCTTAGAGATGGGCGTTATTTCTAAATTATCCCTTTTTTCTTCCCAGGAAAATTACAGAAAAAGCCATTACCTCTGAAACCATACATTTCAGGGGAAAAAAAAGAGGGAATTTCTATGTCATCTGGAAATTTTAGCAAAATTATCCTAAATGTGTTGCTCATGCCATTATCCTCAGCAGGTATGTTCTTCACAGAACACAGCGCAAGGTGTGTCCAGGAACTCTGAGCACCATAATGTTCTCGTTCAGCACACATTTAGGAACAATTCTACTTTCTGCTGAAAGCCACGGAGTAGTATCTTGAGATCTCCATAAGCAAAACACCTTCCTCCCCATAAATACAGAGAATCTGGTAACAGCTACAAAGAGATGTTACAAATAAACTAGATTCTGCCAAGGCTACAACCCGGGAGCGAGTTAAAAGTTTTGTGACTCATTAACACGAGTTACGAGCACTGTTAAAGGACAAAGGACTAAACGTGGTCTGGGGAGTCAGAAAGAGATCCCGCCATGACCGACCCCCAGCAAAAAGTCTCAGCATCAACTCTTAATAACTCCGGGATATCATTAGTGTGTCCTCAGGAATCTCCTGGCTAGAAGGCAAACCCATTCCTTATTTGCACGTATACCATTATTTACAGATGAAGCTATATATTTTTTCAGTGGTATTCAAACCACTTTATGTTTCTTGACATCAGGACATGCTTTATCATAAGATTATTTACCTGAATAGCATGCTAAGTAAAAAATAACAACTAGTTTTTAAGAAATCGAACTATGTTAAAAACCACCTTTTACATGTTTAAGTAATTTCATAAATATCGAGATAATGTTCTACTATCCATGAACATCAGATCCCTCAGGTGTGGGTCCAAGTCACACTTCAGCTGCGGTTCTCACCGCATCACCCCACGAAACTCGTGTCCACACAACGTAAAGTGAGCTGGGTGTGAGCCCTGGAAATGGTCCTCATTCTTCTTGAGGCTGTTGCTGTCATTGTTAACATCTGGATTGGATGCCCACTGAACTCTGAAACCAATGTGTGGTTTTTTTTCCTTTTCTTTTACTCTTAAATGGAGCTTTTGAAACCACATTGCTTAGGAAGGCCACAAGAGATGGGTACTGACCTAAATCTAGGTCACAGGAAGAAAAAGGCCTGTTCTTTGTTTATCGGAGGAACCCAGAGCCAGCCTGGCTTCTGTGCCCTAGAGAAGAGTTGCGTTTGTTGCTTGGACCTTCCGCCCTCCTTGCCGGCAGCCTTCATGTTTCCACCGACCTTGATCGCTAATGCAGTCTGCATCTTAGGAATTCAGACCACGAGATTTCAAAAAGTTTATTAAAATTCTCTCTTTTCATCTCAGACT
This sequence comes from Cheirogaleus medius, assembly GCA_008086735.1. Taxonomy (NCBI): domain Eukaryota; kingdom Metazoa; phylum Chordata; class Mammalia; order Primates; family Cheirogaleidae; genus Cheirogaleus; species Cheirogaleus medius. The sequence continues at coordinate 9,333,966 of VBSM01001124.1, read as the reverse complement.
GCAGTAGTAATCTGAGTGAGACCTAGATCGTTGAACTCTTCTCTTCCTGAAGAACTATAAGAAGACATCTCCACGACTAGTCATACTGGCTTATTCATCCCATCCACATCCCTCATGTAGGCAGGATCCTGAACCGTGTTTCTCACTCTGCTGGTGCTCTGTCGCTCCATCCTCATCTTAATGGGAAAGCAGAAGTCCCTGAAACACCGCTTGAAGTTTTCATCAAGGAAGGCGTAGAGAATGGGGTTCAGGCTGCTGTTGGTGTACCCCAAGGCAATGCAGAAGTAGTAGCTGGAGAGGGCAGCCGTGCTGTGGGAGGTGCTGCCCAGAGCCTCCACCAGGATGAAGATGTGGATGGGGGTCCAGCAGACGATGAAGACCGCCACCACCACCAGCACCAGCCTGGTGATCCGGCGGAGATTGCGATCTTTCTCCCGAGAGCCAGAAAGGAGCCGGACACTCTTCAGGCGCAGGATCATCAGGGTGTAGCAGACGATGATGATGAGGACGGGGATCACAAAGGCAAAGACAAAGACGCAGATCTTCATGAACAGGTCCCACCAGGAGTAGTCATCATCCGGGAACTGCAAGGAACACTCGATGACCTCCCCGTCTGCAGCAGTGAACAAGACCATAAAAAGAAAACCTGTTATCGCTATGGCCATGGCTGCGAAGTATTTTCAATGTGAACTTTAAGACCTCTGATTGCAATGGCTCAATGATGGAGAGATGCTATTACCTGAAGTAAACCACCAAATTAGAAACAGATGCCATTACATTAACCGTCCTGTCTTTGTGCATAAGAACAAGGATGCTAGAAAGTCACCATTTATTGGTAACATACACAGCAGTGTAGAATAAGTAAGATTAGCTAGCAATATTACTTACCTAGCTGTGGAAGCTGGTTTCACATTGATGGTTTTAGAGGAGCTAAGCTGTTATTTTATAGCATGGCTACTTATTTGTATTTCCATTTGTTAACAGTTCTCCCAGACTTCAGGCTCTGGCAGTAAAAGTTAATGTCTATTTGTAGTAGATGACTATAGATTTCAAATCTAGCCATTGAATTTAACAAAAACCATCTTCTCTGAAAAACATTAACTGGTTTAAAAGAAATCATTATGTGGGTCAATAAAAATGGATATGAAATTTGTCTAAATTTGAACCAGGTACTCTGATTTAATGGACCCAAACGTGCTCATTGTAATTAAAGGCATTACTGAAACATGAGTAAAACTTTTGGAGGAGGAGAAAGAGGAGGAAGATAAGGAGGAGGAGGAAGAGAATCATCATTATTATTAGGGTAATTTTGAGTAAATCAGGCACATTTTTTTCATTTATATCCACATTACTATGTATCTTAGATAAAGCAAATATCTTTACATGAGAACTTAGAAAACTTTTTATTGCTCTGCTTCTCTTTGCTGGGTAATATTCCCTTAGAGTGACCTTAATACTAGAAAGAGCAGGGACCCAGGATCAGTACCTTTTAAACTTCTGTCATGGGGGCTCATGAGCAATCTTTTCCCCATGAACCAATCAGCTCACTTTTCCCTCCTGCCCCTGAGCAGTCAGTCACCCAGCACAGAACAGAGCTCCCTTTGCCCTGATCCTTCCTCACAGATAAGCAAGACTATGAGTATAATTTTTATGATAAAAATATTTTCTTCCGATGTTGGAAAAATCTGCTTCAAAAATAGCTCAAGAACATTTTTAAATAGTGAAAGAGCTATATTAATAATGTGATCTTAATCAAATATCCCATAGTATAACAAAATGCATCTTATTAGAATTCCAATTATCCATACATTAAAATACAAAGGATATAATCATTTGGACAATTATTAAAGATGAATATCTTAGAGACTTCCTTTTATCAATTAAATACCAGATCAAATCTTCGAGGAGTAAATGAAAGCTTCCAGAGTAACCTGTAACTTTTGCTTGTCTAAAAAGTCATTATGCAAAGTTCTATTACTATGAAGACTATTAGCAAAGGCAACACAGGGCCAACGTTTAATTTGGACATATATATTCAACACTGAGCATCAGCTTCCTCTTGAACAAATTGTCTTGCATGTAGTAGGAGCCCAGTAAATATCTGATGAATGAGTGAAATAACCAACAACAGCTACTTTTACAAGACTTTGGGAAACAAACATCCAACTACAAAGTTGGAAAAATCCTCCAGAAAAGTCAGCGAAGTGAATTTATACCACTGCCGAGGACGGAGAGAGCTGAGACACTCAGCGGGAAATCCCAGTCCAGAAGTGCTGTTTTTATCCCATGCTCCTTTTCAGGACAAAGGAGGCATTTTCAGGTTGAATTATCCAGACAATTGCCTCAGTTCCAAAAGTAGTCTTTCTTTTCCTTTTATATTAATATCAGAGGGCCACAGCTCCTGCTGACTCATGTTCCAGCGTCTCGTGGCTGTCATAATTATAGAGTTAGTTCTAACAGCTAAATGAAAGCTTTTCTTGTGTGTGTTCATTTTGGTAAGAATAACTCTGTTTCCATAGCTATTATAATAATTCTTAGCTACTATAATAATAGCAATAGGCAGACTATGAATTCTCCAAAATAAATAACGCACACACACATATATATACTGCTGTATATAAAATATTAGATTCAACATTTTATGTCCCTAAAGTGAAATTTTGCTGTATACAAGAGACCTCAATACTGGACGAATACCAGATAGACGATGGTAGACACAGCAACAGGCGTGACCTGTCACAACACGCTGGCTGGCATCTGCAGAGCATTTACTGACACCAGGCGCTGCATCGCCAGCTTCCCACGCAGCGACCCCTTAGATCTGGAAACGCCCAAGGAGGGTGGGAACCTGTGGCCTTCTGATTTCAAGGTTCTTCTTTTATAAGCACCAAAGGAGGCATGAAACGCTTCATCTTTCTCTGCCCTACCCCTGTTAATAAAAGGATTTGCTCTGTAAAATTTGGATTCAGCCAGGCCGCACTTAAGAAGTGTGAAGGCCACATGTGGCCTTACAGCCGCAGGTTCCCCACCTAATGTCTCTGAAGTGACACTGCCCGTAAGTGGTGAAGTCAGGATCCTATCCTACGTAGGTGGCAGTGTAAGAATCTGTGCTCTTAACCAAAATGAAATACTGTCAACTTGGAAGCATTAGCTGAGACAGGGTGTGTCCAGGTGGATGTGATCTAATGCAATCCAGGCCTGATGTGCATTCTTCACACACACGAGACTGTGAACCAGCAATGCCACGCAGCTCCAATTAAGTGCGCAGAGATTATCTAAAATACTCCCCTTGGTCATCCAAGGGCCTTAACGTGCAGTGTGGTGCAACACTCCAAAATGAATGCACTAGACAATGAAGACAGTCTTTCATCATATAAACAAAACCTGCTTTTGCAAATTAAAAATAACATAAGGGAAGAATGGAGCCTTCCTGTAAGGCTATTTTAATTTTTTCCCCCTTTTTTTTTTGCTGCACAAATTAACCTTCTGCTGAAACTTGGTGGATCTTTTCTTCCATTGCATCTTCACACATTCACCTATAGCAACTTCTTCCAAGAAAAGCCACATCTTCATTTCCCCATTCAGAAGCCTAATTGAAATCTATTTCTTCTAGGATGTCATTTTCTGATAATGATTAGAAGGAATATAGTGGTTAAGTCTACAAGTGTAACATGAAATATAAAAATCAGTTCTTTATTTTCCCTGGGAAAAATCATCTATCTTCTTATATTATTTAGCCCATTCTTCTCACCTTCAGGGTATAGACTCAGCATCTTTTTTTGAATTTGAGTTGTTATGCACAAACACCCAAGCCTTAGAAGAGTTTCTTGCACTTTATTTCTATTTGTTGTAACCATGAAGAAACAAAATCCTGCATGTGATTAATCATATTTTAAAATGTTTACCTGATAGAGAAAGTTGGGCATTTCTTAAAACTGACCATGTATTACAGTTTGACACCTGCTGTGGCGATGCTAGAAATTCACGCCATGGTTTCAGAGGAGAAAGATCATGCTTCATTAACACAATGGCCACATGTCATTGCACATTTCTCCAAACCCATAGCATGTACAAACCCCGAGAGTGAGCTCTCATGGAAATGATGGATGCTGGGTGATAATGATGTGTCAATGTGGGTTCACTTCGTATAATAAATGGACCACTCGGTGGGGGAGGCTGATAGTGAGGGAGGCTGTGCACGTGTCAGGGTAGAGAGTAAATGGGAGCTCTCTGTACTTTCTGCTCAATTTTGCTGTGAACCTACAACTGTAAACTAAAACCAGAATTAAGTCTAAAAACAAATTAACGAAGTCCATGTACCCTATACCAGATAAGCCATGATTTTAGTGCCAGCCCTTCCACTATGACTAGAAAGTCCTTGCTACACATATTCAGTTATCTGTACTCACAGGTACCACCACCCTTCCTAATAAATCAGTGTTTGCATGAGGTAAAAACTAATATGTCCACAATCTAATGGTTCTGCTCATTGGTAAGTACTGTCCATCTGGTAACCCGATCTGAGTGGCCTACGGCCAATTGGAGCTGTTAAGATAGTGAAGTGAAGATTATCCTTCAAAGGGAAAAAGCAAAGAGCCAGAATCTCTACTGATTCAAGTCCCTCATTAGGGAAAAAGAAAAGGAATGAGAAGTCGTGTCCTGGGGTTGCCAGGCTGTATTTTAGAAATGCACATGGCAGTGGTTTCTTTCTTCGTGCCCATCCTCTGCATGCTGGTAATCACTCCCCGAGTAGGAGACAGACGGGTGAGGTACCTGTGTTCTGGCAATGACATTATCCCCTTCTGTGTTTAGAGCTGGAAAGGGACACTAAATTGTTTATTTCTCAGTTTCCAGGGATGTACACACTATATTTCTGTTGTTTTTTGGCTTTGCCACTAGATATATATCCTACTCACCCCGAATTAAAAGTTTGTACAATTAGAAGTCACATTTTCATAAATGGAATTAAAACGACACTCTTACCTTCCCTGACTTTGGTGCCTCCGAGGACGATTGCAGATATGCCCACAGAGGAGGACAGGAGCCAAATACAGATATTGATGATCTTTGCCTTCAGGGGCGTGCGGAAGTCCAGAGCCTTCACCGGGTGGCACACAGCGATGTAACGGTCCACGCTCATCATGGTCAGGGTGAAGATGCTGGTGAACATGTTGTAGTAGTCGATGGAAATGACTATCTTGCACAGCACAGCCCCAAAAGGCCAGGAATTCATCAAGTAGACGGTGCTCTGGAAGGGCATGGTGGTTGTAACTAACGCGTCTGCCAAGGCCAGGTTAAATATATAAATATTAGTTGCTGTCTTCATCTTTGTGTACCTAAAAGACAAGAAACATAGCATTTCTCTCCATCTTCAAGTCAAATCCACGAAGTAAATGTGTTGTGATGGCCTTTGGATTATTGATTTTGCTTCTTCATTCACTTGCTCTTTTTGTATTCATTGAGTGTCTAATACACAAAAGATGATTCTAAACCTCAGAGGTAACAGGAAAAATGGACAAAGATTTCTGACCTTATTGAGCTTTCATTCTAGTGCTTTGTTCAAAACAATTTAAATAAAAAAATACAAAGAAGATACCAGAGATAGATAAAAGGTGAATATACCTATAAATCTTTTCAGCGGTATTGCATGTAATACAGGTCTTTATTTTGTGGCTGACAATTCATTTTATGTTTATCTAGAGTTGTTTGGCTTTAAATATTAAAAAAAATTTCTTTCATTTGTGTAAAACAAAAATAGACATTTTCACTTCATAGTTATTAATATTTTGAGAAATCAATCATTGTAATTATAATGTCATTTGGAAACACAAAATGGTTTTCAATTTTGAAATATGTCCAGTTGCATTGGCTAAAACACAGGTTTGCTGATATTTGTTTGCCAGTGCACCACTAATTTGTCATTTTCAATTGTTTATATAAACAAAGCGGGTGAGTTCTCTTATACATGTCATAGACCGAGCATAGTCTGGTACAGTAGGTGAGAAAGAATTTTGTCTTTCTTTAATCTTGAGAGATTTTTAAAGCACATAATTTTTCTCATCTTCCAATGGAGGGAACAGTAATTTTCAAGGTAGGTCAGAAAGATTGCCTTTAAGCCTGAATTATTCTTTAATCGTAACACAAAGTGTAGAACAATTTCATTTTCAACTAAAATTGAATTAAGAGGGTTATTTTACTTAGAGAATGCCTCCTCAAAAATCTGCAGAGCACTAAATGTTCCAAGCTGTACCATCAGGTTTTCAGAGGCCACAAGCTAAAGTATGTTGGGAAAATCCATATGTTAATTACTTCTACACACCTCAGACTTGCAGACCTCATCACAATTCATGCGTGCCCCGTTCAATACATACATTTCCACACGAGAAACATCTTTTAACGTTCAGCGACAGAACAGCCCTGGCTCCTCTTGGAGGCAGTGTGGTCTAACGTGAAGTCGGATAGTCTCAGTCTGAACTCGGTGTATGACTTACCTGAATTTCGGTTCCTGCTAAATAAGAATGATAAAGCTTAACTCAACTCGCAGGACATGAGACAAGGCCTAGATGACCTGCCACACAGAATTGCCCCTCACTCTCAGCCACTGCCATCCCTCCCTTTCTCTTCTCCTTAGGCAGTGGCTGGGTTTGGGTTTCGATGGGAAGACATTACAAAAAATGGGTACTAGAGTTGGCATCTGTTTGTTTCCACTCTGATGTTCTGTTATCTAAAGAGTGATTCAATCTGGAGAATGACAAGTTTATTTAAAATATGTTTTTCCTTTATACCTTTTACTCATACATTATTAAATAACCCATACATTTAAGAAAATGATTACATTTGTCTGGTTAAGTGCTCATAGTATAGGCTTTATAAAAATACAGATAACTAAGCAAGTATAGTGACTGAGAGTGAGCCAAATATTTCTAATGAAAAAGACTGAAATGCTATCTGCTTAGACATTTTCTTTAATATATGATTTTATGTTTGAAAATAATGCACCTTACAAACCTATCTTCTACTCTTCCAACTCCCTCCCCCCACCAAAAAAAAGAAAATCCCTGATGATAGATAGCAAAGATTCCGGCAGGCAATATCTTTGAAGCCTCCTCTTTTATTCTGTGTCCCTGCTATTCCCCTGTTTCTTTATGAATTCAGACCTCTGCCTTATTAAATCAGACAAACCTGAGTTTGGGTTTTTATTTTTCTCTCCAACTATACTCTAGAGAGGTCACTAACCACCCTGAGCCTCAGTTTCCCCAACTATAAAATGGAAAATATTATGTTTATCTCATAGAGTCCCAGAGATAATGAATGAAATGCACGTGACACAGAGAGATGTGTGTCTATTTTCTGTTCCTCGACTCCTCTTTCCCCTCCTACGTGGGTGGAAGCCACCAGCTACCACAGGAAGCAGAGAGGTATGTGGTTTCTAGGTGACACCCATGGTCATATTTGTGCAATTCGGCTTGAATATAAAAGATGCAAACACAAATGAAGTCTGATACCTTCATGCTGGAAGAACAGGAATTGGAATGATACATAAATTACCATAAAATATAATATGCATCTTTAAGTAATCATACAATGTAGAGTGATAGCTTGCTCTTAGCTTTTCAAAATATTTATAACCAACAAATGTATGAAATTACTTAAGGCTAGAACTTATAAAGAATTCAAATCCTGTTATCAGAACTCAGAATAATGAGAGGTAAGCACGGGCAATAATCATAATGACCACTTATTTCTAAGAGCTTCCGGTGTCAGACACTCTGCCGCCACTTCCCCGTGCTGGGTCTCATTTAGTCCTCACGGTACCTCCACATGTCGGGCATTTAGTATTCCTGGTCTATATATAAGGCAACTAAGAATCACAAGATTTTCTTTAAAATTCTCAAAGTGCTATAGCTATAAAAGGCATGGTAGAAATTCAAACCCAGGGGTTTGATTTCAATTCCTGCATTCTTACAACTCCCGAGCACTTGATAATTTACAAAGTGCAGTATTTCTACTTCCATGTATCTTACTGGATTCTCACAACTACTGCCTGGCTAGTTTACCCGGGAGACTTACGTCTGCTCTCTCGGGTAGCCGGACAGAGTTGGGCCCAGGGAGGGTAAGTGATTTGTGCAGTGAGGGCAGAGGCAGGACCTGAGCAGGAGGATGTGAGCGAGGTGGGGGCCTCTCCCCCTTCTCCCCAAGTTCTAGAAGACACGTGCTTATCAACCAACAATGCTGGAAGGGGAGAGCTCACACAGGTATAATTAAAAGTAAAGAATAAACTGTGAGTTCAATGTGTATTTGCCGATAGTCTTTTACGTGCTACGCTGCACTGGATTCTGCCGACGCATGAATACAAAGCGAGGCCCTTATCCTCAGAGTGAGCGCGGTTGAGCACTGGGGCATTGTCTGTATTTAACTACAGCCAAACAATCGCCAGTCCTTTCATTCACTGTATGTCCACTGGTGTAAAAACAAGCAAGCTTTCTTATTATGACAGGATATGAAATTATTCTCCATTTCACCCACACTGCCTTGCAAAAATTCACAAGCATGGCAGGCAAAATGGCACCATCTGGGTGGGAAGTTCTGGCTTGTGTGGAAAAGCTGGAGGTGGGCTGGCAGCTCTCGCGCGTCCACCCCTCAGGAGCATATGGCAGGAAAAGAGCAAAGTCTGCGGGCTGTCCCTGCTAAGCCTGACGACGTTTCAAGCCTGGAAACAACGGATGCGAGGGCGGTCAGGGAAACGGGTCAGCCAGGACACTCGGGCCAGGCGACAGGGTGGAGGGTGTTCCAGAGAGTTAGAAATGCTCGTGGGACACCTTAACTCAAGACCATCCTCTGTACTTCTCCTTACAGAGGAGTGAGGGGCGGCTTCTAACTTGGCAGCCACAGGTGTTGTGTGACGGAGAGGGGAACAGAGTTATCTGCTGAGGCGTCAGAAACAAATGTCACCAGGCAGGGTTTCTGGGAGATCATGACACTCGCCAGGCTAGAAATGAAGCACCCATGGGAGGGACACTGACCTGGTGACACCGCGGTCCGAGGGCTTCTTGTCCTTTGCGTGTACCTGCTGTGCTCAGGTAGAAGACGTAATTACTGGATGATTAGCACCCTTCGCTTATTGCAGCAATTGCCTGTGTTTGTTTTTTAAATTTCAATGATGTTTCTTTAATCGGGAACCCCTTTTCCCCTTCATGACAACAGTACCATAAACCTTTAATTCTGATGACTGATTACCATATACCTTTAAACACCAACCACTTTCAGTATTATTGATTTCAGTTATTTTGCTCCTTGACCTCAATTGTCCCCCATGTTGACAAACACACACCCTCTCTCCCCTCTCTGGTTATGTGCACGCTGCCTCCCCTGTCCTCGTCCCTTCATTTTATCCACACATTTTTAAGCGCCTACCACATGGGCAGCAATATACTATACTTGGAGGATGACTGAAAAATTCAATAAACAGACCGTGGCCCTGAGGGTCTTTTAAACTCATTGAGTCCAGTATAATGTGAACTATAGATGTGCACAGAGGGGAAAGGCCAGTCTGCAGTGGAGGCATCAGGGCTGAAGAGAGAATTTGCAGGACCCTGAGCTCCGAGGAAGATTTGGACAGAGGAAGTCTTAATAGCTAGTGTCCCATGCAGGTGTCAGTGAGCAAATGGAGTTCCTGGTTCCAGGCTCCTGCCAGGAAGTCGTCGGGCGCTGGCTGGGGTGGGAACGGTGGTATCAGGCCACAGAGGACCCTGAGCACCAGAAGGAAAAAGTTCTTGTAAGCGTTTATTGATGACTTATTATGTGACAGACACCATTTTAGGAACTTCATATAATCTGAGAAAGCTGTCATGATGATTAAAATGAGACATGCATAAAATTACTTAGCACTGGCCCTGGTGCCTTGATAAACACTCAGGGAATGCCAGCCTCCAGCACTGTCACGTCATGTTACAACCCCGTAAGGTCCTACTGCCCCCATTTTTTTTTGAAGAGGAAAAGTCTGAGAAAAAGTGTTAGAAATAGTCTCCATGTTTCTCAGGGAGTTTCAGAATCTACATGTAATAAGCAAAGGAACTCAGGGCTGTTTTATTCCAAAGTTTCTTAAGGAGTTAGGTATTTTATGAGAGAAATAAATTCTGCCACTTCCTGCAGCTGAGATGGAACAGCATTCTGATGGGTATGGTCAAGTGTGCACCTGTGCACCATGAGGGTAGCAAACATTTAACACGAGGAAACAGGGCGGGGCCCAGAGGGAACACTGTAACAAACCACTGCCCATCCTGCCGCTCGATGGACAAAACGTCGCCATGGATGTTATGTGCTTGAGTTTTCCCATAGGCTCATTTTTTTTGCTGTGAAGAAACTGAGTTAAGAGCAAGTAGATGACTTGTCTAGAACCACAAGCTAGTGGTTTATCAAATTATTTTGTTGTATACCTTGAATATGTACAAGTTTTATTTGTCAATTATACCTCAATAAAGCTTGAGGGGAAAAAGAATGAGCCTGATGCTAACTGTGGACGGACGCTGGTGGCCATGACGTGCCGGTCACATCCCATGGCCACTCTGGGGACGTGGATAATGGGGAGAGCTGCACACGCGTGGGCCAGAGGGGTGCGTGTGGGAACTCTGTGCTTTCTGTTCCGTTTTTCTGTGAACCTAAAACTGCTTTTTAAAAAGTCTATTCACAAAATAAATAAAATGCTGAGGAATGATGATTGCAGCGATGTGACTTCTCAGCAGAAGCTATTTGAAAACATAATTTGTTTGTTTCATTAAATTCTCCAGATATCTTCAGTTCACCTCAATGAAATTAAGATGCTGTACGGCCTTCTGGATTATTTACTACTGAAATTGCAGTTCTTTACTAAAGAGCAGTAGTTTATTAACTTTAAAAGAGAAGGGAAATTCAGTCATTGTTTGTCAAATGATCTGAATTAATAATTCCCTCAGTCATAGCTCACTATAGCCTTGAAGTCTTGGGCTCAGGCATCCTCCTGCCTCAGCCTCCCAGGTAGCTAAGGACTCCAGGCGTGCGCCACCATGCTCCACTCATATTTTTATTTTTTTGTAGAGATGGGGTCTTGCTATGTTGCCCAGGCTGGTCTTCGGTGACCCTCTCACCTTGGCCTCCCAAAGTGTTGGGATTATAGGCGTGAGCCACCATGCCCAGCCCAGTCTGTAGTATTTTAAAGGTAGCATAATCACACAGGAGTCAGGCCCTTGCAGTTCTCCAAAATTGTTCGTCCACATGCAAAGAGCAAAAGCTGTAAAGAGGACAGAGGAGGTGTGTGCCCCTGTCCATGCTGCTGCACCACCATCACCACGCGGGCAGCTACGCAAAGCCAGGATGGCAGGTGTGTAGCCCCACTGTGCCCCAGCGGGCTGTCCCTGCAGGGCAGTGGCAAGGAAAAAAGAGGAGAGTCAAAGTAGTGACTTCACGGTAGTAGCCAGCGCCCCAGGAACTGCTCAGCTTTCCCTCTCCCTAGACATGGTGGTGTGGTGACACGCCCCCCCAACTCCCAGAATGAAGGTTCTAGTGCATTCAGCTGCACACACAGGGTGAGTGCTTATCATGCCCAACGGCCCCCAGAAGAAAACTGCACATTGCCAACAACTGGCGTGCCGTTTCCTAGTGCACAACTACCTGTATGCCTGGAAGTATATGCAGACTTAAATTTACTGTTTCTATTTTTATACAGGAAACTGACCTAGCTGGAGTCAAGCCACAGAGCATGGGCAAGGAATGCCCCTCCTGCTCTGTCCGCTGTCAGAGGAAGAGACTCCTCCACCGAGTGGGCAGCAACTCAGTAAGGCAGAAAGAGCTGAGAGAGGTTTCAGAGCCACACAGACCAGGGCTCCAGTATTGGATTGATGATTTAGCAGTTGTGTGTCCTTGGACAGCTACTCAAATCTTTGCAGTTTATTTCCTCATCGGAAAACAAGCTGTAACAATCCTTACTTCATAGGTTTGCAGTGAATTTAAATAAGTTAATACTCAACAGGAGCTCAGACAATTGTTCCTATTACTACAGCTGATCTCTACCTGCCCATAACTCTGGCCATTCTGCATCTGAAGGCTCCCTTGCCCAGCTTCAGACCAGTTGCTTTGGAATCTCATGCTTTTCTTGCCTTCCATTGGCATTTCAACTTGCTTAGCCAGTCGAGAGGGTAAGTGTTCAACAAATGAACAAAAAAACTACCACAAGCCTTTTACAATACTGTCCCCACTCCTAAAATCTATTCTTCTTACACAGGTTTTACGTAAGTCCTTATATAAGGCAAAAACTAGCATCCCCTCCACAGAAAGGGAGGGGAACTACTGGCTGATTTTTCTGTTGAAGAATAAATAAATGTTCCTCTAAAATCGTCTCTTGTTAACACGGTTCTAAGCCTGTGTCACTTGCACCACTGAAGCCACGTAAGCCAAACCTTAGAAAAGCATCTGTCCTCTGGCCATACAATTTGAGGTTTTTAGCTGAGCACAGAGCCTCCCGGGGCAACAGCAATTAAGTGCATCCAAACGTTAATCTGGAATGAAGGAGGCAGCAACTGCACAGTTCACGTGAAGATTTTCCTACTCGAGAGAGAGAGCTGAGTCATTCACGGAGAGAAGCTATTCCTTCCTAGTGACAACCAAATTCCTCCCGAACCAACTCTGAGACAGGCACCTGGAAAAACTTTAAAGTCAACACAATCAAGAAATGGTTTTGATGGCTACACAGTTTTGCCTGGAGTCTATTAAAAGTTTAGGAGCTCTATACCTGATCATTAAGTTGGTTTTCTTTCTTGGTTTGCTTTCTTTCTCTCTCCCCCCTCTCCCATTCTTCTCCCTTTTTCTTTCTTCAGCTGTTCAGCTGTTTAGTCTCTGATCCCTGAAACGGGTCCACAAGGCTTTGGATCTGCAATCACATATCCCTCAGGGAAGAAAATAATTTTAGCTAATCCACATAAGCAGTTTCAATGAAACCAATTCTCTTTTCTTAAGAGGTTGTCAAATATATACAAATTACTTTGAGAAATGAGAGATAGGCTCTTGAAAATAATTTCTGAAGTTATTTCTGCTATGTTTGTATTAAAGGAAATATTTTATGCTGATTCTAAGATAGGACTCAAGAAAAATTAGAATATACTATTTTAATCAAAGGCTAAGACTGATGTCCCACAGGGAGCAGCAAATGTTAACTCTCCAAGTAGCACATTGTACCGCTGCCTGTTTTTAATGCTTCCTACATGTGACTTGGTGATATCATCTAAGGTAGACTATGTTGACACTTGTGAGAATATGGAATATGTATGTACGTACAACAGCAGTGATTACAATGGGGATTTGGAAGAGGAGTAAGAAATCTGAGATGGGAGAGACAGGCACTTTGGCAGACACTCGGGTTGTGTCACTCCATTCCTTCTCACACTTCTCCAATTCTAGGACAGCCACACAGTTTTAATGAAACTGAGACAAGTTCAACCATGGGGCCCAGACTGGCTCGGGGGTGACCTGAGGGGGTCAGTATATGCCATATAACCTAGGATGGTCCAAGCAGGGTGAAGCATGAAACTTCTTTCAGTGGCTTAGGGAAGAAATGCTCTGCCCCCGCTATTTATGAGCAAGAAAATAGGCATCTTCATGAGGATGGAGCTCTGTGCCTAGCAAGTGTGAGTGAATTGGCTGCCCTTGGTGAAGAAATCTGAGTTCAGGAAATGTAACAATTTCCATCATATTTTTGTGGTTTTGTTTTCTTCTAATCCCCTTATAAAGTTAATCCTTTTGGGAAATTTCAACATTGTCAGGGCAAAAGTCTTCCAGTCTCAGGGCAAGGTCAGGAGAGATTATGGCAGCAACAAATTAATAAAAGCTAAAGAGAAAAGGAAGAAGCAAAACTCAAAACCAAGGATCAAAGAATTTTCTGATTCTTGCTATTTTTTCTTAATGAATGTTTCTTTATCTTTATAATTAATTTACACAAAAGTACACATTTATAGGAGTAAACTTTTCTTTAAACAAAAATAAATATACATAATTATTGTGAAAATTGAAGCTTGAGGAGAATGTTCTCTTAAGGAGAACAGAGAGAGGGTGGGCAGTGCTGTGGGTCGCACTGTGTCCCTGCAACATCCATATGTTGACCTACCACCCCCCCCCCACCGTAACTCAGGATGTGACAGTACAGGTCCCTCATGATCCAAGGCAGATTGGTTCCAGGACCCTCCATGGATACCAAAGTCCACAAATGCTCAAGCCCCTGATATAAAATGGTGTAGTATTTGCATATAACTTACGCACATACTCCTGTATGCTTTAAATCATCGCTAGATTACTTATAATACTAAGACAATGTAAATGCTTTGTAAATTGTTATACTATATTGTTTACGGAATAATGACAAGAAAAAAAAAGCCTCTATATGTTCACTACAGATTTTTTGGAATATTTTCCTTCCATAGTTGGTTGAATCCATGGATATGGACGGAACCCACATATATGGAGGGTTGACTGCACTAGGAGATAGGGCCTTTAAAGAGATATTAATAGTTCAGGTAAAATGAAATCATATGAGTGGGCCCTAATCCAACATGACTGGTGTCCTAATAAGAAGAGAAGATTATGACACGTACATACAGAGAAGGCTGTGTGGAGACACAGGGAGAAGACGGCCATCTGCAAGTCAAAGAGACAGGCCTCAGAGGAATCCAGTCCTGCCGACACCTTGATCTTGGACTTCTGGCCTCCAGAATTGTGAGATAATAAATTTCTGTTGTTTAAGCCACCCAGTCTGTGGTGCTTTGTTATGGCAGCCCCAGTAAACTAATGCACACAGAAGCTTTAGAAACCTGAGGTTCTCGTGAGATCATCTGGGAGGAGGGAGGCTAACTGAGTTTGTAGATGGGGATGGAGACCTGGGAGAGAGAGAGAAAGATTTAGGATTTGTCAGAATGTACATGACAGTTATGGCCATGAGAACGGATGAACCACTGAAAGGGAATGTGATGGTGAGTGTGATGTGACACTCTGGCCAGGATACAGTCCCCAGGTCTTCAAACACTCATCTAGGTGCTGCTGTGAAGGTTTTTGTAGATATGATTAAAGTCCATGTCAGTTGACTTTAAGCAAGGGAGACCATCCTGGATAGGCTGGGTGGGCCTGATCCAGTCAATGGAAGGCCAGAAGAGCAGAGTGGGGGCTTCCCGGGGAAGAAGACATTCCACTGGGGCAGCAGCTTGCCCTTGCTGACTTCCTGCCTAGCAGCCCCCTGTCTCATAGCCAGTTCCTTGGGACAAGTCCCTCAGCATGGACATCCCCTACTGGGCCTGCCTCTCTGGTTGAACCTTGACCAACACAGAGAACATGCTAAGTGAGGACAGAAGAAAGCTGAGAAGACTCTGGAAAATCATTTAGAAGACACTAGAAGAAGAAGAATCTGCGAAGGGGACCAAAGAGTAACCCGGAGGATGCAGGGGGAAGCCGAGGAGAGGGTGCTGTCTGAGACAGTCATGGGCCTACGATCAGTCAAGCCCACCAAACCCTCCACAGAACAGTGGCCTGAAAGGAGCGTGTGAAGCTTGAGCCCTGTGGCTTTGATAAGGTAGCCTCAGGGAAGGTGGGGCATGGGGCAGAGGAACAGGTGGAAGACAAGGGAACAAGGATGAGGGATTATTCCTCCAAGAAATGAACCTACCCACGATGGACAGGAAGATGAAAGAGAATGCTAAGGGAACTCAGAAAAATGGAAGGTTGGTGGATATAATTTAAGATGACAGATGTTCGTGCACTGAAGAGCCAGTGGAGAGGGAGAGATTGCAACCAGGCAGAAAAGAGATAGCTGAGATGGCAACCACCCCAGGAGGCAATGAGATTCAAAACCAAGAGCAAGGATTAGCCTTGGAGAGAAGGAAGGAGACTCATCCCCTAAGACGGAACAGAATGAGTGCAGGGCGGCTACCAATGTGCATGTGTGGAGAAGGGGCATGCCCAGTGCCTGGCCTCCAGGGTCCCAGCTAACTACTGGGTAAGACCATTAACTGAACATGAAGAGAACATCATCATGTGGGGGGGGGCGGTGGGAATTGGTGCAAATTAAAATTCTTTTCTTAATGGGAAATGGGAGAAAAATTGGCTCTTTCTAGAAAATAGGATAGGGACATAGAAAAACTTGCAGGCAGAATTGGGGTCCAATAACCTTGCAGGCAGTGACTTTGCCTTGACAAAGATAAAATGGATCTTATCCCACAGCATTCAGCTAGCTGGGTATAGGAACAAGGAAGGTAGGTTACTGGTTCTATCCACGGTTAAGGCTTTGGCGGCAGACAGTGGCAGAAGTACAAGAAGGCAGGCCAGTTGAGTGTATTGTCAGGACAGAGGCTGAAGGGACAGCTCATGGAGTCTAGGCTGAGGAAGAGAAAAAGAAATAGCCCAGATAAAATGAAAGACCTCCAGGGGAAAAGGATCCTGATGTCTGTGGAAGTGGTGTGGCAGGAAACACAGACAGCGTGAGAGCACGGGGTCTGTGGTCAGGCTGCCAGGGCCATTCTGGCCCCCAGGTATAACCTTAGTTTATTTATTCTTTCTTTGCTTTTATTTCCTCATCTGCTAAATGGGTGTGGTAATAATATGCCTATTGTTGTGAAGATTAAAGAATTCACATAAAGTAGGTAGCTTTACCTGTTCATCACATATTAAGTGCTCATTAAATTTTAGTCATCTTTGTTAAGGGAGGAGAGAGCCATGTGCGGGGAAGTTGTGGCGAGCGTGGGAGGATGGACGTTAAGATGCAGGAGAGGGGGCTGCCCAGCAAGGCCTGGGACACAGGCATCACGGTATTCTTCGAGGGTGGCCAGCACAGGAGGAAGTCAAGAGACCATGGGATTAGGATCCTGAGCATAGCACCCATGGGCACACCCAAGACCCCCAAGCCTGGTGAGAGGGGCAGCTGGGGCACTTAAATTGTAAGGTCGTCACAGTGAAAGGTTAATGTGCCCTAACGTCAGGGGGTTATGGCAGTTGGTACACATTAAATGATGAGAACCCTTGAAAGTTCAAATATCTTCAGAAGACACCAGACAGCACTCCAGGCACCCAAGGTGGAAAAAGCTACTTGTAAGGCAGGGCTGAAAGTAGTCAAAGCTTTTTCCTCCAACTTTCTCCCTAGGCCTGAGCTGGCCCACCTAGATGCACCATCTGAGCACCTAAATTCCATCTCTAGAATGATTTTCTACAAGACGGAACTATGCTAGGACTCTTTTCCGTGTATAATATTTTGAAAGAGTGTCCTTCTCAAAAGCGATCCCCAAGCAAAGTTGGCCAGGCCCCAGCTCCGCCAGAACAGGTGCCCGCGGCCCGCTCGCTTCCGCTGGGCACGCAGCCCTGACCTGCAAACTGCGGCCCGCCAGAGGATGCCCTCTCAATCTTCAGTCCCTTCTTCTCCTGAGCTAAACGAACCTAAGTCCATAAACTTTTCCTCACAAAGTTTTGTTCTTCAGTTCTTTGACCATCTATCAATGTGAACAAATCACGAATACTCCTCTACCCTCTTAACTATAGACTAAAGTGAACTAGGTTCACTAGATATGAGCACACATTAACCTTTCGCTGTGAAGACCTTAAAATGTACGTTTCCAGCCTTAAGTGAACTAGCCAGATTTTGGAAGTTGGCATTCCAGGATAGCAGGATAACTCTTCATTTTTGTGTCTTGTCAAACTTAACATCTAAGTAGTTGAGAATGGGGTGGCAAAATGGATGAGGTGGTCATGTGAGGTGGTCATGTCTTTCATATTTTCAGCGGAACTTATCCCCATCCAACACATTTTAGTGCTAGATATCTTTAGAAAATCCACACATTAAAAATCCTAGCTAATCTACAAGAATTCTTTTTTCCTTATAGTGTGTCTAATGTTTCCTATGAAGTTATCTTTTCACATAGCATCTAAACGCTATTTTAGGATTCTTTTTAATCCTAGTCTGCAAAAGAAGTTGTAGAGGAACTACAAAGCTCTTTCCAAATTCAAGACTTCAGGTGCACATTCAAATAATAAGATGTTTTACTTAAGCACCTAAATATGGTATGAGAAGAAAAAGAGCTGAATTTTTTCCTAGAGTTCTCTTTTTGTATAACAATGGTTTATTTTTAAAAAGGACTTCTGATCTCCTAAAATTTTAATTATAATTTAGAATACAGTTGTCTTCTATTTTGTCTAAGGGAGACCAGCACTGAGAGTACTAATGACTTGAACAGATAATTCGCTGTTAAAATCTTCCCTCTTCATAGCCTTTACTCATCACCAGTGGAATTCCTGTGAAATGCAGTAAGCAATGGTGCAACCAAGGGTACCAAGCTATAAACACTAATTGTAGGTGAAATGAGCTTTATAATATATATTTGGAGGCTTAAATGATGTTTTTTAAATTCAGAGCATGGATGAGGATGAAAGACCTGACATTTCAAGCCAAAAAAAAAGATAAGATAAAGAGGTATTTCCCAAGAGAAAAATTCATGCTACTGTTCATGATATCGTTCTTGAAGTTTATAATAAATAAAGGGCCTATTTTAAAACTAAAGTCAAGCTAATCAAGCTTAAAAAAAAAAAGTTTTTCATCCTTTCAAAGTCCCTAATCAGGGTGACTTGCACCTTCCTTGACTGCATAGGGACTTCTCAAGGAATGTAAGCTGCTTATTCACTCTCAGAGGGAAAATTTCCACAGCTTAGAGCTCCCAAAAAGTGAAACACATATATCTCAAAGGGCATACAGAACAAAATTGGGTTTTTCTTTTCTTTTCTTTCTTTCTTTTAAAAATAAGAATCACTTCGCTTACCAGAAATTTAGCATATATGTGGATATTTGGATATTTATTATTGGAAGTTGACTTCAAGAAAATTCCATGAAAGAATAATAAAATAAAACCTTTAATTTCTCACGGGCCTGGGGAACCAGCAAAGCAATTTTTGAAAACCCCGACAGCGCATACTTAGAGGGTAAATATTAGATGGCTATCACCCACATCCTAAACAAATGGAAGGACAGTTCAGTACTCAAAAGGCTCATATATGGATATCAACAACCCTAAATCGTGTATTGGCTTTTGTTTCATAAGCTATAACACCAATCTGATGAGTCACAGGAAATTCGGAATTATCTTCAGTGCGTTCAGTGGACCTGAAATTTATCTAAGAAATATTTGCAAACGACAAAACAAAGTGCTCCAAACTGGTGCGGGCAACCAGGCAAAAGGCCAAGCAGATGGGCTCCTTCCTTTACCAAGAGACACTGACCTTGTTGCCAGCACCCTGGTCCTTGCCCTGCCCACACAGAGTTTTCAGCAGGGGCAAGGGGCTCCGGGGTGGGGTGGGGATGTCGCTCTTAAATCCTCAACACGCCTCTGGTCACTCAGATTGGCCCTGTTCCTCCACCAAAAACTCTCCCAGGAAATCCATCACCTCTTCTCAGAGGGCACCCTCGGACTGTCTGTAGAACCCTTCCCAGAATAGAGTCCCCAGCAACCGGCTGGCAGCCCCTCCCTGGGTCCTGGTGGCGGGCCCGACGCTCCCTCCCCGCCCCGCCCTGCCTCCGCGGCGCCCTGACCCGGCGCTCACCGGATGATCACGAACATGACCAGCGAGTTGCCCACCAAGCCCACGACGAACACCACGGAGTAGACCGCCGTGATGATGACCGGGATGGCCGGGGAGATGTGCGCGGGCTCCAGCTGCGCGTCCTCCGAGGCGGCGCTGGCGTTGCCGTCCGGATCGGCCCAGCCCGGGAACCAGGCGCTGCTGTTGGGGAGCTGGCAGGCGCTCGGGGCGCAGGTGGGGCCCGGCTCCCCGCGGAATATCTGGACCGGGGAGTCCATGGTGGGCGGCTGCAGCGGGAACGCGAGGAGAGGCGGCACCTGCGGGGCTGCGGGAGCGAGAAAACAGGCTAGTCACAGAGAGGCAAAGTTTGCCCGCGCCCGGGCCGGCTGCTCTGGGGACCCAGGGCACTCTGACGCCCACCCAGGCTGCATGTCCCTGAAGGCGGGACAGGGAGGACGGACGTCTCATCTGGCCAGCAGATGCCCCGCTGGGTGCTGAACAGGGTCGGAGAGCACTTCTTCTCCCCCAGCTCCGAAGATGCCCCCTCTCCCATTCTTAGGCACCGTCCCCTAGTGGAACTGTCCCCAGATTGCCGATCTGATCTCCCCACCCCGGGACAAGTCCCCCGCCCCGCAGCTCGGAGCCCTAGCTAGAACTGCGCCTCAGAAGCCTAAAGCTCACCTTTGGCTCCCAGAGACAGGCGAGACGAAGCAGGGGGCTCCCTGGTTGGCGCTGAACCTCGCGCTCCTGGTCCTTCTCAGCCCCTGGGTCGCCGCGCACCTGCAGCTCTGAGTCGCCAGCTCTCGCGCCCGGCCCCGCGCTCTGGCCCCACGGCGCCTGTTCAGCCGAGCTCAGTGTCTGCAGCTCAGAGCGCGACTTCCACTGCTGGTGGCGGCTCAGCGAGGCGGGACACAGCTAAGATGCTGCTGGGCGCAGGGGTCCACGGGTGGAGAGTTTCGCTGGCGCGCCCGCCCCAGGCCCGCCCATCGCCGCCCCGCCCATCCAGAGACGGCCCCCAGCTCCCCAGTACTCCAGCCCCCCATCTTCCAGCCCCCAGCCCCGCGACTCCACCAGCCCCGCCGGCTCACCGGGCACACTCACTGCCCAGAGCCGCACACTGACCCGCCTGGGTGGCCCTGCAGCCTTTCCAGGGGCCTAAGACTGAGACATTGAGATTTAATAATAAGGAAGGGGGTGCCTATTTAGTGCAAGTATGCATCTGGATATTCATAATGTCTAGAACTTCTTATCTGGAGAGTTTGCAGGACATGTCTTCTCTCAGGTGAGGAGAAAAGGCATAGCGGTTTTGTTTATCTGAATGTCCCATCCAAATAAAGTAGCAAAATGATTCAGTTAGAACGAGACCACGTCATAAAATATTAATGATTTCAGATACGTAAATAGAATATTTCTGTGCATTCTCTTCCGTTCAGTCTGTTCTAACTGGGATGACAAGCTGCATGCAAACTGTACCTTATATGCATTGCCTGAATTTCCCGGTATTAGAGCAAAGCACTCTCCTTACCCAGGCCCTAGTCCTGGCCCCTGAAGGTGACAGTGTCTCTTTGCTTTACATCAATGCTTGCAGCCATCACATTCTCCTCACTTCTCCTTCACCATAGCACCTCCTCTATCACACTGCCAAGAATCTGAACCCCTGTAAAGAAATTCAGTCACCACCACTTTGCAAAACTTTGCCAGTCCAAGGATAGCTGTCAGATTCTGCTGGGTGAATGAAGCCCTCAGGCAAAGGGACCTTAGGGACAAGGCACAAAGGTGGGATAGAGGAGGGGAGCAAGGGCTCAACCACAGAGGTGAATATTCTAAAAGAGAGTGGGGAAGTTCCCCTTTTCCACTGGGTGCTGGAGGCAGGACGAGAGCAGACCAAGGGTCGGGGAACTGCGTTCCCCCATGGGTTCATCGCCTCAGACTGACAAACACGGGTTCCCACTGCTTCCCGCAGCGTACATCTGTGCCACACTTGGGCACACTAATGGCTGACACTAGCCATTAGCTGATGGCAGAAGAGGGTTCCTATCTCTTTCAAGACACCATGACCCTAAAGGGGGATTTGGCCACCAGGGTCTTCCCAGGGGCTAGAAATGCACAACTCTTGAGCAGTGTGATATGAAAAGGAAGCTTTCCTTTTGCTCAACAGAATCCTTTCAACTCCATGTTTTGAAAATAATATTATCAAATCTTATATTACTTTTAAGTCTAATTGCAAACTTTCATCAGAAGGTGACGATGCTTTCATAAAGCACTGAACCTACTGCGACTTCTGTGTGTGTAAGGGTACCCTCTCCATAAGGAAGGAAGCAGACAATCTTCTCCACATGTCTGGGGGCTTACTTCCTGCCAGAGTAATCCCATGCTACCCCTAAACCAGCCAGAAAAGATGTTTTGCTTGAAATTATCAAAAACTGAAAAGCATCAGAGTTAAAAAGAAAGTAAAAATAGTTTATCAAAGGAAAATAGCTGGGAAGTCCTGAATTATCCATCTATCTTTTTGTCTATTACCTATTTGTCTATCTATAATTTCATGCATTAAAGGTAAAACTGCCTTTGTGTTACATGCTTTTGAAAGTGTCTACATTACCTATCTAGCCTCCTTTTGCACTCATTTACTGCATCGGTTGTTTTCTTTATTTAGTGCACAGGTGGCTCACTCAACTAGTAATGTCAGCACTGCATTCCAACACAGGTGTTCTGGCTCTTGCCATATACCTATGGAGCAAACTGTTTCAAGTAAGGAGACAAATACAGAGCCACTTTCCCCCCACAAGACAAAACAAATTTAGGTGGGGGTATTATCAAGAACAGAAAAACAAGAAAGGAAAAGGTATTACTTGAAAAAATTTAGGCAAAATTTTAAAGAGGTGAAAAACTTTAAGGAGGTTACCAAGTTGGTACAATTCCAACAATTTGAAGCCTTGATCTCCCTTTGTCATATATATATAGTGAGTGTGAAAGGATTTTTCTGGGATATCCTTTTATAACTAAAGGAGTGTACAGAACACAGCCTGGGACTTCTAAACTATAATATGATGTTTTAATTCTCATCATTGATTTAAACAAACCTTAAAAACAAACCTCTACTTGTTGAGACAGTCTTTTGAAGATGGAATAATACTAATTATGATAAAAAGTAGTTTTGTTTCATTTGAGCACTCCTATTTTTTTTTTTCTTTTTTACCGAATTAATGGCCAAAATAAAGTGAAGCCAAAATGAGCAGAGCATTGAGAAGCCTCCAGGCGGCTCTGGTTGCCAGGGGAACCCACCAGAGTCTCTGAATGCAGTGAGCTCAGCTGCGTCCTGGAGTCAGGCTCTGGGGACTATGAGATTTTATCATAATATTAGATAAAAGGTCATAAAATAGAGAGGAAAAATAAACTGTTAAAATGCTATACTCCATTATACACTGCTATAGAGCACATGTGGTTAGACTTGGCCATTCTACTCAATACAAACACTATGCTTATAACTATGTACAAATAAACACTTTTAAAGATAAAAATGTGGGAATTTTTATTGGTTAATTCTACAAAGCATCTTGAGTGGTGGTTGGCTTTGGCATTTCTGTCAGATAGACTAGATAACCCATCAGCAAATTGTGATTAACTCACTTTCTTGTGGCTTAACACAGACATAAACCAACAATGCATGCAGAGCTGAAGGGAGTAACTTCCTTTGCTTACAACAGGGGGCCTTGCCAAGCCTGGATGCGGCGGCCCCAGCTCACTTCGCTCAGCAGATAGGACTGAACGTCCTCAAGTGCCTGCAGAAAAGGCAGGCCCTGAGGGTGCACCAATAACCCAGACAGAGGCAATCCCTTCCCAAAGGGGATGTACAGTCTGGTGTAAGAGATGAAATCTAAATGTTTAAAATGTTATAAATAATTAATCATTAATTAATAACAATTGCATTAAACTCTGGAAAGTGTTTGATAAACACCGATAGCCAATGCAACACGTTTGTGCAAGATTCAAAAATGTCTTCCCTTCCTCCAGACATGACTTACATCTGTCAGCAAATGGCACAATAAGGATCCAAGTGGGCCTCGTGTCTGGCGCCAGGTGCCCGTGAGAGCATGCACACTAAGCAGGGGTGCAACCTGCACCTGGTGCAGGGCCCTGGGGAAGACCAGATGCCAGAGAACCGCCTGGAAGAGACGACCAGGGCAAGGCTTGGCTGTGGTGCAAGTGGCGGATGAGGGATATGAGGAGAGCGCGTTGGACCCAGCACGATGGTGGATAAAGCTCTCCCCAGGTCTAAGTGAGAGACGAGACACGGGCCAACCCTACAACAACGCAGGTGCTGAGCAGATGGGGAGGAGATGGTAGTTTTAAGAACCATTTAGGAAATTAAATTGACAAGACTTGTGGTTTGAATGAATATGGAAGTTAGGGAGGAAGAAGGGTTTAGAATTACTTTAGGAATACGCTTGGGTGACCAGGTAAATGACGGTGCCATTAACTGAAGTAGGAAATACAGGAGAAGCCACGGCAAGCTTTGGGAGGAGCCTAATGAGCGGGTTTGGAAGGCTGTGCTTGAGGCCCCAATGAGGCGTCGCTTTGTGTGCCCCGTGCAGGCTGTCTGTCACCGGGGAGATCCGGTGCTGGGGACACCAAGGGCAGAGCCGTGGAAGGGAGCAAGGGTGGCAGAGCGGGGCATGGCAAGAAAGTCAAGCTGATGAGAAAATGCTGGGGAAACTACACCCTTTAACAGGGATCCAGCAAAGACGACTTATGAAGGACAGGCATAAATGAAGGGCGAGAAAGAGAAAGAAAGTCAGAGAAACCAAGAGAAGAGAGATCTCGGGAAGGAGAAGCGATCAACAGTGTCCACATGGCCGAGAGCTTCAATAGGATATTTAGCAAAGAGAAAGTCACTGGGGACCCCAACACTACCTATAATTAAAATTATGTTTTAGATTTGAGCATTTGAACAGGAATGAACAGAAAATAAAACCTAATGAAAGGGTAAAAACCCGCTTGGCTTTAGCGTCTCTGTTGAAGGAACTCCTGCACTGGGACAGAGGACAGCCATGTGGCTAGTGGAGGAGCACCTGCCTCTCCACCTGCCCAAGGCCATTCCTCACTTCATATCACAGCTGGGAACAGAAAAGCCCACCTGGCCGGCTGAGGGAGAACTGCACACTCTGGGGGAGGGAGGTGCCCTCCCTCTGGTACACAAAGTCCCCCCAGGCTCTCAGCTTATGTGATGTTACTCTTTCTTTATTCATTGAAACTTGGCGTTTCCACTGAGATTAAAACATAGTCAGTTCCACACACTATAGGTCATGACTAGACTAGACATTGACCAAAGGGCACCTTTATTGGCCATTGTGGAGAGAGAAGGCTCCTGATCCAATGGTCAGTTGATCCAATGCTGCCAGGCCATGGGGTCACACATGGCAAAGCCACTTGAGTCTCTGCTTATTTGTAGAAAGTTGAAAATTTTCATGAGGTTTCCAGTAATAGAATACCTCAAATCATTTTATTTGTTTAAATTCCTTTGTAGAAACATAATTCCAAAGAATTTTCTTTCGTTTTTTTTTTTTCCTCTTTGGTTATGTTTTCTGTTAATGCCAGTATCCCAACCCAAGCCCCTATCAGCACCTTGCATTAATTGTTGCTGAGATGGTTTCTGGGAATTACACTCTCTTCCCCAGTGTGTGTGCTCCTCATTTGCCTTAGAAGAGCATGGTAGGGAGAAGGGGACCCTCCAGGGATATTTTCACAAACATTGCCTGAGCCCCTCCCTGCAGCTCTAATCCTGTCCACCCTGCGTGGGTCTGGAGGACAGGAGGGTGCCTCTCCACTGCCATCGTCACTGCCCCCCCACTTGAAAATACTAACCCTGGCTTGGAATGTAGCTGTACCCACTTTAGTTCATCTGAGAACTAAATGAAAAAGCCATTTAAAGGCATAAACACATTCTTTAAGTGAAAGTGTCGCTCATAGTTCATATGAATGTCTTACAATTTCAGTTTATGTATAAAGATAGGAGTCTCAACGGTGAGCAAGAAGGCCAGGGGGTTTTATCTTCGGGAATTATCATAATTACTGATGCACACCCAGCAAGCAAGGACATTTAAGGTGGATGCACAGAAGCCCTGCCAGTGGAGGGACTGCTTGGTTGCTAGTCTGGAGGATAACTTGTTCCCCTGGAGCTGAGGGACTTCCCAGTCCCTGATTGGCCCTGGCATGGCCCTGGAGAGGCTGTGCAGAGTCTATAGAGCAGAGTGCAGCCTGGGCAATCCACAGTCACTAACCCTTCCCCATGACCCACCTGGATCCTTGGTGTGAAAACGCTCCGATGAGGCAGCATGTGCGATGCTGTCAGCTCCTGCAGGGGGAAAACAAACTTCTCCCTGGGATTGGTGAGTCCTAGTACCAAGCCCAGAATGTCTAGTCACCAAGAACCTGGTCTGGTCACACTAGTTTTCTGCCATCACTCTCAACCTCACTAAACCCACTGTCCCATATGGAGAGAGAGAGAGAGAGAGAGAGAGAGAGAGAGAGAGAGAAAGCATATGATGTAATAAATATTCATATTGATATTATTACTCATATCCCTGATACAGTCTCTGGCATCTGCAAAGCATATATTGACTGGATGAATAAAAAATAATGGCAAATTATATGTTACATTTCACAGTAAAGAAGCAAAAGAGAATGAATGGTCCAGAGAAGGTGCTATAGCATGTTTGAAAGGTAGCATTACCTTGAGACAATAGTTACATTTGATTTACCAACTTTGACAGCATTTTCTTTTCCTTTTTCTTCCATACATCTTAAAACAACGTTATGGCCAACATGAAAGGACTCAAAGGATAATAAATCCAGAGAAATAAAGTTGGTGGATTCCTTTGAATCCTACATAGCATTGTGAACATTTGTTAAGATCAATAAACTCACTGAGTTTAACAAAACTTAGGAGTTCATGACTACAAAGGCATTCACATTCAGAATAAGCTTTGTATCTGAAGGCAAATCTTGCCCCAAATGTTTCTTGTTTTGCAATAAATTTCACAATTATTCAGTTAGCATTCAGAGTCTAGAAACAAAAATCCCTCAAGTAAAGAAGCCACAATAGCTCATGGCATCTAATAACACCATCCCTGACTCCTTTGTCTTATAAGAAAAAGATCTCCTTCAATTTCTAGCATTCCACAGCATGTGCTATTAGAATTAAAAGCTTTAGGCTGCACCCAAAGAGTGATATTTAAAAAGAAGATCAAAGCACATTCTACAAACTACCAAAAAAAAAAAGAATAGAGAATGTTTGAATAATCTACCCTAAGAAAGAGATCATTGCAACCACATTTAAGGTAATATAGAGGTGACTTCTGTTTGATTTTATTTCTGATTATCTCTTCCCACTGCCCAGTTGAAGAGAATGTAAAAACATGGACATTTGAACAGCAGGGGGAGTAGGTGCTATAAATATTACTTTTGGTAAAGAGTAAACATAAACAAAGACACACCTGACATAAATACTTTCAATAACAGTAAAATTTGAATCCAGATTTATTTCAAAGGTATCAGTTTTTTGATATTTCAAACTCTATGCAGTATGTTAAACTACCTTTTTGTGATCATTGGCATAAAAATATCATATTAAATAAATTTGTAGAAGCCTTTTCTTTCATCAAAGCACTTCCTAGAATAATATCTCATTGGGTCATGATAACTTCTTTGTACTTTATGCAGAAAAAACCTGACTATCCCTATTTTATAATTTAAAAAGCAGGCTCCAAGAGGTTAAGCTATATAACCATGATCATTTAATAAATGGAAGAACCAGGAATAAAATTATTCTTTTGATTCCAACTCAGTAATCATTTCACTTTCCCAGGTTGCACAAAAATTTTAGTTTGAATGAAGGCAGAGATGAGTCATAAGAGTAAAATTAAAATGTGAGCAGAATGTCAAGTGCTCGCTTTAACACTGAAGCATGAACTGTGGCTTCATTGTCTTCACTGTGCAAGAGCTAGCTAATATATGTTTTAAAACAGGAACAAATGGTCACAATGGAAATAATTTTGAAACATTGTATCAATGTTACTATGTTAAACTTCCTTAAAACTTAAACAACTAAAGCAAGTAGAAGGAAACACTGACAGATTCCACAATTTAAAAAAATATATGAAATAAGTGAATACTGCAAATATTTTTTATTTGGGGAAGACTGATTGATATGAACAGGATTACACAGCACATGTGAAAGTATCACTTAAAATTATATAGTACAATTTATCAAGTTTAAAAATATTATTAAGTGCTTTGCTAATATATTCACATGAACCAAAACTGAAAACTATTTACAAAAATATTAACGAGCTTTGTTCTTTCCCATTCTATCCTCATCCTCCCTTGCTACCCCTCTTATAAGTAAACTACTTTTAATATTTCTTTTATATATATTTTTTATGTTTCTTCATGCAAATACAATTAAATTACTTTCTCTACATTTTTTACACAAAAATATTCATTGTTCCCCATCATGTGTTTTTCTTGTACATGCTGGAGATATTTCTATACTGAGACAGAATCTTTTCATTCTTTTAAAAAAATTTTTTTTAACTTCTTCAGAGCATTTCATTTTGGGGATATGAGTTTATGTAGCCAGTCCTTCACAGGTAGAAATTTGGGTTGTTTTCATCTCCTGCTATCACAAACAATGCTGCAATTGTGTGTATATGTCATTATGCAGGATGGCAGGTGTATCTGGAATTTAAGTTCCCAGAGGGTATGATTTGATCAAAGGGTAGATAGAGCGGTGTGCTAAAATCAGCTGTTAAAATTTCAGGAATCTTTCCATTTGGTTGTTAAAAGCAGATAACTACTAAAAATTAAATTATGTAAACTTTAATTAAACAAATTATGTTATAAATAAAGGTAATAAATGCTCAAATAAATGAATCACTTCCTGCTTATTTTACGATGTCTTACTCTGATCTGTGCTTGGAAGTTATCTGTTATACAACCGTTAGGTATCTGGGAGAAGCTATAGTGGTGAACCACGCACTGCCCACTGTTTCCCTACTCCATGTGCAGCGGCAACCCATTAGCTGCTGAGTCAGCCATCAGAGGGGAGTATTTATACCATAGAAATGGGCAAATGCTATCAGTCAGGGTTTTCTTTCTTCTAGAGAGTTGGTAGTTAAACATTTACCTACATATTACTAATTAGATGTCTTTAAGCTATTTGTAACCCATAAAAATTTAGTAGACTTCACTTTTGTAAACTGAAATTAAACATTTTTAATTGACATCTGATTCTGCCTCTCCACAGAATTCACTTCTCTTACTGAGAGATATGGTTTGGATGTCTGTCCCCTCCAAATCCAATGTTGGAGGTGGGGCCTAGTGGGAGATGTTTGGGTGAAGGGGGCAGATCCCTCGTGAATGGCTTGGTGCCACCCTCAGAATAATGAGAGTTCTTGCTCTATTAGTTCACAGGAGACCTGGTTAAAAAGGCCTGGCATCTCTCTCCCCTCTCACTTCCTTTCTCTCTTGTCATGTGATGTCCGTTCCCCTTCACCTTCTGCCATGAGTGGAAACAGCTTGAGGTCCTCACCAGAAGCAGATGCTGGTGCCGTGCTTTTTGTATAGCCTGCAGAACTGTGAGCCAAATAAACAAACCTCTTTTCTTTTTAAATTGCCCATCCTCAGGTATTCCTCTATAGCAATACAAATGGACTACGACACTGAGTCTCCTTACTTTTTATGACCTATAGTTTTTGCATAAGTTTAATAAGAATCTGCCCTTCTATTTACCAGAATGTAAATGGGGAAAAAAAGTCAGAAAAAAATGAAAAAATAGGGAAATCTTTTCTGGTGGCAGTTTTGGTAAATTATATCTTCCTATAGTTTCTTATTTCCCTCCTTATTATTATTAATTTTGATATTTTAAATTTTCCCCTTTTTAAAAATAGGTTAGCTAGTGTTTTACCTATTTTATTATTTCTTGTTATTGTTTCATAGAACCAGATTTAAATTTAGTCTATTGTATTTCCTTTTTGAAATTTCATAATTTCTGCTATAAATGTTACTAATTCCTTTCTCTGTTTTTGTTTCATCTGTTCCTGTTCTTCTGACTTTTCCATTAGGAGGATAATTTATTTCTTCCTTTTTTTAAATAGATAACAAGGCTATAAATTTTCCTCTGAGTTTTGATTTTACTTTATTCCAAAAATCTTTAAATAATAATGTTTTCATTTTCTTGCTTTCAGGAAATTCTCTAATTTTGGTTTATATTTACTTTTTGATCCAAGAGTTAAGTGAGATTTTTGGGGGTAAATGTTCATAAAAATGAAGCTTTCTGTTTTCTGATTTTTTAAAATTCATTTTTATTCTTATGGGACTGTGATCAAAATATTGCCTAAACATTTTTTCTTTTTTACTTTTTGGAGTATATTTACATTTACTTCTGTAGCTTGATATAAGATAAATGTGAATGCTCCATGAGATTTTGAAAAAAAAAAGGATACAAAGTTTGGTAACTGTCAATCATCTATACTTTATTAATCATGTTATTTTAGACATTTATGACATTTATTTACCATCCACTTAATGTATAATATAAGAAAGAGATGATTTTAATTCCCTTACCACAAGTATATTTCTTGTATCTTCTATAATTACTGTATCAGGAATGTTATTGCCATATTTTTTGATGAATTACTGTTCATAACTAATATGTTTTCATTGTAGATTTCACTTATGAACATTAATTTAGTTATTTGTGGCTCACATTTTGTCTTATCTAATATTAACATCTGGAAGACATGGATTCAAGCAACTGGTTGGCAATCCATTTCACTTCAGTTAAGGATGTGAGGGTAACTCCTTGGAAATAAAGGAGGCAGGCAACCCAGTCTAATCACCTTGTAAACATACCACAAAAGATGCCTTAAAAAATAAACTAATGGAAATAGCTAGGAGGGCAGTCCTTATCTATGGAATGCTTTTAGCAGGATGTTCTTGGTCTAGGATTCTTTGTGGTAAATAACTTGAGAATCTTTGGATATATAAGCCATGTCTCCCAGAAAATAGTACAGAAGTTCATAAATCTGAGTTAAATGAAGGCATTTCATAGCCTAAGTGCTCCCTGCTATGTAGTATGGTGATCAAACACCCACTTAGAAATATCATCTTATGAGTTAGGCCAGTGAGTATGTCCAGTGCAAGAGGAGACTTGAGGAGTATGTTGAATGTACTGGTCACCTCACTGCTGTGCCACTTGGAAATTACTAATGAAGTTTGGTGTTGGGTAGGTCTGGGTCATGGAACTCAGTTGAAAAATTCAATCCCTTGTGTTGGCACAAAATCACTACCTCTGATTTCTTTTTCTTTATATTTGTCTATTATAATGTTTCATCATTTTATTTACAACTTTTCTGACTCACTTCACTTAGGAATGTCTCTTATATGTAGGACAGAATTGAGATTTGCTTTGTAATTCAATTTGAAAATATTTTTGCATTTTAAAGTGAATTAAGCCTACTTGTATTTATAAATTTTACAGTTATATTTTGACTTAATTCTCTTCTATTATTTTGCGCTAAGTTTTCTGGATTTGGGGGAGGGGGTTAACATATTTTTTTGGCAACTTTTTATAATATAAACTGCTATTTTTTCCTTGTTTTTGCATGCACTTCCCCTGATATTTAGGATAAATTTGATTGTATTAGTCTGCTAGGACTGCCATAACAAAGTACCACAGACTGGATGGCTTAAACAGCAGAAAATTATTTATTCACAATTCTGGAGGCTGGAAGTCCAAGATCAAAGTGCCACCATGTTTGAGTTCTGGTGAGGCCTCTCTCCTTTTCCCTTAGATGGCTGCCTTCTTGCTTTGTCTTCACCTGGTTCTCTCTGTGAATGTGAGGAGAGAGGGAGAGTTCTGGTGATTCCTCCTCTTCTTGTGAAGGTACCACTCCTATGGGATCAAGGCCCCACCATTATGACCTCATTTAATTATAATTACTTCCCAAAAAGATCTCCAAATACAGTTGTATTGAGGGTTAGAGATTTAGCATATGAATTTGTGGGGAAGCAATTTAGCAGGTAACAATATTTATAAAAGTAAAGTGGTTATCTTCATAATTACAATTACATAAAATCATTTTAATCATCTGTTTCTTAAGAAAATATGTTTAGTTACTATGGTAAACTGAATAATGGTCCCCAAATATGCCCATCTCCTAATCTCCAGACTCTATGAATATTACCTTAAATGGCAAAAGGGACTTTGTAGATAGATTAAGGTAAGGGTCGTGTGATGGTAAGAGCATTCTGGGCTGCCCAGGTGGGCCCTGTGTAATCACAGGGGCCCTTACCAGAGGGAGGCAAGAGGCAGTGTCAGAGGAGAAGGTGATGTGATGACAGAAGCAGAGACTGGAGGGTTCACTTTGAAGGTAGAGGAAGGGGCCACCAACCAAGGAATGTAAGAGGCCACTTTAACTGAAAAAGGCAAGAAGATGAATTCTGCGCTAAGAAACCCCCTGACGGAAGTGGCCCAGACGACACCTTGACCTTAGCCCAGTAGAACTGATTTTAGACATCTTACTTCCAGAACTAGAAGAGAATAAATTTGTGTGGTTTTCAGACACTAAGTTTGTGGCAGTTTGTTACAGTAGCAACAGGAAGTTAATACAGTTGCTTATATAAGTAACATAAAAATTAGCACATTTCTTTCCTCCTTCCACTGCCAAGAAATGTAAGAAACATTTAAAAAAGTAATACCAATTCTTCCAAAAAATAGAAGAAGGGGAAGGAAAACACTTTCCAACCCATTCTATGAGGCCAGTATTAACTGATATCAAAGTAGATAAAGACATTACAGGAAAGAAAAACTACAAACTCTTATCCCTTATGAATATACATGAAAAATTATCAACAAAACATTACAAACTAAATCTAGTAACATATAAATAAAATTATATAACATGACCCAGTGTAATTTATCCCAAGGATGCAAGGTTGGTTTATTAAATAATATTCAAAACTCAGTCAATGTAATATACCATATGAATAGAATAGATAACCAAAATTATATGATTATGTCAAAAGAGACAGAAAAAAAAAATTTGACAAAATCCAAATCCTCTCATGATAAAGCCATTCAACAAAGAATAGAACTTCTTCAACTGATACAGTTCATTACAGCCTAAATCAAACAATAGTGAAAGAGCAAATGCTTTTGTATTAAGATCAAGAACAAGACATGAAGGGAGATACATCCTTGCCAGTACCTATTCAACATTGCACTGAAGATTTTAGGGAATTAGGCAAGAAAATTAAATAAAAAGCTCCCAGATTGTAAAGGAAGAAGTAAAACTATCTCTGTTCACTGATGAATATAGAAAATCCTGTGAAATCCATTTAAAAACCTATTAGAACTAGTAAATGAGTTCAGAGATGTTGTGGGGTACAAGGTCAATCTAAAAAAAAATCAATTGCATTTCTATACACTAGCAATGAACAATCCAAAAATGAAAATAAGAAAACATTTCCATTTACAATACCATCAAAAAGAACTTAAAAATTAAAAATAAATTTTATTTAAGAAGTGCTAAACTTGTACAATGAAATTAGAAAACATTGTTGAAAGAATTAAAGAATATATGAATAAATGTAAAGATATCCCACATTCATGGATTGGAAGACCTAATATTACTAAGATAGTAATATTGCAGAAATTGATCAATTCCTATCAAAATCCCAGCTGACATTTTTTCAGAAATCAACAAGCTGACCCCAAAATTCATACAGAAATGCAATGGACTCAAGAGTCAAAACAATCTGAAAAAAAGATAAAGTTGGAAAACTCACAGTTCCTAGTGTCAAAGCTTATTACAAAGCTGCAATAATTAAGACAGTGTAGTACTGGCACAAGAATATGGACCAATAGAATAGAATTGCAAGTCCAGAACTAAACCAATATATCTATAGTGAATTCATTTTCCACATAAAGGTGTCAATACTAGTCTAAGGAGAAAGAATAATATTTTCAACAAATGGTACCAAGAAAACTGCATGTCTACATGCCAAAGAATGAAGTTAGACTTCTACCTCATATCTTTTACAAAGAAATTAACTCAAAATAGATCATAGAACCAAATGTAAGAACTAAAAATATAAAAATGATAGAAGAAAACATAGGAGTACATCTTCATGACTTTGAGTGAGGCAGTGGTTTCTTAGATACAAAACCAAAAAAGCACAAGTGACAAAAGAAAAAATAGTTAAAATCCAATAAAGGGCGGATAACAAGAATCTATGTAGAACTCAAAAAAATCAACAAGAAAAAAATCAAACAACCCCATCTATAAATGGGCAAAGGACATGAACAGAAACTTTTCAAAAGAAGACAGAATAATGGCCAGCAAACATATAAAACAGTGATCAACATCTCTAATCATTAGGGAAGTGCAAATCAAAACTACAGTGAGATATCACTTATCTCCAGTGAGAATGGCCTTTATCAAAAAGTTCCTAAACAAAAAGTGCTGGTGAGGATGTGAAGAGATTGGAACACTCTTACACTGCTGGTGGGACTGCAAATTAGTACAACCTCTGTGGAAAAGAATTTGAAGATACCTCAAAGAGCTAAAAATAGAAATACCATTTGATCCAGTAATAGCATTCCTAGGCATCTACCCAAAGGAACAAAAGACATTCTATAATAAAGACATCTGCACTCAAATGTTTATTGGCAGCACAATTCACTATTGCAAGGATGTGGAAACAACCCAAGTGCCGTCAATTCATGAGTGGATTAGTAAAATATGGTATATGTATGCAGTGGAATACTACTCAATTACAAAATACAATGGTGATCTAGCACCTCTTATATTATCCTGGATAGAGCTTGAGCCCATCCTCCGAAGTAAGGTACCACAAGAATGGAAGAATAAGCACTACATGTACTCGCCATCAAATTGGCACTAACTGATCAACACTAAAGTGCTCACATGGTAGTAATATTCATTGGGGGTTGGGGGATGGGGTGGGTAAACTCACAACTAATGGACACGGTGAAAATTGTATGTGGGAAGGGCATGCCTCTAATCCTGGCTTGGGTGAAGCAAAGTCATAACATGTAAACAAAATGTTTGTACCTTCATAATACCCTGAAATTAAAAAAAAACGAAAAAGAATAAAGAACAAAAAATTTAAAAAAATATAAAATGGACTTCATCAAATTTAAAAACATTTGTGCTACAAATGATGCTGTAGCACCTCTTGTATTATACTGGATAGAGCTGGAATCCATTCTACTAAGTGAAGTATCCCAAGAATGGAGAAACAAGCACCACGTGTAGTCACCATCAAATTGGTATTAACTGATCAACACACACTTAAGTGCACATATAGTAATAAGATTCATCGGGTGTTGGGCAGATGGGCGGGGGGAGGAAGGGATGGGTATATACACACCTAATGAGTGCAGTGCACACCCTCTGGGGGATGAACACACTTGAAGCTCTGACTTGGGTGGGGCAAGGGCACTATATGTAACCTAAACAATTGTACCCCTGTAATATGCTAAAATAAAAAAAAATTTTAAATAAAATAAAAAGAATGTGAGAAGAAAACCCCCCAAAATGGAGAAAGTACTTGCAAATATATCTAATAAGGGACATATGCAGGATATATAGAGAACGTTTAGAAATCAATAATAATTTTTTTAAATAAGCCAGTTTTAAAATGGGTATAGAATCTAAATAGGCAGGTCTCCAAAGAAAATACACAAATGACCAAGAAACACATGAAAATCATTAGTCATTAGGGAAATACATGTCAAAACCATGACAAGATAATACTTTATGCCCACTACAATGGTTATAATAAAAAATATAGACAATAGAGTTTAGAGAAGGTGCAGAGAAACTGTAAGCCTCTTACATTACTAGTGGGAATGCAAAATGATGCATACACCAGTTTGGAAGTTCTCAAAATAGTAAACAGAGTTACCATATGGTCCAGAAATTCTACTCCTAGCTATATCCAAAAGAAATGAAAACATATATCCATGCAAAAACTTGCGCACAAGTATTCAAATGTTCATAGCAGTATTATTCACAATAACCAAAGAGTGGAGGCAACTGAAATGTTCATCAACAAAGGAGTGGATGAATAATATGCTGTATATTCACACAGTGGAATACTATTCAGCCATAAAAAGAGAAGAAAGAATGTAGTATTAATTAATACATGGTACTATATGGATAAACCTTGAAAATATCATGGTAAGTGAAAAAAGCCCGTTATAAAAGACTACATATTGCATGATTCCATCTATATGAAATGTCCAGAATAGGCAAATCTAGAGACAGTAAGTACATTCACGATTTCCTAGTCCTGAGAAGGGGTAATAATGGATGACCATCAATGGTATAGGGTTTCTGTCTGGAGTGATGAAAATTTTTTAGATTAGATTGTGGTGATGATAGCACAATTCAGTAAATGCACTAAAAAAAAGTTGTATTTTACCCATTAAATGGTTGGATTTTATGTTGTGTGAATTACAGCTCAATAAAGGTGCTTAAAAAGAAAAAAATACTTTAATGAAAGGAGACAGAATGTCTTCAATGTCTTCCCAGGAAGAAGAAAAAATACTATATCTTATTGTTAGGTACGTAGCAAGGGATTCCAGGGCTCTTAGGGACGAAAGTGGGTGTTGTTGTTGTTCAACGCCCCACATTGGCCCTACAGAGAGGCTCATGGGATATCTGCATGCGCAGTAAGACTCAGGTCATGCAGCTCCCAACTGTTCAATCAAAGTGGTTTCATGGTGACGTCTGAGCCACACGGGAGGTCCTAATCTGGTCACTAAAAAAATAAGACCCAGACCATAACCAAGCCCTTTTTTGCTCTTTCTCTTTTGCTCCGACAATGAGTCCAGTTGTCGTCTGTGGCGTATGTATCTTGCTTTGTAAACCTACATCTTGCTCTTGTTCTGTAATCCTATCTTGCTCCCCCTCAATAAATTTCACCCCATGCTGCCTTACTTTGATGTGTCTGGTCGTTCTTCCCCAAGAGCACACTAAGAACCGACATTTCAGACTGCAACCCGACATCATGAATACAGGGATCTGTGTAATCCACTGGCCTGACAGGGCAGCTATCTCCAATAGTTAGAGGAAGAAAGGCTCAAAAGGATGTAGTTTGTATGGAATAATATAAAAACAAGAAATAAAGAGAGGCAGAGCATTCCAAGTGTCAGTGTACATTAACTGGCCAACTCAGTGCCCTGTCAGTATGGAAGTTTGTCCCTATGGTGGATATGAATGCATCAGACTTCAGAGCATACACATCTACACCCTTAGAACCAATTCTGTATGCACGGAGCAAACTTTTCATTGTATTTCACTTCCCCATATCCTTTCCTATAGGAAAAAAGTCACTGATCACTTTAAGAAGAAAATTACCACACATATTACAATTGAATATCTCATTATATAACAGTAAATTTAATTTTTTAATTGACCAGTGTCTTTCAAGCTTGCTGGTTATGAGTAAGTTCCTGAGACCGAGTCCGGGGAAAATGTTTCTGGACTCTCAAATCTGAAGACCAGACTGTGGATCCCTTCCACTCCATGAAGTTTCTTGTAAACTAGCTAGATGATTGACACTCCATTTTGATACTGCAATCAAACTGCAACAGTTGTATTCCCTGACAATAGCTTTTAAAAAATAATTACCTATATTAAATAAGAAAACATTTTTAATCCTAAACACTGGGCTCTGCTCATGGTAAATATTTAGGCCCAGGAATCAAGCTGCAGTTGAAAAATCTTAGTCTTTAAGAAACCTTATGTAAACTTGTAAATATAACAGAAATTCAGGTCACCCGAAGCACCAAAAGTACATTTAAATGTAACCATGTTTACCATGTCAGTCTAACTTTGTCCAGCTATTTCTTTCAGTGGCAGATCAGGTTGTGGAAATAATTCTATTAAGTACCTCTCACAATGTACATTACATCTGTGCTTTTATTATTACAAAAGAAAAAATGTTCCATAATATTGTTCCTCCACGATCGCTCTTCAATTTTCTAATATAAAGCATCTACCACTGTAACAGCAAATTTTATAATTATAGGTCCACTATCCCATACACAAAACCTTTGGGATTTCACATTTTCTCATTCAACACTTTTCAGGTTTTAGAAAAATAATACAGTACATACATCATGTTGTACATTGCTTCCCCAGGGAGCTCTGAGGTAGCACTCTTGCAATCCAACGTTAATGGTAATCAATACATTGATTATTCTTGTAATCAAACATTAATATCCCACAAAAGTGGGATAAAGACTCACATTACTTCAGACCAGATTTTGCCTCCCTATGAATGCGCTGCAAACTTCTGGGGAAAGAAATAGGTTTTTAGAGCCTTTTGCATTTTGGAATCATGGATATGCCATTCTAGACGTGTAATTTAAATGACTAGGTTACATCAAGAAAAGAACTAATAAATTTGTCATGTGACAAAAGTAATGATGGAAAGGAAAAAAATGTAATGCTTTAGGTCTAATAAGAAATCATATTTAATTCCCTTATCTTCTCACCATCCCCCTCCGCCCTCACATTTGAACCTGAATCAAGCAGGGTAGAGTACTTTAGAGATGTCAT
Organism: Cheirogaleus medius; assembly: GCA_008086735.1. NCBI lineage: Eukaryota > Metazoa > Chordata > Mammalia > Primates > Cheirogaleidae > Cheirogaleus > Cheirogaleus medius. The sequence continues at coordinate 9,295,744 of VBSM01001124.1, read as the reverse complement.
TTAGCTACATAGTATCACAAATTTAATATATTTAAAATTCCATTTATTCATAAGGATTAAATCCACTTTCCTGCTCTCACCAGCATTTTCTCAGTGGTTAGACTGTGACTAGCCTTGTGTGAGACCCAGAAGTAGGAGAGAAATGCTGGAAAAGAAATTTTGACGCATACCTCCTGGTATATTGTGTAGACTAATATGAAATACGAATAGATAAATACATTTTATTATCCAATGTAAGTATTACATTTCATGGATACATATGTTAGAAAACAAGGTTTTGAAAGGCCGTCCCAGATGGCGGAATTTAGAGAAAAATATTTCACATCAAAATTCAGGGAATTCCTCCACAAAAATGGCACTTCCTATCTCTAAAGCAAAGGATTGCATTTAAATTTGTTTATGACATATTGTGGGTGGACAGGTATGAAACCAAGTCAGCAATTGCTTGATTTACATTTTTATAGACATTGCAAACAATACTATAACATCCGACTTTGATCTGATGACTACATAGGGTTTTTTTTGTGAAGGGAATTATTTCATTATGCACACAGAATTCAATTCCAAGAATCGTCTTGCATGTAAATGAACGTTTTCCAGCAAGTGTTTCAGCGTGACTTTCACTGTCTCTGATCCCTAAGAAACCTCTTGTGGTGAAGCGGAGAGCTTCCTGGAGAAGGCTCCTCGGGTTTGTATAGTGAGTCAAATTAATCAGACTGCTGTTGTGGATGTGCTATGCCTTGAATGTGTCCTTCCAAAATTCACATTGAAACTTAATCCCCATTGTGGTGATATTAAGAGGTGGGGCTATTTGGGAAGCAGTTAAGTCATGACGGCCCTTCCTGAATAGATTAGTGACCTATAATAGGGCTCGAGGGAGCTAGCTTAGGCCCTTTTTCTTGTGCCCTCTGCCTTCCATTATGTGAAGACACAGCAACAAGATGTTATCTTGGAAACAGACAGAACAGGCCCTCATCAGACACCAAACCTGCTGCTGCCTTCATTTTGAACTTCCAGTCTCCAGAACTGTGAGAAATAAATTCCTATTGTTTATAAATTACCCATTTTGTGGTATTTTGTTATAGCAACACAAAGACAGGATGGCGCATAAGCGTGTTATGATGACACTTTTTTAACAGAAGGTGATTTGTTTCAAAATTGTTAATCTATTTTTAAAATTTCAATAGATTTAGGGGTACAAGTGGGTTTTGGTTACATGGATGAATTGTATAGTGGTGAAGTGTAGGCTTTTTGTGTACCTGTCAACTAAATAGTGTACACTGTACACTATTATCTAATAGGTAACTTTTCGTCCCTCTGCCCTTCCAACCTCCCCTCTTCTGAGTCTCCAGTGTTCATTATACCACTCTGTACACCCTGCACCCACAGCTTAGCTCCCACTTAAAAGTGAGAACAAGTGGTATTGGTTTTCCATTCCTGAGTTACTTCGCTTAGAATAATGGCCTCCAGTTCCATCCAAGTTTCTGCAAAAGACATAATCTCATTCTTTCTTATGTCTGAGTAGTATTCCATGGTGTGTGTGTGTGTGTGTATACACACTGCATTTTCTTTATCAACTCATCAGTAGGTAGACACTTAGGTTAATTCCATATCTTTGCAATTGTGAATTATGCTGCAATAAACATTTGGGTACGGGTGTCTTTTTGATAGAACGATTTCTTTCCTTTGGTTAGATACCCAGAAGTGGGATTGCTGGATCGAATGGTAGGTCCACTTTTAGTTCTTTGAGGAATCTCCATACTGTTTTCCATAGAGGTTGTACTAATTTACATTCCCACCAACAGTGTATGAGGATTCCCTTTTCACTGCATCTCTGCCAACACATGATGACTTTTATAAAAGAAGATTCCCCAAATGTTCAGCAATGGTAGCATTTTGGAAATATGTGTGTTCCTTCTCCTATGGAGAACAGGGCCTCTTCACCCGTCTCGCACCAGAGCTTCTCCAGGTCCCTGTTGGTTGAGCCCCTGGGAAGCAGAAAGTGGAGCGTGGAAATGCAGGTATGCAGGGCAGGGGACGCGTGGAATGCAGCTGAGAAAACCAGCAAATGTTAGCTCCTAAAGCACTACTCTGAAAAGAGGTCTTCTGTGGAGTCTGGCATTTCTCTCTGTCTGTGCATTTGTTTCACCAATAATTGAGCATATACTACATGCAGGCACAATTCTAGGTCCTGAGAGGAAAAACAACATCTCCTGTCTCAGAAAGCTCATCTGCTAATGAGGAAGACAGACAATAAAAAAGAACACATAAATAAACATACGACTCTAAGATGAAGCAAGGTGTGTGGACTGTTGGGTGAAAGCCTCACTGAGGTACTCACATGTGAGGGTAGGCAGGGCCCCACTGTGGGCAGGCTGGCAGCCTGGTCACCCCAAGTCACAGAAAACAGCAGTGCAGCTGGAGTGGCCAGAGCACTGTGGCTGCAGGAGAGAATGGGGAGAGAACAATCTGGGGAGGAAGAGGGGGCCGATGACACAGGCCCCAGAGGCCATGTTAAGGTATGTTGTCCTGAAAGCAATGAGAAAATTTAATCGAGGAGTAACATGATCTTGTTATTCCAAAAATATTGCTCATACTGCTGTATTCGCTAAATATAATCTTACAGAGGTGGGGGCACAAGAGTGAGTGCAGCAAAGTGAATTCAGAAGACCTATTAGTGGTCTAGAAAAAGATGATAGTGGTGTGGACTATGGAGTCATGATGGAAACAGAGAGAAATGGGTGAATCTGAACACTATTAGGAGTTCAAAATGCTTATGGAGTGAACGTGGGGAATGAGGGAAAGGAAGAGATGGAGGGTAGGTCCTAGCATTTTGCTTTGAATAACTGGCTAGATGGGGGTGCCATTTACTAAGATGGGGAAGATGGGATCTTATAAAGCTTCAGGGTTCGAATGTCAATAAGGCTGCTGTGGGCATGCTAACTTATGGATTATTCTTCAACATCCAAATGAAAGTATTTCATTCCACTGGAAATAGAATTGTACTAAATCACTGAAAATAGAGCTGGAGATATAAATTTAGGAGACATTAACATTTCAATGGTAATATAAAGCCATAAGGTTAGGTAAAATCACCAAAAAGGAAAGTATAGATAGACCCTGTGTCACCCTGGAAGGAGCATGGTTGGCTTATATGAAAAATTCAACATAAAACCCACTTGTTTGAGGGGTACATGGAGCACCTTTAGAATAAATAGGTACTTCCATATCTGAGTGCCTTTCTATGCCTACATTGTAGAGAATTAATTGAAGGGACATTGGGCATTTATCACATGGAAAATACATTAGCAACTGGCTGCCCAGAGTCTTCTTCCTGTTGTTTTCAGGCCTTCCTGTCATTATCAGGACTTTCATCGGATTTGGAATTTTTTCAGCCATTATTTCTTCAAATTTCCTTCTGCCCCATTTTTCCTCCCTCTCCTTCTGGACTACACAGATGTTACTCCAACAACGTGGATATTACACCTTGGACTGTGTCCCACATCTCTTGCATGCTCTGTCCTGCTTTTTCCATTCTCTTTTCTCTTTTTGCTTCCTTTCGGACGTATTCAACATCCCCGTCTTCCTAACTACTAATGCTATCTTCTCCTGAGTCCAGTCTGCCATGGAATCCGTTCAGTGAGTTCTTATTTCAGATACAAATTTGTCAGTTACAGGATTCTCATTGGATTCTTTTTATAGATTCTAATTTGTTGTTAAAATGCTCCTTTTTAAAATCCATTTTTGTCTAGTTTTTCATCTATTTTCTTTGACATATTAATAGTAGTTATATTAGATCCTTGTCTATTCTGTCCAAAATCAGGATCATCTTTGGTATCCTTCTACTGACAGACTTATCTATTGACTATCGACTACTGGTCTGCATTGCCTGCTTATTTACATAGCTAGTAAGTGAAGGCTGGATATTGCAGATGATACATGTAGAAGCTGTGGATTATGTTATCCTCCTCTAAAGAATGTTGAACTTTGTTCTCACAGGCAGGTTAATTACTGACAGATCCCATATATACCATCAGGCTAAGGAAGGATGACTGTGGTTTTGTGTTTATTCCTAAGACAGAGCCCTTACTCCTAGTCTGTGAACCTTTCTCCTAAGTTGTGGTCTTTCTAGAGTCTTAACTGAAGGCCTGGGATGAATATCTCTCCCAAAGTTCTCTCCATCCTCACTAAGCTTGAACTTTAATTTTTCCAGAGTATACTACAAAGGTATAGTAACCAAAACAACATAGGACTGGCATAAAAACAGACACATAAACCAATGGAACAGAACAGAGAACCCAGAAATAAATCCACGCATTTAAGCCAACTCATTTTCAACAAGGGCTCTTAAGAACACACACTGGGCAAAGGACAGTCTCTTTAATACGTGGTGCTGGAAAACTGGATATCCATAGATATACAAAATGATCCAGAAGAATGAAACTAGACCCCTATCTCTCGTCATATATAAAAATCAACTCAAAACAGATTAAAGAATTAAATTTAAGACCTGAAACTATGAAACTACTAGAGGACAACATTGAGGAAACAATTCTGGGCATTGGTCTGGGAAAAGATTTCTTTTTTTTTTTTTTTGAGACAGAGTCTCACTCTGTTGCCTGAGCTAGAGTGCCATGGTGTCAGCCTAGCTCACAGCAACCTCAAACTCCTGGGCTCAAGTGATCCTCCTGCCTCAGTCTCCCGAGTAGCTGGGACTACAGGCACGCGCCGCCATGCCTGGCTAACTTTTTCTAAATATTTTTAGTTGGCCAATTAATTTCTTTCTATTTTTGGTAGAGACGGGGTCTCGCTCTTGTGCAGGCTGGTTTCAAACTCCTGACCTTGAGCGATCCTAACGCCTCGGCCTCCTAGAGTGCTAGGATTACAGGCAGGGGCCACTGCGCCCATCCAGGAAAGATTTCTTAAGTAAAACCTCAGAAGCACAGGCAAGCAAAGCAAAAATTGAAAAAATGTAATTATATCAAGCTAAAATACTTCTGCACAACAAAGGAAACAATCAACAAAGTGAAGAGATATGCTATAGAATGGGAGAAAACATTTGAAAACTATTTATTTGACAAGTGATTAATAAAAAGAAAATATACGAAACTCAAACAACTGAATAGCAAAAATCAAAAAATACTATTTAAAAATGAGCAAAAGATCTGAATAGACATTTCTCAAAAGAAGACACAAATAGTCAACAGGCATATGAATAAAAGCTCAACATCACTAATCATCAGGGAAATGCAAATCAAATCCCCAGTTAAAATGACTATTGTCAAACAACAGAACATAACAAATGCTGGTGAGGATGTGGAGAAAGGGAAACACTCACACACCATTGGTGGGAATGTAAACTAGTACAGCCACTATGGAAAACAGTGTGAAGGCTCCTTTATCATAACTACCATATGATCCAGTAATCCCACTGCTAGGTATGTAGCCAAAGGAAATAAACCAGTATATCAAAGAGATATCTGCACTCCCATGTTTATTGCAGCATTATTCACAATAGACAAAATATGGAATCAACCTAAGTGTCCACCAACAGATGAATAGATAAAGAAAATGTGGTGTATATGTACACAATGGAATCTTATTCAGCCATAAGAAGAATAAAATTCTGTCATTTGCAGCAACATGGATAGAACTAGAGGTCATAATGTTAAGTGAAATAAGCCAGGCACAGAAAGACAAATATCACATATTCTCAATTGTATGCAGGAGTTTAAAAAGTGGGCCTCATGGAGGTAGGGAGTAGATTTGTGGTTACCAGAGGCTGGGAAGGGTGTTGGGAGGGGTTTGAAGAGGGGATACAAACATACATTTAGATAGAAGGAATAAGATCCAGTGCTCAGTAGCACAATAGGGTAATGCCTAGAAGAGATATCCTTGTATCTCTAGGTCCTTGTAAGGCTATAGTAAGAGTTGGATCCTGTTTTTATATTCAATATGACATTCTGTTTCTCCTCATTGTTGAGATTGGTCCCTTTCTATTATCTTGATTATTCATCTATTTGAATTTATCTATTATTTTACTTTTTTCTATATTTCCAGCTTTTCCTATACTATTTTTCTTCTTCTTTCTCCCTTCTTTTAGATTGACTTGGTTTTTAACATTTCATTCCCCAACATTTACTGTTTCAGGAGTTATACCCAGTTTTGTTGTTTACTACGTGATATCCTTAGAATGTTAACAAGCCTATATGAAGGTTAACAAGCTAGTAGGAAATTAATAGCATACATGAGTACATTTTAATAAAGGGATCTTCCCTAAGGTACAGTCAGGGTTTATCTGAGTTTTGTGAGGAACAACAAGGGGTCATTATCACACTTGGGTTTGCAAGGGCAAGGCTAGAAGAACAGTTTCCAAACCACAAAGGGTAGATGTAGCTCTATGGTGTCCAACAGAAGCTGTGTTTGCAAAAGCAAAGCAGACTACCTGTGGTGACCCAGCTTGGAAGGAGCCAGAGGTAAAAATGCCTCTATCTCACTCCTCTTTCACCTCCAGGGCCTTTCTGGAGCAAGCCAACTGCAATCCAAAAAGCAAGGGTACCCAGGGAGCAGCCTTGCCCAGTTCAGAGCAGGAGAGGCCTGGGAGTAAACAGTAGGTTAGAATCTACAAACTTTTGAATTCTGAAGTGAATCCACCACTCTACTGTCTCCCACATCACACAGGGACCCTAAGGCACATTCAATACAACTGCTCCATTGTAACTTAAGTAACATTACAGCCAGCATTTTAGCTGTACTTTCACCCCCCAAATTAGCATTGCTCCTTTCTTTTTTATTCATTTATGAGTTTGAACACTGTCTTTTTGCACCCCAGGCTTTCTATTGTGCATAATTGTCTCTCTCAAGTGCCTTCAACAGTGCTATCAATGAAGGCCTGGTGGTTGGAACGCCCTCAGTTTTTGTTTGTTTGAAAATGTCTTTATTTTGCCCTTATTTTGTGATGAAAGTTAGGCTGACCAAATAATTTTTCAGTCACAATTATTTCCCTCAGCCCTCTGTAGATGTTATTACACTTGTTTCTGGGTTCCATTGTCTTTTTTAAAATTATTATTTCAAAATATTAAGGGGGTACCAATGTTTTTGGTACATGGCTTGAGTCAGGGCTATAAATGTGCCCATTGTCCCTTAATGGAGTCAGCTCTGGTCTAATTGTCCTTCCTTTGTAGGCAGTATAGCTTTTCTTCTGCTTGTAAGATCTTTATCTTTGTTCTTTCAGCTGTTTACAATTATTTCAGTATTTTCTTTTTTAAAAAATTATCCATCTTAGAAAATTCTGTGCTCCTCTTGAACATGAGTTTGCATAGCTTCCATAAAGTTTTAAATTTCTTAACTGTGCTTTCCTTAACTATTCCCTCTTCTCTGCTGTCTCTATTCTTTCCCTCTGGAATGTTGATGAGTGTTTGTTAAACCACCTTTTCCTATTCTTGACCTGTCTTCTCTAACATATTTTCCATTTTCTCATCTCTTAGTGCTATATTCTAAGTACTTTCAAATTACTTTTCTGGTTTACTAATTCTCTCTAAACTGTATCTAATCTGCTGTCTGAACCATCTACTAACATTTTGATTTCATTGATTAAGTTTTCCATTTCTAATGTTTCTATTCTATCATTTTTAAATTGGTCTTTTCCTATTTGGTATCTTGTTTCTTACTAATATTTTTATTTTCTCCTTCATTTTATTAAAGATTTTAAGAATTGCTTTATTTTAATGTTCTCTATCTTATAATTCAATTGTCTGCATTCCTAAGATTCTCACTCTGCCATTTTTTCCCACTGTATATGTTTTGTCATTTTGATTGTGAGAACATGGCCAGCAGAATGTAATTGAGGGTAACCATAAAGGAGGCTGAAGTAAGAGTATTTTCACCCTATTTTTTCCCCTAAGATATCTAGGACACTATAATTCTGGGGGTATTTTAATTTAATACTTGGCTTGTAATTTTATGAGCCACAACCGTAACATAATTTAAATTTCAAGCATATGTAAGGGCATTTTCATGGTTACAAAGAGTCTGGAGGGAAAAAATGAAAAGTATTTTTCAATCCAGAGCTGCTGGTTCCCTCTTTCAGCCACTTCCACCTGCATCAGTGTTTCTTATTCAGGAGAAGAAGAATCCTGTTTTTGTTTTTGAGCAAAGCTTTGTATTTACTTTCTACAAAACAAGCATTGTTTCTATGATTTAGTTGAGAAAAGGAAGACCAGTTAAAGCTCAGTTCACCCTTTTGCAATTAAAATATTTCATTTAATTAATAAATGATGTTTAGTATACTCTGCTTTAAAAGTTAAGAAAGTAAATAATGCACTTAGGATTCAGAGTAAAAATGGGGGGAAATGTAGCATCGAAGGAAATGAAGACTTTGGTGGGAGGAACACTGAACTGTACTCGTGAAGCCTGAGTTCTACTCTTCATCCAGTCACCAATGATGGGTGTGCTGTTGTCAAAGGGATTTATTCTATCTTAGCAACAATTCACTCAACTGACAACAAATTAAATTTTGTTACATGTTCTCTAATATGTCATCCTGTTCTAAAATTCTATAAATATTAGTTACTTGGAAATTTGATGTATATACACTACATACTTCCCTGAGGATGTTGAATAAGTGAAAGAATATTTACTTATCAACCTCCTCATTATAATGAACAATATAAAAACCTTAATACTTCATGTTAAATCTCTTTTGTTTTAAAGGGGGAAAAAGTTAAAGTTCTTAGATCATAATGCAACTTAGTTCCAAAAACTTCTATCCAGCTGGCTCAGATCTGATGGACTATTTCTGGTGGTAATATATGTGGCAAAATGCGGGTGAATGTAAAGCCAATAAATATTTATTCCCAATTATGAGTTTGCCAAATAAGCAAGAAAGACTACAAGTCTTCTATTAAGTAGTTATTAAGCATAAAAAAGGCAAAGCTACCATGATTTACTCTCTGTCTGATACTGTCTCATCCTGGCTTTGCTGTGGTCCCTGCTCTGGCCACCAGCTGCCATCAGATACAGCCTCAGAGCATCTCAGGTCCATTAACGACTGAGTTCTCGCCTCCTGCCCTAATCATTTCGCTACTGTCAAGGGGAGTCCTGCAGGCACCTGTTCAGCTGTTCTGTCACAGCCTCATATCCAGAAGTGTGAGGGCATTAGCCCTGGAGCAACCCTCATCCACTGGGCAAGGCCTAAGAGCTTCCCCTTCCATACCTCTAAGGGACAGCCCTGTGCATTCTGCAAAGTCCTTGGATGATGCTCAGCAGTAGTCCTTGTTCACAGCAGTAACCAGCGCAGCTAGGAACTCGTGCCTCCTGCAGCTGACTTCCTCCTCCTCTACCTCTCATTCTTCCCAGTCTCTCACCCATCCTTTCCCTTGTGATCACTTTCTAAAATCGCTTGCCTTCATCCCAGCTGCTGGGGATGTGGGGAGCCCGACCGAGCCCTCCTTTGAGCTGAAGGCCTCGTTTCCTCAGATATTGGACATGTTGCTTGTTGGTGGCTGTCTGAGAACTGCTGTTGACTGAAGGCGCTGTGTCACTCAAGGCTATGCCACTGTCCTGGAGCCAGAGGCTACCAGTGGCTGGTCAGTATTGGCGGGTGTACAAAGGCCTAGCCAGCCCCTTGCCTCAGCTTGGGGCGACTCTGCAAGGCCGGCAGGGAGTCAGAGCTCACCTAGGCTTGGCGGGCGCCTCTGCCACGTTACATCACAGGTCAACTTCTCCATGTGTCCAAATCCGCTTCTCCCACTTCCTTACCCGTGTTGATACTGAGAGCACACTTAATGACAAACCACTCAGCACACACCTCCATCTCAGGGCCTGTTCCCGAGTTACCCAGGACACAAGCTCTTGTCCTAGGCTATGTTGTCTTGTTTCAGTTTGGGGGAGGGGGCAGTCCAAGTGGCCACAGTTGGAATGTGTTCTCCATCCCTCTCTCTCTCTCCCTTTATCTCTCTCTCTCTGTGTGTGTGTGTGTGTGTGTGTGTGTGTGTGTGTGTGTTGGGAGGTGGGAATTTAGGGGTTTTGCTGATCACTTCCGGTCAGCAATAATTTCTTGTTTTTAATTACAGTATTTCTGGCATAGGAATCAATCATGACGAGAGAGTCACTCCATTTTAAGATGGAATTCAGGGCCAATAACTAAAGCATACCAATTAGATACTGGGAGGGGAAGGGCCATAGAAAAAACAAGCATGTCAGTACAGTATGTAGTTTTTTCCTATCTCATTGAAAAATTATATTTATATATCATTATTTTGTGACACTACAGCCAATAATGTTGTAAATTTATATACATATATATTTTTTAATTTTTCCAAGGCAGTGAAGATCTATAATTTTCACCTTTCTGTTTCTGAATATTCCTGAAATTTTTCAGCACTTTTACATTTTAGCTGCTTTTGACTCAGTAGTTTCATTGCCAATTAAGTATCCCTCATAATTTAAAATTAGCAGGCGATATACCACTTTTTCAAAGTTGCAAATAAATTGATAGGGAAGTTAAATTCAAATCTGAAGCTGATTCCTACAAGGCCACTTATTTTTGGCATTTAATACCACCTACCCATGCAGGAAATTAAGTAGTGTTCTTTCCTTGACTATGTTTTTTTTTAATTTAATGATGGTTTAAATACAGTAATTGCAGAGAAGAAATAAATCACAAAGAAAACAAAAACAGAACTATATACATAGCCTTTTGTGACTACACTGCCTTTTTCAAGAAGGCACGGTGAAATTAAAGACTCAGCAGTAATGTGTGATTTTCCCCACTATGGACAATCCATTCCAGAGTACTCAGGCTCCCAAGACAGTGCATTTCTTTTTAATAGAAACAAATTTAAACTGTGTCATCCATTATTTCTAATATTCATTTTATTTTATGTACATTAATCCAGTTGATATTAAAGAAAAATACCTAAATGCTTTGGCTTTTATATTTCTTGGGCCTTTTATATTTCATGTAAAGCATCAATATCACATTTCATAGTTATAAAGATCATGCCATCTAAATAATGCTTCAGAGATTGAACGTCATTGTTAACTGTTCGTGTTTTTTGAGGACACAAAAAATGCATGGAATTTGTTGACAATCAAGTACCTTGTTTGCTCCTTTCTTTTTCTAGTGTATAGCGGTGACCACTTTTGTTAAATGCATATAAAACAGTTCAAGGCCAGACACAGGGGAAGGGAGTTCCAAGGTAAATGTATAGTCCATCTCCCCACGTGATCCTCTCCTACCAAACAATGCCTCTTGTGTCCCCTATCCCAGGGTGGACCAGAGCTCTGGGTTGTCTCTAATTACTCCACCCTTTTCCTTTTTCTCTTCCCCAATTCATCTGTCTTGCTTTCCAAACACTCAGTCGAGGCTGATCTCAAAAGGAACATGAACATCCTAGTCTGTATGACACAGTTTGATGGGCATGTGCTTCCAGATTTGGACTTTTCATAATGAAGAGCTCTATTAGGCCTCTGTTCTTTTCAGTTGTGTAGGTATGTTAGACTTGAAGGGTGCCCTATTAAAAACTCATAGTCCTCTGGGGTGGTACCAAGAGCTAAAATCATTACTAGACCTAGAAAGCAATCCTAACCGAACAAGGCTACAGACACCTGTGCCAGGAGGAGAGTGGCACTGAGGTGACCTCATCAGTCCAGTGCATAAATGCTTGCACAGTGCGTGGTAGGTACTCAGTGAGTGGCGAATGGACTTGTAGGTTGACAACATAAAGTGGCAAGTGTCAAACTCCTGCTTCACCACATTCACAGCTTGCTATGAGGCTTTGTTTTTGAGGCATTGTTAGCAGCCCAGCAAATCAATTTCATAAACAAATGCAGCTTAACATAAGGTGTTAATAAAAAATTTCCAGATATACTCCTTCAACACACGCACACACAAACGCGCACACACCCCCATGTCCCGGGGGCTTCATGTAAGTGCTTCTGTTATAGCCTTTCTCACACAGTGTAATCACTGACTGCGTCCACATTGTTTCTACTTCCACATGGCCACATGTCTCAAACTCAAGTGCTTACTAGGTCCCCACAAATGACATGAATGTTCAAGGCAGAGGCAGATTCAAGCTGCACTTTCCAAAGCAGCAGCACTGCCCTGCCCGGCTGACAGTTGCCATGTACAATGTGGGCTCGATGTTGCTGTATATTCTGATTTAAGTTGAAAAAGATGCATTAACTTAATGTAAAATTAATTGACAACTAATTCAAAATTTGGGAGTCCAACTCTGCATCAGCTAGACAAATTGGACCACAAGTGGCCACTATTGTGGCCTGTGAACAAGAATGTGATGCTCTGAACTCATATCTGGGTCTTGCTCTCCATCTGTAGAGCTTAGCCCGGTGTAGTGGGTACTAGTGAGAATGAGTCCATGGAAGGGCTGAGAATGCCCATGAGAGGCCAATGGGCCCTGGGAAATGATGATCTACAGATTTTCTTTTCTCATCTAAGAAGGAAAATCTCTATTTTTACAGACTCTTCCCCTTACCACAATATATCAAAAACATCAAAGACATAAAAATCATCCAAGGCAACATTATCAAAAACCATAAAGCAAAAAAAAACTTCTTTAAAAAATAGCAAACCCTTGGAGCCCAGCTCAGTGGCACCCACTCTCAGGAGGCTGAGGCAGGAAAATCACTTGAAGCCAGTCCAGGCTGCAGTGCGCTATGATCACACGTGTGAGTAGCCACTGCACTACAGCCTGGGCAACACCGCAAGATGCTGTGTCTATAAAAAATAAATAAATACATAAAATAACAAATGCTTAATATTTTATTATGTCAGGTTTGACTATAAAAACAAAATCAGGTAAAACATGTCTGGGTAGTGCCAATTCCTCCTTGAACTTGCTCTTCTGACCACAAATGATACGCTGGATACTTTTATGCATAAATTCTCACCCACATGAATGTTTGTAGTGCTCTATGTGTTCATAAGTTGCTGGAAATTGTCAGAAAGAAAAATTTGAAAGGGTCCTGAAGAGAATGAAGAATCACTCAATTTTATGAGCCTGTTCTTTTGCCAAGAGAATTAAAATAAGCCTTAAAGCAACACTTTAACTTTATCTACACCACCGAAGTGCAGTAGAGATTTAAGGAAATTGTATTTAATTCATACAAAAAGAAGAGTTTAGCCAAAATGATTAAAAAATTGATAACCTATTTGGTTCAAATTCATCATCTACTATGGGTTTTTTATTTGTTTGGACACCCTAAAATTAGTCTTTTACTTTCTACTAATGTTGGTTTCATTTACTTAGGGGAAAAAAACTCTGCCTTTCTAGTTATTGCATCAAATTGTATGAATCTGGGGTATACACATGAGTTTCATGGGCTCTATGAACCCTGTGAAATTGTGTGCAAAATATTTTTATGTGGGAAGGGGGTTCAGAGTTTTTATTAAGTTTCAAAAAGACTAAGAAAATATTAATAATCATAGACATAGAAGATCTCCCAGTTCTCTTCCAACATTGAAATTCTATGATGATTTCAGAAATTCATGCAAAGAGAATGTGATTATGGAAATGACTAGAAATTGTGTAAATATTTTATTGGAATAATAAATTAGTTAAATTAAGAATAAATGGAAAATGGTTGGTATGTATCTATCTTGTATCCTTTGATATTGTTTTCTATTTTACAAAATGCAAAGCCAACTCTCAATATACAAAGAGTTCTAACTAATCAATACTAAATGAACTACTCAATAGAAAAAAATGAGCAAATGGCACCCTCTCTCCAATCACCAACCCCAATGTGCTATATATAAACACAGATATATCTATTCTAATGGACTGTGTCTAGTTATCCCAAAGCTAAGTGGCTTAATTCAATAATTGTTTAGTATAAAGCATTATGCATCTATGGATTGGCTGGAGATTGGCAGAAACCAGTTGGGGTTACATGTTTGTAGGCCAACTTGGGATTCTACTCTTGACTAGACTGGCTAAGGTGGCTTAAACTAGGCAGCTCTGCTCCATCCTCCTCCTGGGACCAGTGGGAACATACGTGTGTCCTGCTCATCACAATAGCAGATAATCTACAGCAAGCAGAAGCTGTGAAGGCCTCTTAAGGTCTAAACAGCCCCGTTATCACCTCTGCCTCACTCAGTTGCCCAAAGCAAGTCATTTGGTTGAAGAAATACACCTGCGTCTTTTATGGGAAGAATTGAAAGTCACATGGAAAAGAGCATGAATACAGAGAAGTGTAGAGAAGTGAGACCATTCATTCAGTTGATCACGTGGGCTGAACTTCTGAAGAGTTCAAACAGGAAGCAGCTTTAGTTTTTTCCCAGTATTGCCTTAAAATATGTTCTGTTGAATCTCCCTCCTCCCACTCCCATGATCATATATCTAATTTTAGCTCTAAGTCTCATTTGCGTAATGAATCTTCACTTTCAGGCAAGAATATGTCCAGGCCAACCATGTCCAAACTTCAACATCCAATTCAGAGCTTCTCTCCTTTCCTGGTTCTTGGCTCAGTGACTTATGGAGGGGGCAGGAGTGATACCCCTGACCCCCTTCAGGGAAGGACATGCTGCCCAGCTGCAGGCAGTGGACAACAGACAGACCCAGCCATCAGCCCCTTCAGGGCGGCCTCAGCTGCAGAGAGCCACCTGTCCAAGGTCACGTCCTACCTGGGCAGCTGTATCCAGTGATGGAGGGGGAAGTACAAAGGCCCGAATGTGGACCATGCTGGTGGGCAGTCCTTGCTCCAGAACTCCTGCGATGTTGGCTGGGGTTTCACGGGGTCTGCCTCACAGTCTGCCTGATGCTGTTTCCTCTCTCTTCCTTTCACAAGTGTTGATCCCAGTAAATATTCTGCTTCCAGAAAACCCAGCCTGTGACAGATTTGTTCCTTAACTCTTTCCCCTTCTCTTTCTTCTGCTGACCTCTCTAGGAGATATGCTGGGGAATTGGAGACCAGAGGTGAGGCTGGAAAGGTCCTGTCACTGGTGCTGTTGTAGTCCAGATGCGCAGATGACACACAGCTACATCAATCTCTACCTCAATCTCTATCTACACAGACCCACATATGTGTGTCTATACCTATCTGTACATATCTATACACAAATGTCTATAATTATGTATGCATAGACATACGTATATTAACACAAGTGCTGTATCTATATCTATCTATACATATCTGAATATACATTGCTATATCTATCTATATATATCTGTATATACATCTCAAATGAAAACTATTTTTCTACTCACTCAACACTTCCAACACCAGATCTGTCGGTTTTTTCCATACCAAGCAGTTCTCCAATTCTTTGTGAACATCAGCTGGTGTCCTACAGTTTAATTCAATTTTGAAACTAGCTGCCTGAAGTTGGCATCAGATCCCACAAATTAAAGGCTCAGATGCACAAGACAGACCCAATTTTAGACACCAATTATGAGTCCTGGGCCTCCCACACTTCTGACCAATCAGCTATAAATCAGGGGTTCCTGCCTCCCTCTCCATGGGTTCAGTAATTCACTGAGATGACTCACAGAATTCAGGGAAACAGATGACTGGCTTATTATAAAGGATGCTACTTAGGAACAGCCAAATGAAGATGTGTCAGACAAGGTATGGAGAAAGTGGCATAGAGTTTCCATGCCCTCCCAACACCTGAATGTGTTCACCAACCTGAAAACTCTCTCAGCCCCACTGTTTAGGGTTTTTATGTAGGTTCCATTACATAGGTATGATTGATTAAATCATTGCCCACTGGTGGTTGAACTCAATCTCCAGTCCCTCAGGAGGTCTGGGGTAGGATTGAAAGTTCCAACTCCTTAATCTCATGGTTGTTTCTTCTGGTGACCAGCCTCCATCTTGAAGCTGTCTAGGGCCCACTAAGTCACCTCGTTAGCATAAATTCAGTGATGGTGGAAAGGGGCTTGGTATGTATAATAAAAGACACTCTTCTCACCTCTGTTGCTCAGAAAATTCCAAGGGTTTTAGGAGTTCTGTGCTGGGAATTAGGAACAGAGACGAAATATGTATTTCTTATTATATCACAGTACCTATCTCTATCCATTTGTCTACCATCTCACCTCTGCCTTGAGCCTCTGGTCCTGTACAGAGTAGCCTGGACAGAGAGAAGAATCTTGTTCTCCCTGCCTGCCCCTGTTTCCCTGGCCTCACAGAGGCTCTGGCAATCCCTCCTCTGGACTCACCTTCCCTTACATACCCTTTCTTAATGCCCTACAACTCTACTGCTTACATAAGTATAACAGAAAACAGAAATCTCAGAACTACACCTCCCCCAACTCTTTATGCAAAAGGAAGTTCAGCCTGGAGGCTGAGTCATGCAATGCCCCCTTCCAAATAAATAACTGTTACTAACATTACTTATGCATTAGCCACAGCACCATGGAAGGGTAAAAGGCCTCAGGCTTCTACAGGGAGTGCCCCCACAGACCATTCATAAGGAAATTCCTTGCTGGCCTCTTGTATGCAAGGACATGCAAAATGGCAGGCTAAGTCTGGTTCTTAAAACTAAAGTCTGTTCATTCCATACGGATAATGTTGATTACAAATTTATCTTCCAAGGTGCAGAACAGAGACAGACAAGATCAATCATTTCCTCTACCCATCAGGGACATCTGCATAATTAATTCTTCCTTTATGCCCTTGTTCTCTTCAAAAATTCATCTTATCTTATGTAAAATGTAGATATACTGAGCACTAATTAGAGCCTCACGAGAATGTAACCATTTACTCGCTGTCCACTCCCCCTTCTCTTTTTTCTTTCTGTCCCTCTCTCTTAAATATTGAGTTCCCTAATCCCTCTTCAGAGAGCACAGGTCACAAATACTTTGGTGGTTTATACTTTTCCCCATCATATCCTCAAACTTGGGCTTAATAAACCTCCATTGATTGAGATTTTTGCCTCAGTCATTTAACTTGGGTTGTCATAAGTAAACTGATTTTCCTGGAATTTCAGAGATAGCTATGAAAAGCATAATTTAGAGTTAAGTTTTTAGACTTGATGCTTAATAAGATTGATTGCAGAATTTAAGGGAAAAACAAAAATATATTAAATACTTCCTATGGGATCTTCAAGGAATAACACCGGGTTGTTAGTCTTATTCTCCTGTAGAGGATATTTTCTCCTTTCTAGCCTCAGAGAAAAACCCCTTCAAACCTTCATGCAACCTCCAAATCTCATTTTGCTCCAGTATTTCTCACTTTACCCACCAAGAAAATCCCTGGAATGCAACTCTCCCTGATGTCTAAGTTATCCAGGAAAGAAGCACCTTTGGGGTTGGTAGCAAGGTGAATGGAGGTAGATTTTAGCTTCACAGTTCAGAGTGAGTTTGGAAACTATGTTTTTTTCCCTTTGAAGTGCTTTGCATTCCATTTTGAAGAGAAATGAAAATACATTCCCTTTTGGCTATGGTCTCCAGTGCATGACATGGAGCATTCTCCACCCTTCTTGTCTGTGCCTTAACCTCCCTGCCCCTGCCCTAGATCAATCTATATGCCTCAGGTCTCATTCCAAAGAATACAAGGCTTTTTAAAAACACCTATTTCTTCTGTTTCAAAACATTGGACAAAGTTACAGATTAGTTTTTTAGATATATTGTGATGATAACCTTTTTTAGTAGACCAAATTTGGTTAAGCTTAAGCAACATTTTTCCAAAGATTATATAGTACCAAATAAATAAAAAAAATTCAAGTTTGCTCCACTACATAGCAAGAAAAAGTGACATGTAATAATCAACTCAAAGACATATCTTAGCAATATTATCAAGCATTAAAAATAAAAAAAATAGTTACTATAGCCTTGTAGCATAGCTTTAAGTCTGGCAAATTGATGCCTCCCAATTTGTTCTTTTTGCTTAAGATTGCTTTTGCTATACGGGATCTTCTCTGGTTCCATACAAAGCATAGAATTATTTTTTCTAGATCTGCAAAAAATGATGTTGGTATTTTAATAGGGATTGCATTGAATCTGTAGATCATTTTGGGTAGTATAGACATTTAACAATGCAGCATGGTACTGACACAAGAACAGAGACATAGACCAATAGAACAGAACTGAGAATCCAGATATAAAACCATCTTCATAGAGCAATCTAATCTTTGACAAAACATAAGCAGACAAAGCAGACAAAAACATACACTGGGGAAAAGAATCTTTATTCAGTAAAAGGTGCTGGGAAAATTGGATAGCCACATGTAGAAGACTGAAACAGGATCCTCACCTTTCACCTCTCACAAAAATCAATTCATGGTGGACAACAGACTTAAACCTAAGGTGTGAAACTATAAGAATTCTAGAAGAAAATGTTGGAAAAATTCTTACGGACATTGGTCTAGGGAAAGAATTTATGAAGAAGACCCCAAAGGCAATCACAGCAACAACAAAAATAAATACATGGAACCTGATCAAATTAAAAAGCTTCTGCACAGCCAAAGAAACTATCAGAGCAAACAGACAACCTACAGAAGGAGAGAAAATATTCAGATGCTACACATCTGATAAAGGGCTGATAACTAGAATCTATTTAGAACTCAGGAA
>VBSM01001124.1:9259336-9277108 GCA_008086735.1 Cheirogaleus medius | reverse complement strand
GAACACTCCTACACTGCTGATGGGACTGCAAACTAGTACAACCTCTGTGGAAAGCAATAAGGAGATACTTCAAAGAGATACAAGTAGAACCATTTGATCCAGCAATCCCACTATTGGGCATCTACCCAAAAGAACAAAAGACATTCTATAAAAAAGACATCTGCACTCGAATGTTTATAGCAGTACAATTCACAATTGCAAAGATGTGGAAATAACCCAAGTACCTATCAATACATGAGTGGATTGATAAAATGTAGTATATGTATACCATGGCATTCTACTCAGCCACAAAAAACAATGGCAATCTAGCACCTCTCGTACTCTCCTGGATAGAGCCTGAACCCATTCTACTAAGTGAAGTATCCCAAGAATGGAATGTCCTTGTACTCACCATGTACTCACCATCAGATTGGTATTACCTGATCAACACTTAGGTGCATATATAGTAATAACATGCATCGGGTATTGGGCAGATGGGAAGGGGGAGGAGGGAATGGGTATATACACACCTAATGGGTGCGGTGTGCACCTTCTGGGGGATGGACACCCTTGAAGCTCTGAATTGGGTGGGGCAAAGCCAATATATGTAACCTAAACATTTGTACCCCCATAATATGCTGAAATAAAAATAAAAATAAATAAATAAAACCATTTAAATTGCAAAAAACATAAAACATGAAAAGATAACTTAGAATATGGGAGAAAATATTTGCATCATATATCATGGATAAAAGGCTAACAACTGTAGCATGTAATAAGCTCTTAAATCACAGGGGAAAAGGCCAAAAACCTCATAAGAAATGAGCAAAAGATATGACAGTCTGTTCACTAAAAAAAAAAAAAATATATATATATATATATATAATTTTGACCCTAAACATATGAAAAGATGCTCAAATTCGTTCCTCATTGGCAAAATGCAAACTGAAACTACCCTGAGATACAATTTCTCACCTAAGAAGTTGGCAAAAATTAAAAAGCACAACACCACATTTAGTTGGAAAGATGGGGAAACAGGGCTCATAAGTTACTGATGAGAATGCAAATTGGCACAACCCTTCTAGAGGAGAATCTGAAAGTATCTAACAAAACTATTTATGTGATTAGTTTTGGGGAATTTACCCTAATGTCACATCTCCAACAATAAGAAAATAGATATGCAGAAGATTATCACTTACAGCACTGTTGGTAATTGCAAAATGTTGGGAACAAATGCCCACACCTAGGAGAACAGTTGAATAAACTATGGTACACACATGGTGTACTGTGCAGTGCATGAAAAGATGGGGAAGATCTATCTGAATAATGTAGCATGAGGAAAGCCAGGCAAAGGAGTATATATAGCATGCGAATTTTGTGCAAGACTGAATAAAAATAAGAAAATATACATGCATCTGCTTATTTCTACAAGATGAACAGGAAGAAAACATCATAAATGAATGAATTGGTTATCTACAGGTGGTGGGGAATAGGGTGGAAAAAATGAAGAGATGAAAATGGGTTTCAAGGGAGGTGAGGAGAGATACACTTCTCTGAATGTAGTTTTGTGTATAGTTTTGATTCTTAGAATCATCTTATGTCTAGATGTTTGAATGCTAAGGTTGTAACAGGCAAAGAAACACTGGGTAATTGTCCCAGATTATAAGAGATGAGACATACAAAACTAATGCAATGTGTGATCCTTTTTCTTTCCTTTTGTAATGAAAGACATTGTGGAACAATTGGCAACATTTTGAATAAAGTCTGTAGATTAGATAATAGTATCAATTTTCATCTCCTTATTATGGATGTATTCTGTGGGGAAGTAAGAGAATATTTATAAGAAATATAAATTAAAGTATTTCTATGTGTTTCTTTCTCTCCCTTTCATACACAGAAAGAGAATAAATTTAATTATCTAAATTACTTGTTTTGATATATTTATGTGTCATTTAAGGTTTTTTGTTGTCAACCTAATTTTAAGGATTTTCAACTATAGCTATACATGGATTGAAATGAAATTCCAGAATTCTTAATACATGCTTCAGAACAGTCAAAATATTTTGGCGTGTATCAGGCTAAAAGCTGATAGCCTAGAAAAATTATATGTCTTTAATCCATCACATTTTGAGGAATTTTAATGAGATAAAAAGAAATGAGTCAATTTTCATGGTAAAGGTCAAGCAAAATGAGAAGAAAAAATGCAGGCTGGTGAAGAAAGCTTGGCTGTGCACAGTCTCAGATGTCTTCCCCTCTACCATACCACATACAAGCAGTAACAACAGCCTGAGAATCTTGAACTCTGGAAAAGCCAAAGCAAGGGGAAGCCCGGTGGAATCCAAGTTTCCATTTGGTCACTCAGAGCTCCTGTGAAAGCTTCACTTCCTGTTCTGCCCAGTCATTGTCACAGTGCACTGGCTTGTAGCCAATTGCCAGCATCCTTAGCATCACAAATTCTTCAAGCAACATGGTCTCCGCGTGGTTAGACACTATCTCTAATTTCACATCAAGATGTGTCCCTTTGTGCAGACTGTGGCTCTGGAATGATGACTCACCGAAATATCTCACTGCGAGAGCCCCGCCTCACGCTGCCATCATCGTCCAGCCCTGCAGCAGCTGCTGTCCCTTAGACACTTTCTTTTCCCAGCTTCGGGACTACTTTCATTCTGAGCAAAAGAGAAAAGTGAGTTGAGGCCAACAATTTCTGAAAAACGTCATGCCCAGGGTCCCGTGGAAAAACGCAAACCTCTGCTGAAGAGATTACTGCAGAGTCAAACTTTGAACTGATTTTATGCTTCAGTAAGTGTGCCAAGGGTCTTGGGGATCACTGAAGTATCTTCAAGATGTCCGGAGTAGATGTTAATAGTGGATCCTGATGAAACTTTTCCTACGGCTCTTCCTGGTTACTTAGACGTGGCCATCAGCAAACCCCAGCCATGGGGAGAGGCTTTGTAAGGTTCCTTTCCAGAAGGTGAACAACTCCCTGTCTCTCACCAACCATCAGGCTCACAAGATGGGAATTTCTCAGTGTATTCATTTCTTATTCTCAACTCAATGCTCTGTGGGGCCACTGTAATTGGAAAATCGTGTATGCCTTTGTTCTTGCTGTATGTCTTAAATTAAATGCATCTGTCCCTTCAACGTAGTTCTCAAGTCTCTATCATGGCTCAGGCTCTTGCCAGGCTAAACCAGGCCTCCTCTAGGACGGCAAAGACAGCACCGGGGAATTCTTCAATCAGTTTTGAGTACAACTCAGGGCAAGTTCAGCATTGGTAGAGGTGACAAAGGCAAAGCGACACATAGGAAGTTAACCAAAGATGTTCAGAATGCCCTGGACATGGAGAATGCATCAAGAAGGCAGCATTTTTACAGGACCTTGAGATAGTCACTGAATTTTTTACAAACATGACCTTCATTACAGTTGCTAGGCTCTAAATGAAGACAGAGTCTCTACGTGAGTAATCTCTAAACAAAACTCGCACATTCTAACCTGCGGCTTCGTCCACTTGCCTGGACAGCCTCTGGGTATGTAAAATGCCAAAGAGAACATGACCGACGTAATACTCCTTCCCCCACAGAGAACAATGTCTCTGGAAATTACAGCATGATCTTTAGGAGGAAGAAAGCAAATGATTTTTGACAATAGTAATTTACAATAGTAATTAAAAAAAATTAAATTAATGAAGTTGCCTTTATCCAACTTCTTTGCTAAATGAAATCTATCATAGCACAGGAATTTTTAAAGTTATATTGCCATAAACTCAAGCAAGAGAAATAAAGATTGTTTAAAGAAAATGTAAATTCAAAATTGTATAGAATTCCCTTATAATATTTTTAAAGGCATTTTATTTCATTTTATTTTTGCATCTTTAGGGAAAACATACTCAAAAAGGAAGCATAGGATGAGAAGATGAATGACTCTGAAATGAAAGTAAACTGGACAAGTTGACATTTTACCTAAAACAAATCAGAGTAATAGTTTATCAAGTATATGCACACACATATTCACATACCCACACACAATTACTCTTTCTGTCATATTCAACACTGGAAATTTTTTTTCTAAACTTTTTTCTCCTACTTGACTTTTTCCATTTTTGTTTGGTTTTGAATAATCTGATACTCTCTCAACTTGATATCCCCCACCCTGGTTTCCACTGTGCTCTCTTTATCACAGGTTTTTAAAAATTATTTTGACATATTTAGGGGTACAAGTAGTTTTTGGTTACATGGATGAATTAGTACCGTATAGTGGTGATATCTGGGCTTGTCGTGGACCCATCGCCCAAATGATGCACGTTGCACCTGATAGGCACTTTTTCTTCTCTCACCCCCATCCAACCTCCTCCCTTCTGAGTCTCCAGTGTCCACTGTGCCATTCTGTGTGCCCCTGCATACCCCAGCTTGGACCCCTGCTCCCCCTACACACAAGTTCTCCTAGATTCACATGTTCCCTAATGGATGGACACAACTTCCTAAATAAACCTTTGTTCATTTTATCATGTATGAGATATAAGTGTTTTATACAGTTCTCTGTAAGTTGTGTGTGTCTTAAATGCCTTGAGAACTGCTACTATGCCCATTATCCAACAAATACAAAGTTCCCCTTGAAAGTAACCAGAATGTGGTGGGCAGCACTGAAGACAACTAAGACTTTTCCTCGAGACAGCAAAGCTGGCTTATTTAGAAAACCTTAAGAAATTTTTCCCATCACTACTATGGCATGGGTCCCATGGAGGAGACAGTGTCTTCCTTCATCATACGCCCTGTGCTTGGGAGCAGTGCCTCCACTAGTGAATTAGGAGATTCCTGCCGAATCCCTCAATTAAGCAAAACTGATACACTAAACCACCCCCCCACTACTTTCTAAGATGGGGAGAGCATTTTCCCAATAGTACTGACGTTTCTTACTTGACACTCAATGCCCCTATTCCAGTCATGCACCAGCTAATCCCAGCAGCTTGTACTTACACATCCACAGTTCATATTATAGTATATGAAATATACTATGAAATATATAGTATATGAAATAGTATATGAATAAGGACACAGGTATTTTGTACATGCTTTTGTGCATGCTTCCATGTGCAGGTAAAGCATCTAACGTGGTTTAATGTGCAAAACACATGAGAGATTGTGAGTCTGTCTCAATCCCTCATTCTTCCTCCACTGTCTCATGTGCTCCCCTCTGTGTGCTGCCCAGCCCATGTTCTGCCAGGTAGCGGTGCCACGGTACTGAATTGAACCTCGCTGTGTCCCTAGGGAGTGTAGCTGGAAGGACGTGAGTCTGGATTGCGTTAGGAAGTCAGTATAGCCTCTCTTCTATCACAGAGAAGTTTAATTATTTCTAGAGTCCTCTAAATCATTCCCTCAAGTTTGCTCCTTGGTTTCCAAGCTTGTTTTGTTTTTAAGACATTTATCAATAGCGGGCGCATAGACACTGCGCGCTCCTGGCATCTCTGGTAATCCTTGTGCTTGTCTGGCTCTGTTTTGCCACATCGGTTTCTTTTCTCTGGTGACGAGATCTCAGTTCTTTATTCCGATGTAAGAGAATAAACAAGGACTGGACCCTGAGAGGCATTTGGCAAGAATGATGACAGGATGCTAAAATAACAACTAGAAACAAATTGAAAACCAAATTCATTTTACGCTAATGACACTACTTATTTTATAAAGCAAAGAACAGAAGGCATTTCCATCACTGTCTTGGTGACTAGGTCTGAGAGAAATTCTGTTCCTCATTAGCAGGAAGAAGAGCAATTTAAGGATACAAAAAAAAAAAAACCATATTCACAGCACCTGGTACATGTGCACACACACAGAGATATAAGAATATTGCTTTATTCATGGTGCTTTAGTTAGAAACATTGAGCAACTGCTTCTGTGCCTCACAGCCTGCACCGTGGCCTAACAGGTCACAGGTTGTAAATACACAGTCTGGGGAAAGACCAGCGTCCCAAGCTGCCCCTTTAACAGTAGCTCATTGAACGAGATGCCACAAAGATGACACAGCAGGCAGGGAGGACGAGGGTTGGGACGCAGATGTCACCAGGCAGCAGGAGAGGAGCAGGAATGAGAGCCATTGTGCAGCACAGAAGACAAGAGGGCCAGGGCCAGGATATGGACAATCGGCCGAGCTGTGGGAGGGGACAGGTAAATCCTGCCTCCTGTGTATTTTTAAAGCAAACCGGAGGAGCGGAGACGCATCTCTGATTTGTATGAAATCATAAACAGATTGTTGCCTTCATCATTTCAGGCTGCATAACAAATTACCACAGATCAAGTGACTTAAACAGCAATCATTTATTTCTCACAGATCTGGAGCCTGGAAGTTGAAGGTTAAGGCCCCAGTGTGGGCGGGTGCTAGTGAGGGCCCTCGTCCTGACCGGGCTTCTCGCTGTATCCTCACATGGCAGAGACAGCAGGAGAGCTCTCTGGGGTCTCTTTCACAAGGACACTAATCCCATCACAAGGGCTCCCACCCCAGGACCTAATCACCTCCCAATGGCCTCACTCCCTAATACCATCACATGGGGCTGGGGTTCCAACATATGAATGTTGAGGGGACACAAACGTACAATCCATTCATTGCAGTAGAATAATAATGTCTTGGGAAATAGGGAGGGTGGAATAAAAGAAATGTCTTCAGATCATCACTCCTCCATTTCTGTAGTTCTTTTCTTCTCACGATTTTTTGAAGCCACTGAGTATCCAAAAAACACTTTATCTTGCTCCTAAAAAGGGTTATTTGATGCTAATATTTCCAATATTCATCAGCATTGTTGATGCACATTATTCATTATTTATTCACAAGATTATTAATCCCATGTATTCACCTGCTGTGGTCCAGACGCTATGCTTCCCCCTCACAGAAGACCAAAATGTAGTGGGGTTCACATGTGAAGACAGGCATCACCAGACAGGCATACATAAGGCTCCACAGATCCAAAGGGGAGCAATTCCTTTGCCATGTGGGGAGGGTGCTGGGATGAGGCACAGGGGCAGACAGGCGCCAAGAGACAGGTTGTCCTTTACCAAGGACAACTCAGGAGGAGTCCCAGGGAGATGAAACGCTAGGGCAGGCTGTGGGAATGAGCGAAGCTGGTGTGGGGCAGACAGGCAGGGCTGCGTAACCAGAGGCAGCGAGCGGATGGTAAGGGCCCAGGCTCTGCAGCCACACTGGCCGGGGTTGGACTCCTCATTTACCCAGCAACGGGCTCACTGCCAATGTGCACAGAAACCAATACTATGGCGCTGGATTTGGGAAGAGAAAAGGCTTTATTGTGAGTTAACTGGCAAAGAGACAGGAGGCAACATTCAAATCAGTCTCCCCGATCTGGGCATGGGTCAAGCTTTTCTGGCATTTCTAACTAGCCCAATGCAGCTTGTCTGCCAGGCTCAGGCTGGTGGTGGTGACAAGCAGCAGGTTAAAGCTTTCTCCCATTGCACCTGCCTTGGCTACATGACTTGCAATCTTGGCTCTGTGCCATCTGTAACAACTTAGGTAAGAGTTATTAGGTTTGAGCTGGTCCCATGGCTACACTAACTGCGTCACTAACTTGCAATGTAGCATCTATGCCTCAGTTTCTTTCTTTCTTCATCAAATGAGCATCATAGTAGCATCTATTAGCAACATATCTGTAGCCCTGTTTGAGCGACATGGCTCAATAAATGTTAGCTATGCCTAGATGTCCAGCACTCTCCATGGAAAGGTGTTTCTTCTGAATGCACTTTCTGAATAAGTTGGTTTGGTTTCTGGTTTTAGGTTATATGGAGCCCACTCAAACAAAAGAGGAGACCAAGGAAAGAGGAAGTCACTGGGAAAGGTCAGAAGGTAAGGCGGAGCCACAGAGGGAGGGGATCTGGGATAAGCCCTGCCTTGGCAGCCCCTGTCTGCATCCTCAGGAGCCAGACGGCCTCTTGTCTCTTATTTCCCTGTTTATTTTCTCCTCTTATCTTCTGCCTTTGAACATGTCTCTTCTGACTCCCTCAAGTCCATTGTCTGTAAAGACAAAGAATGTTCTCCAAAAGGAAAATCTGAACATGACACTCCCTTGCTTCAAAGCCTTCAGCAGTGTCTCATATCCTACAAGAATGAGTAGGAGAAGAGGTAAAGAATTTAAGAAATGTTAATAGGTTTAAAAACTCATTTAATAAATAAATATTGGGGATAAATAAGAGAAAGAATTTGTGGTGTCTAATTTGTATGGTTGGGTGATAAAATTTTTAAAAAGCTAAGTAGTTTATGAAAGAAAATACAATTGGGAGGAAAAGGCTGAATATTAAGGTGATATTGATGTACAATAACTGACATGAAATTCAGGAATCTAATCAAATACTTCAGACACACATATACTACTTTGGAGGAAATATATATGTAATTCTCTCAAGGGTAACTTATGAAAATGAAATGTTTATGAAGTGTTTTCAAGTTGTTGCTTTTCTCCATGTCTGAAGTATAGAAGACCTGACAGTTTCTTTGCTATAATGAATATCCTGTCTTTTCTATTACAATAAACACAGTTCAATCAAGCGAAGTTGCCACATGACCACATCAAGACCACATGGTAAAGTCCTGGCTAAAACTTTAGGAAGGCAAAACCTTACCTATTTTAGGCATCTCTGTTTCTTAAATGCCCTGCACATTCCCTGGGACATTGTAGGCATTTAATCAATATTTAATGAATTCAGCCATCATACTCATTGTTAAAAAAACAGCATTATCCATGTTTTCTTTTTTAAAAAAACATGTAATTTCTTTGCTTTCAACAATCTTATGATCACGAAATTTGCATATACATATATATTGCAGAGCATGTGGCCTAGACGACAATTGAGAAGCACGAGAGTGAGGACTATGGGAGAAGGGGTGGGCAGTGTGCCGCTGCCAGGGAAACACATCACTGGGATGCCTTTACTGCAAGTGACAGACTGCCCACAACGGGAGAAACATTACATAGTAACAGCATTCATTGGCTCACAAAATAAGACCAGAAGTCAGTTGTTCAAAGATATCATAAAAGACCTGATCTCTTTCTGCCTCTCTGCTCTGTCATCTAGAGCATGATTTTCTGCTGAGGTGAGCTCCCTAGACGATCTTGGGGTGCTTCCAGTAGCAACGGCAGGTATGTGTGTCATTGTTCAACATTCACATGTGGCAGGAGAGACCTCGTCATGGCTTCCTCTTAAGAGAAAGGAAGTCATTTCTCAGGAGCCAGAGAAGGCTGCCTGGTGTCCCAAACCAAAATGTGTCACTTCCCCGTTCTAGAATGAAGAGATGGGATTCCACCAGATGGCAGGCTCACCCCTGGACTTCAAACTGGAGTCCACTTTCCCTATGTGGGAGAGAGAGGGTTGCAGAAATTACCTCTCCTAGGAAAGAGAAAAGAGGAAATGAGATAGAGACTGTGGTCTCTCACTTGTTTTCCCTCACCTTCATGCATGGACAGTTATCTATATAAATGAAGCCAGATCTTAGTTGCAACTACATAAATTATTAAAACTAATTAAAGAGACAATCCAAATTTGATCCAAAGAACAGAAGGAGCTTTCTCTTCGTATCCTTACATAAAAGGCAAATGAAGGAAGAGGTGGAGCAAGGTGGCCCACTGGGCCCCAATCAGTGGTGTCTCCCCACAGAAATACCAATCTGAACAACTGTCCGGGCATGAAAGCAACGGAAAACGGGTGAGCGATCGTAGTCCCTGGCTTTGTCATAGAAATAAGAAAAGATGCCGTGAAGAGGCTAGGAAGAACACAGTGACATTGCCGCTCACCCTTCCCTCAACTCTGAAGGGTAAATGTAGTGGGTGGCAATGTAATGTAACATCTAAACCAGGACACTTAGAGCATGGAAAGGGGCACAAAAGTCTTTAAAGTCGTGTGTGTGTGTGTGTGTGTGTGTGTGTCTTAGTCTGTTCTTGTTGCCATGAAGGAATACCTGAGGCTGGATAATTTATAAAGGGAAAAGGGTTACTGGGCTCCCAATCCTGCTGGCTGAAGACTGGGCATCTGGGGAAAGCCTCAGGCTGCTTCCACTCCCGGCAGAGGGAGAAGGGAGCCACGTGTGCAGATCACATGGAGAGAGGAAGTGGTGGGGGGGAGAGGAGGTGCCAGGCTCCTTTTATTAATAACAACCAGCTCTCTCAGGAACTCACAGAGTGAGAGAACCCACTTGTTACCACAAGGTTGGCACCAAGCCATTCACGAGGAATCCACCCCCATGACCAAAACAGCTTCAATTAAGGCCCACTTCCAACTTTGGGGTCAAATTTCAGCGTGAGATTTGGAGGACAAACACCCACACTACAGCATTATATGTATGTATATGTATGTAGATCAGTACACAAACCATAACATTTTTAAATGAGAAAATACCCTCTACACAGGAGTGTCAGTTGCTAAAGTTGGTTAAAATGGAGACCAGGCCTGAAGAAGCCCTGAGCAGACAAAGCCAGTCAGGCCTCATAAGTGGCCTCAACCTTGCTTGCTTTGCAAACCTAAGTGAAACTTAAGCTCCTTCCTGCAAATGCCTGTGTTAAAGAACAACAGAATTTAAGCTCAACCAATCAGAAGCAGCCAACAAACATATAACTAAGGACTTTCCAATGGGATAGATCAAATAAGACGACTGTATAACTGTAGCCAATCAAAAATTTTCTTTATTTTACTTCCTTGTTCATCTACAAAACCTCCCCCTTGCGTTCCCTTGGGGAGTTCTCAGACCACTCTGGTTTGGAGCTGTCGACTGTGAATTGCTGTTTGCTCAAATAAACTCTTTAACATTTCATAGTGTCTCAGTTTATTTTTTAACAAGGTACTTGGTAGGCTGAGAGCAAATTCTGCTAAAATATTTTCTTAATTTCATTTCTTTCTTGTTGAAATGTAAAGACTATTTCAGCCCAATTATTTTCACAGATATTGCCTTTTTGCCTCCATTCAGAGTATTTTAGTTTGACAACAATTTTTGTAAAACAAAACATCTTCAATAGTTTTCTCTATTTATGATAATTTTCAATATTCTGACTGTTTTAGATGTTGCAAAATTGTAGGCCTTCTCAATTTCATTTCCTTCTGGTAGAATATATAAGTTTATCCAATTAGAAATAGGAGCTTGATCAAAATTCCTTTCTTGCCCCAAGGTAAAATACTAAGCACAAATTATAGAACTACAAATTAATTCACTATTCCCTTGCTTTTTACAGGAACTTTTCATTCTGTTCCTGTTGATGCTTTGTTTTTAATAATTGCAATTTTCTGAGAGGTTCAAAAGCTAAGTTTTTACTACTCTATGAGTTGAATATTTTGATGACAATTTTTCACCCAAAAGATACCAAATGTCGGTAAGGACGTGGAGAAAAGGTGGGAGTTGGTGGGAATGTAAATCAATACAGCCCCTGTGGACAACAGCACAGAGGTTCCTCAGAAAACTAAAACTAGAACTATCTGATCCAGCAATACTACTTCTTGGTATTTATCCAGAGGAATTGACATCAGTTGATATCTGCACTCATATGTTCACTGCAGCATTATTCATAGTAGCCAAGATATGGAAGCAACTTCGTTGTCCATCATTAGATGAAGGGGGTAAAAAAATGTGCTATATTATATATACACCATGGAATACTATCCAGCCTTTTAAAAGAAGGAAATTCTGTCATTTGTGACAACACGGATGAACCTTAAGGACATTATGCTAAGTGAAATAAGCCAGGCACAGAAAGACAAATATCACATGATCTCACTTACATGTGGAATCGAAAAAAATTGAACTTGGAATAGAAAGTAGAATGGTGGTTACCGGAGGCTGGGTAGGGGGGTGGATGGGGAAAAGGGGGGATGATCAAAGGGTAGAAAGTTTCAGTTAAACAGGGGGAATAAGCTTAAGTGATGCATTGCATGGAATGGTGACTATAATAAATAATGCATTGTATATTTCAAAATTGCTGAAAGAGTAGATTTTAAATGTTTTCATCACAAAAAATGGTAAGTATGGGAGGTGAGGATTTGCTAATTAGCTTAATTAAATAATGTAAATAAATATCAAAACATCACATTGTAATATATAAATATATATAATTATTTATGTGATCCATAACTGCCTCGAGGGGGGAGAGGGAGCATGAGCAATGTACATAACCATAATATTTGTACCCCCATAATATGCTGAAATAAAAAATATATATATACAATTATTATTTGTCAATTAAAAATAAAAATATAAAAAATTTTCAGCCATGTGAAAAATGTCATAATCATAATGTACAGGACCCATTAACAAAAAGTTCATGTTCATCATATTAATAGGACCCATTCTAGGACAAACACTTGTAAATTTTCAAAGTACTACTTGAAGTGTTTTTAGTGGCTCAAGCTTCCCTAAACTATGACTGATCCAGGGCCTTGAAGAGGGAAAACCTGCACCATCAAACTGAAGCATTTTTCTGTACATTCAACAATGGCTTTGTCGTCCAAATTGCATAGTTTTATTACTGCTCATATGAAATACTGATAAACACAGACAACTACAGCATCCTTTGTAATAGGTGGACTCTCTCATCTTGTATGAACACAAGCATGCATTAAGTGTTCACCATTACAAACTCTTACATATATTTTCTGCTCCACTGGCTTCTTAATTTAGTAAGAATGTTGTGTTTACCACACTGTTGTGCTTCATCAAAATTTGTGTTCACATAATTAGAAAAAAAACATGATTTTATCTTCAATGTTGAATTTTTAAACTGAATTTATAACAGCTCTCACCAAAACACTC
Organism: Cheirogaleus medius; assembly: GCA_008086735.1. Taxonomy (NCBI): domain Eukaryota; kingdom Metazoa; phylum Chordata; class Mammalia; order Primates; family Cheirogaleidae; genus Cheirogaleus; species Cheirogaleus medius. Next base: position 9,264,354 of record VBSM01001124.1, on the reverse strand, counting down.
ATACTTTTTAGCCTTAAACAGAATGAACTTCCAAGTGCCCTGCTTTGACTTCATGAATTAGATGAAATAAATCAAATTTTTACCAGAAATAACTGATTTTCTTTATGAAGCATCTTATAACACTGAGACAAAACCAGCCTCACTTAATTTTTGCAAAGTTCTTTTCTGCTAATGGAGCCAACACGTTAACAGCTTTTGTTTCACATTTCTGCATTCATTAAAAAAATGCTTGAAATTGATAATATAGAAAATTAACTTGGAGAGCACTCATGATCTAACACTCGCACGCTAAAGGATGAGCCTTGCTTAGTGGAGTGTTGTGCAAACTCTCCTCTGCAGCTACACGGCAGCCACCTTCACAGTGAACCACGAGCCTGTGCGGCACAAGCCTGGTCAATGACACGGATCCTCTGGTTTTCAGGAGGTCAGTGGCAGCACGCTAGCCACCGTGGGGGAAGGCAGAAGCAGTCACATGAATTGAATGTTACACATTCTCATTAGCTTCCACACTCAGTATCTCATTTTCCGTTTCATTTTTTAGCTCGTTACCACCAAAAGAGTTTACTGGAAATTTTTTAAAAACTATTGCTAAACAATATTATAAGTAAATTGTAGATTTGCACCAGATGGTGAGTATATGGAGCTAGATCACTCAGCCTTTTTGTTTCTACCTTGTCGTTTCCCACAGTTTCCAGTGACCCCACGAAACGGTGGCCTGGTGTCTTAGGCTGCAGCATGGATCCAGCAAGACTGGCAGGTACATCAGGTAGTCGCCAGGGAGGCAACACTGAATAGCTCCCTGTTGCTCAAAGTGTGGGACCAGCCGCAAAGGCATCATGGAGCACTTGGCGGAAATGCAGAAGCTCAGGTTGCACTCGGAGCTGCTGAACCCGCAGGTGCGTCTGAGCAGTGCAGCAGACAGTCTGAATGAGCTCAGCCGCCTGGGCAGCACTGGGGCGCTCTCCCTACCACCATCCAGACAGGAAGAGCTGAGATGAGAGATGGCCCTGCCATGCCATCTGCACACACTCTGCTCGCCCAGCCCCCGAGCGCTACCCTGGAGAGGGAGGGGTCAGCTGCACTGGGTCTGTGAGGGGAGCGAGCACGGTGGGCAGTGGGCTGGTTCCCATTCACATGATAAGGTGAGGGCTGTGCGCGGCTTCTCAAAGTGGATTCACTAAACCCATTCCAGCTTGTGTTACTGCAGCTATTAATCATAACATTTCTTTGAAAAATGTGGAATTCAAGCAAATATAAAACTAGACCTCTCCCTAGGTAAATAGGGAGGCATGATAATCTGACCTACAGTAAACCTTGTGCTCAGTCCATATCTCTTCTCAAACACAGAGGCTTTATAAAATCTACTCCCTAGGTTGTTTTCTCAGCTACTGTTTCAAAAGCAAAGTCCAAAAGTATTTATTTATCTTTTCATTTAGGAATTTATTTATTCTTTTCTTTCAGCAGCTTTTCTTAAGTTAAAAAAATCAACTGAATTCAACCTCATGTTCAGGGGTGTGTGTGTGTGTGTGTGTGTCTTTATTACACAAGCCTTCCACTTTAGCAACAAGTCAGATTCATGATAAAAAAGCTCCTAGAGGCAGAAGGTGAGTTAATTCAGAGAGCTGTAAAGTGCCCCTAGGAATACACTAGCAGAAAAATTCAAGCAGTGATATCATTAAGAGGAAATTACTGTGCCAGCTCATCGGCTTAAAACATAGAACAGCTCTTGAATATATAAAGATTTTAAACAATCTTCCCTAATGAACATGTACCATTTAACAGAAATTGCAAAGTTCTGTTAACATTTAACACAAATAGAACTTGACTCTCCCATTTTCCTCTTTTACAAGGATATGCATTAATCAAGCAAAGAGCAGAGCAAGATTGAAGAATGCCACGATCAAAACTTATGGTTGAACTAAGCTGCCTAACACTGACAAACTGAGGGCTTGAGATTATTTTTTTCTCTGGAGGAGAATACAAGGCTAAAGAGTTGCTGCTGCTACTTGTACAATTTTTTTAGAGACAGAGTCTCGCACTGTCACCCAGGCTGGAGTGCAGTGGCACGATCATAGCTCATAGCTCACTGTAGCCTGGAACTCCTGGCTCATGCGACACTCCTACTCAGCACTTCCTCCTGCCCCAGCCTCCCAAAGTGCTGGGATTATAGGCATTTGCCACTGCACCTGGCCCTACACATTTTTGATAATTTACAAGTAATTTAAATCTAATATGTTGTTTTCTAAACTCATTATTTCAAATCAAGAGTCTCCAATATATTAAAAGAGCACTATTAAATTTTATGAATATTTTAATTCTTCTTTCAATAAAAACATCTTAAGATATTATAATCACTTTCTTGGGTCTTTCTGATATTCTTTATGTACATTGTTTCAATGATAATGGTTAAACTTAGCATCTAATATGAGTTAGACATTATACATACATTTTCTCTGTTCCTTATAAAAATTCTTCAAAGCTAACATTATTGTCTCCACATTACAGTAAAAGTAACTGAGGTTTAGGGTGGTTAACTCATTTGCCCAACCATATGCCTAGCACATTAATGTCCATTCTTATACTTATTTGTCATATTTTAATTTGGCTGTATAATTTTGTTGATTTTTTTCTTAAGGAAATTGCTGCGCTAAAGGTAATGACGAGATTGTTATTGCTGGAGACCTGATTAACATATTCCAAAAACTTCTAAGAAAATTTGAAATGTAAATAAATAAAAAGTAAAAATATCCAAAATTATAGAAATGATAAGCAATATTTTAAAGTATATTCATCCAGAATTCCCCCCATGCAAATGTAAGTATATACATACACACAAATATTCATGGATATAGACATAGAGCACTTTATACATTCATAGAGCCACATATATTCGTTCATTCATCAATCCATCCAAGCATTTAGCTAATAAACACTGACCGAGCAGCCCTCGGTAGCCAGGCATTGTGCTAGCAGGCCATGTACAGTGGGAAGGAACACAGATGTGTCCTCCTTTTTCATGGAGAAGCATTAAACAAATAATCTAATAATGTAAAATAATTAGTTACAAACATGGTACGTGCAACAAAAATATTTAATAGGAGCTCAATTCCTTCGGGAAGTATTTGGTGATCTGAAAGGAAGCTGGTTTGGCTGGAACAAAAAGAGCAAAAGTAAGAAGAGTGAAGGAAGAAGCTGGAAAATTTGCCCAGGGCCACGGGGGTCTTCCTTCAGCTATATAACTGAAATATCTAGTCAAGAGGGTGATTGCATCACATATGCATTTTTTTAAATGACTCTTGACTATAGAGTGGTGATTTCTAAGACCTAAAGTTAAGGGACAAGAGTGGAGAGAGCAGCTCTGAGTATTGTGGCAGTCCCCACAAGCAGTGACAGCGGCTCTACCTGGTGTGGGCTCAAGAGACCCTGAGAAGACAAGCCTTTGTGAACTGGGGTGCCCCTAACTATACCTTCACCTAACATATAGTGACTGTTCTTTCCATGTTAATAAATATAGGTCTGCATTGTCATTTTAATGGCCAAATATTGAATGTCATGAGTATAGCATGATTTATTTAACCAATCATATATTTTTGGACAATTACTTTAAATTTTTCTAGAAAGAAGCTGCAGTGAACACACTTATACATATACCCTCATGAACTTGTCCAGGCACTTCGGCCTCCTAAGTAGCTGTGATCACAGGCAAGAACCACTGCACCAGGCTCTTACGATAAATCTTTATAACTGGAATCAATGCATCAGAGGATTTGCGGAGATCAAAGAATTAGGTATTACAACCTGAATAGTTTGCACAATTCACACCTCCACAAGGAGTGCAAGAGAGTGAACAGTTTTTCATATTCTCATCTCATTTTTTTTCAATCTTTGCCAATCTGACAGCTAATTTTTTTCTTTTCCAGAAGATTGAATAGTTGGACCCTTATATTCTTCTGTGATTGGCCTTGATTTACCCTTAGCTCATTTTTCCATTGGAAGTTTTTTTGTTAGATTGATTTAGAAGAAGCCTTTAATTATAAAGATAGTACCCTTTGTCAGTCACATACAAGCTTCAAGTCATTCTTCCTGGCTTTTAAATTTGTTCCATATTTGTAATTCTGTTAAAATCTTTATAGAATCAAATCTATCATATCGTCATGGATTCTAACTTTGGTAACCAGCTTAAGAAAACCTATTGTGGTCCTTTGAATTTAAAGAGGGATAATAATATTGCTAATAATATTAGAAAAACAAATTTTTCAAAAAAAATGCATGTAGTTACAAGCAACAAACACATGAGGCATTTTCATTCTTTGAAGGCACTTACTTTTAACACTTTTAGCTTCTTCCCCACCCCCTCCGTATGGTATCTTTATATCTTTTAATATTTGTGATTCTGCTTATTTCCTGTGTTGGTTTCATGGTTTTTGGATCTACAGATTACACCGTATCAATGCATTCCTTGTGAATCCTTGCATTTCTGAAAGCATCTTATTCTATTCTCAAATTTAACAGATAATTTAGATAGAATTAGCCAAGAAAGAATTCTAGATCACAAATAATTTCCCAGGTTAGTCTCAATTCAAAGGTTACAGTAAACTGCTGTGTATATTTGTCTATATGTATGCCCATTTCCATGTCTATATTTATTTATTTATTTTTTATTTCAGCATATTATGGGGGTACAAATATTAAGCTTACGTATATTGCCCATGCCCCCCTGCCCCCTCGAGTCAGAGCTTCAAGCGTGTCCATCCCCCAAACGTTGCACATCTCACTCATTATGTTTGTATATAATCATCCCTTCCTTCCCCTCCCACCTGCCCGACACTCGATAAATGTTATTCCTATATGTCCACTTAGGTGTTGATCCGTTAATACTAATTTGCTGCTGAGTACATGTGGTGCTTGTTTTTCCATTCTTAAGATACTTCACTTAGTAGAATGGGTTCCAGCTCTATCCAAGTAAATACAAGAGGTACTATATCACCATTGTTTCTTAAAGCTGAATAGTACTCCAT
>VBSM01001124.1:9239336-9254128 GCA_008086735.1 Cheirogaleus medius | reverse complement strand
AGAAAGAAAGAAAGAAAGAAAGAAAGAAAGAAAGAAAGAAAGAAAGAAACTACCAAGAGTCCTACTTAAATTGAGGGTTCATTGCAACAGGTGATTCACATTCTTCAAGCCTGCTATGTATAATATGGGGCGACCGGCTAACCAACGAAGCCATGAAACCTTCAAAACTGCTTTGCCACATGAAGATTGACCAAGCATTCTGCATAAAAAGACAAGCCTTTGAAGTTTTTCAAAAGAAAAAATTGTGAACACAAAGAACAGAATCAATTATTGAAGGCCACCACTTCATCAAATGTGTCTGCACTGAGAGCATCATTCTTAGTGGCACACCACTTTGCTAAGACCAAGAAGCCCTTTACTATTGGTGAAGATTGATCCTGCCTGCTGCTAAGGACACTTGCTATGAACTTTTAGGAGAGGCTGCAGTTCAACAGGTGGCATGTGTTCCTCTTTTGGCTAGCACCCTAACTAAATGAATTGATGAAATAGCAGGGGATACTGAGGCACAATGGTTAGAGAGGATTAATGAGTCACCATGGTTCATAATCCAGATTGAGGAGTCCACTGATGCTGACAACAAAGCAACAATGCTTGTTTTTGTGCGATGTATTTTTCAGGATATGTTATGCGCACTTTTGTTGCCAACCAACACCACAGCTGCAGAACTATTCAAGTCTCTGAATGATTACATATCAGGAAAACTGAATTGGTCATTATGTGTTGGTATCTGCACGGACAGAGCAGCTGCTATGACTGGACAGCTTTCTGGTTTCATTACTTGGGTCAAAGGAGGTCACTTCTGAAGGTGAGTCTACATACTGTTTCATCCATAGAGAAATGCTGGCTAGCCGAAAAATGTCACCTGAACTAAGCAATGTTTTTCAGGATGCAATTAAAATTATCAAACACATTGAAGTACGTGCCCTTAACTCATGCTTGTTTATGCAGCTCTGTGAGGAGATGGATGCAGAGCACACACATCTTCTCTTATACACAGAAGTGAGACGGCTTTCTAAAGGTAGATCACTGGCTGGAGTTTTTGAGTTACAAGGGCCACTCCAGAGATTTATTTTAGAAAAAGTCACCACTGGCAACACATTTCAGTGACACAGAATGGGTCACAAAACTTGCTAACTTGTGTGACATATTCAACCTGCTCAATGAACTCAATCTGTCACTTCAAGGGAGAACAACTGTGTTCATGTCAGCAGATAAATTGGCTGCATTCAAAGCCAAACTGGAATTATGGGGGTGACAAGTGAATATTGAAATTTTTGACATGTTTCAAACATTAGCAGAGATTTTGAAAGATACTAAGCCAGGGCCTTCTTTCTCCCAACTGGTGCATGATCACCTATCTCGGCTTTCAAAAGAGTTTGAGCATTACTTCCCAACCACAGAAGATGCCCGAACTGGGAAGGAATGGATCTTTGACCTATTTGTGAATAAGCCAAGCAAATCTACTTTCTCCATGCTAGAAGAGGATCAACTGCTTGAGATTGGAAATGACAGTGGTCTTAAAAGTATATTTGAGACAATTTCAAATCTCCATAAGTTCTGGATTAAAGTCAAGGCAGAATATCCTGAGATTGCCGCAAAAGCACTGAAAAGCCTGCTTCCATTTCCAACATCCTATCTTTGCGAAGCAGGGTTTTCTGCAGTGACAGCAACCAAAACATGATTAGGGAGTAGACTGGACATAAGCAACACACTTTGGGTGTCATTGTCTCCCATCACCCCCAGATGGGACCATCTAGTTGCAGGAAAACAAGCTCAGGGCTCCCACTGATTCTGCATTATGGTGAGTTGTATAATTATTTCATTATATATTACAGAAATAAATAGAAATAAAGTGCACAATAAATGTAATGAGCTTGAATCATCCCAAAACCATTCCCCACCCCACTGGTCAGTGGAAAAATTGTCTTCCATAAAACAAGTCCCTGATGTCAAAAGGTTGGGGACTGCTGTTTTACATAGTACTAGAAAGGAAAAATTCTAATGTGTCTTAAACAACATTCTCAAATCTCTCAAATTTGATAACTATTTTCACAAACTGTAGCACATGTTTGTGCCAGAATAGCAAGAAAGTGGCAGAGTCAGGGCCAAATTCTGAAAACAGGGGACTGTTCACAGGAAGAGGAAGGGAGAGTGACCAACGTGATAGAACGGAGACATGCTGTAGTGCGGCACCATGGGCTTCGGGGTGGACCGGGCTGTGTTCAAATCTCAGATCTGCAACTTTTTGGCTGTGTGACTTTGGACAGTTGTCCCAACCTCTCTGAGCTGTGCTTCTTGCCATGGGAAAAGGAATAATAAACTTCCTAGCAAATTTGAAAGATCCAATGGGAAAAATATATATAAAATGTCTAGGCCATAGTTGATTACCAGTAAATATTGGCCCCAACCCTCATCCTGGACAACTTTGGGTGTGTATGTATATATATATACATATATATACACATATAGTTTTTCATTTTATTGGAATATACAGTACGGTGAAAGCATAGGCTCTCTAAATTATAATCTCAAATATGTAAATATGCTATGATAGTGATTAATAATGAAAATATCATTTAGTCCATATTCCGGAGAGTATATTCTACTTCTCCTCAAGGCAATAAAGCTACAGGAGAAGTAATACCAGCATCATTTTATAGTCAAAAAGATCTTACCATTCTGGGTCAGAAAGTGAAAGTAAAGAAAAATCACTGAATGTTTAAAACAAACAAAATCCTCTTCTTTTCACAGATTCTGCCATTTTTGCCATGTTTTGCAGTGCTCTGGTTACATTACCGTGTGTACAATCAGAGCATCATTAGGCACCTTGGTTTGGTTGGCATGCTTGGCTTCATATTAAGTTTTCCAGCCATATATTAAAGTTATAGCACAGGTTATGTCTACACAGCATACAATTAACTTCTTCAAACATCATCTATAATTAGAAAAAGAGGAAAGGGATGAATAATTCAATGAAAAATAGCCATGCCCTGCCAACATCAACACAATAAGGAAGCATATTGATTAAAAGTTCAAAGCTCAGTTTATGTTCTTCTTATGTAAACTAAAAAATCATTTTTTGTTTTCTCAGTGAAATTACTAAATATATTAAAATTTACCTAGAAACAACCCAGCACAGAAATCTGGGAGGCCTAATAGCTAAGGAGACTGCATTTATAGAGTATTGAAATGGAGATTGGGCAATTAGCCACTGTGTATCAGTTAATTCACATCAGGTAATACAAGCCTCAACAGAACTTTATTGCTTGAAGTACTCTACCTACATTGTAGATTGTAGAACACCAAATTAAATAATAAACAGAATCATGTTTAATATACACTAATTAACTTTATAAATCACTCCCCTCTTTCTATCCTGTTTTGTTCTCTTTTCCTTTGCCCACATTTCATTTTTAAACCAGAACGAATCAACTGCATTGTGTCTAGGTGGCCCATCTCCAGAGGTTGTATGAAGAACAATAAATACTGGGATCCAATTTCTGATCTGCCCTGTGTAACTCTAAATAACTTCTCAAAAATGGAAATAATATGGCCTGAAACTGGTCTATTTTACTTAGAGTATATCTTCACGTTCTAGGAAGGCTCCTGTGCTTAAAGAGTGCTTCATCAATATTGGTTTCATGAAGGAATTAATAATGCCTGTATCATTGGGATCATCGTGAGGATTTAATAAGCGCCCAGGGGAGTGTCTGGCACATAAAAAGTGCTCTGTAGAAGGTAGCTATTGCTGATGCTTGTTTACTGCAATTCACTTGCCTCGAAGAATTAAAAGAATAGAGTTGTCGACAACAGATTATCACTTGTAACATGATGCCAGTTGGGCTAAACAAATTGTGCAGTCTCATGTCTTGCTCTGAATTCTCATGGTCAAACAGATACAGACCCGTTTTTCCATACTAAGAATATTTTTAACACTTTTGTGCTAATAATTCTGTAGCATAAAATTATTCACTTAACGTGCACTATTCTACAGTTCTTAGTATATTCACTTCCATCAGTATATTAGTATATTAGTATATTCGCTTCCATCACTACTATCTAATTTTAGGACAATTCCATCACCCAAAAAAGAAACCCCATACCTATCAGCATTCACTCCCAATCTTTCCTGCCACCAAGCCCTAGAAAAACATTAATTTCCTTTCTGTCACTGTAGATTTGCCTATACCACATATCTAATATAAATGGAATTATACGACATGTGGCCTTTTGTGATGGCTTCCTTAACGTAGCGTAGCGTTTTCCAAGTTCATCCCTATTGTATCATGATGTATCAGTACTTCATTCCCATTCATTGTCAAACAATATTTCATGATAGGGATATACCACGTTTTATTTTTTCACTCATCAATTCATGGCCAATTAGGTTGTTTCCACCTTTAGGAATGGTGTTTTGTATGGACATTTTTGTATACATTTTTGTATGATTGTTTTCCTTTCATTTAGGTATATACCCATGAGTGGAATTGCTAGGTCTTATGGTAACTCACGTTTAATATTTTTGAGCAACTGCCAAATTTTTTTCTGAAGTGGTTACATTATTTTACAGTCCTACCAGCAGTGAATGAGGGCTCCAGTTTCTCCAACTCTTAGCCACTAGTTTCTGTATTAAATCCTCTAATGGGTGTGAAGGTATATTACATTGAGGTTTTGATTTGCATTTCCCTTGTGACTAATTATGTTTGACATCTTTTCATATGCTTATCAGACATTTATATATCTCCTTTGGAGAAAAGTCTATTCAAATCATTTACCTACTTTAATTGGGCTATTTGTCTTTATTATTCAGTTATTTCTTTATATATTCTGAATGCTAGACTTTTATCAGATATATAATTGCAAACATTTTTTCCCATTCTTTGGGTTTACTTTCCACTTTCTTGATCATGCTCTTTGCAGCATAGTTTTTAATTTTGATGAAGTCAAATTTATATATTTTTTATGGTTGCTTGTGCTTTCAGTGTCATATTTAAGAAATCCTTGCCTTATCCAAGACTACAAAGATTTACATTTATGTTTTCTTTTAAGAGTTATATAGTTTTAGCTCTTACATTTAGGTCTTGAATTCTCCACCCAACAATAGAAGATACATTCTTCTCAATCCTCTTCTAGATATTTCGTGTAAGTGGAGTCATAGAATATTTCTCCTTTTGTGACTTGCTTTTTTCACTTGGCATGGTGTTTTAAAGGTCCATCCAAGCTGTAGTATGTGTCAGAACTTCATTCATATTATGGCTAAATAATATTCTATTGTATATATAAACCACATTTTGTATATATAAACCACATCAATTTACCTATTGATGAACACTTGGATTATTTTTATCTCTTGGCTATTGTGAATAATGCTCCAATGGAACATTAGTATACAAATATCTCTTTAGGTCTCTGTTTTCAATTCTTTTGGGTAAATACCTAGTGGTGAAATTGCTGGGTCATATTATGGTAATTCTATATTTAGCTTTTTGAGGACCTGTCAAACTTTTCTCTACAGAGGTTGTACTATTTTACATTCCCACCAGAAATTTACAAGGTTTCTATTTCTCTACATCCTCACCAACATTATAGCCATCCTGATAGGTATGATGTGACATACCATTGTGGTTTTGATTTGCATTTCCCTAATGACTAGGGATTATATTCTCATGTGCTTATTAACGATTTGCATATCTTCTCTGGAGAAAGGTCTGTTCAAGTCTTTGGCTATTTTTAAATTGGGTTCTTTGTCTTTCTGTTGTTTAGTTTAAGGAGATTTTTAATGTATTCTGGATAATAAATCCTTATGATATATATGGTTTGCAATATTTTCTACCATTCTATAGATTTTTTTAAAAAAATTCTTGATAATGTCCTTTGATGCACAAAAGCTTTTATTTTGATAAGGTCCAATTTATTCATTTTTTCTGCTCATGATTTTAGTGTCGTATCTATAAATCTATCACCAGATCCAGGGTCATGAAGATTTATATGGCTTCTTCTAAGAGTTTTATGATTTTAGATCATATTTAGATCATTTATCCATTCAGGTTTAATTTTTATATATGGTATAAGGTAAGGTAAGGATTTTTATAGTAATATTCAGAAAGGATTTTGGTCTGTAATTTTCTTTTCTTGTAATGTCTCTATCTGGTCTTAACATCAAGGCAATACTGGCCTCATAGAAGGAGTTAGGAAGTGTTCTCTCGTCTTTTATTTTCTGGAAGAGTTTGAAAAGGATTGTTGTTAATTTTTCTTTAAATGTTTGACAGAAATCACCAGAGAAGATATCTAGTCCTGGACTTTTCCTGGTTGGGAGGTAATTGATTACTGATTCAATTTCTTTACTTATAGGTCTTTTCAGATTTTCTATTTCTTTTTGCAACAGTTTTGGCAATTGTGTGTTCCTGAAAATCTATCCATCTTATCTAGGTTATCTAATTTTATAGAGTACATTTTTCATAGAATTGTGGTTTTTATTTCTTTAAGAACAATAATAATGTCCCCACTTTTATTTCTGATTTTAGTTATTTGTGTCTTTTCTCTTTTCCTTTTCTGTCAGTCTACTTAAAGATTCGTCAACTTTGTTAACATATCCAAAGAACCAATTTTATAACCTTGATTATCTCTATTTATTTTCTATTTTAATTTGATTTATTTCTACTCTAATCTGTATTATTATATTTCCTTTTTTCTGATATCTTCTGATAAAGAAGGACTTATGCCATTTTCCTATTTGTTTTCTGTATAATTTACAGATTTTTGTCCCTCATTTCCTCCATTGTTTGCCTGCTTTTATTTAGTTGACTTTTTGCAGTTAATTGTTTTGATTTCCTTATTTCCTTTTGTGTATATTTTAGTTATTTTATTTGTGATTACCATTGAGATTACATTAAATTTAAAGCATCCTATTTTTAATTGGTATCAACTTGCTTTCAAAACAATACAAAAACTTTGCTCCTTTCACCTCAATTCCTTCTTATTTATGTTGCTGTTATCATAAATTATGTCTTTATATACTGTGTGCTCAATAATATAGATTTATATTTATTTTTGTATTTGTCTTTTAAATAGTTAGAAATAAAAAGTAACATTAAAGATTAAAAATACAATAATAGTTGCTTTTATATTTGTCCATGTATTTACCTCTTTACCAGAGATCTTCATTTCTTCATACCACTTCAAGTTAGTCTATTATCCTTTCATTTAAACCTGAAGGACTATCTTTAACATTTCTTGTATGTCACATCTAGTGATAACAAATTCCCTCAGCTTTTGTTTATCTTGGAATATTTTAATTTCCCCCTTTTTTTGAAGTACAGTTTTGCTGGGTATAGATTCTTGATTGATAGGGTTGTTCTTTTTTCTGTTGGCATTTTAAATATGTCCTCCCACTATCTTTTGAATTCCATAATCTATGAAGAGAAATTTTCTGTCAATCTTACTGAGTATCCCTTGTATGTGACAATTTGTTTATCTCCTTACTGCTGTTAAGATTTTCTCTTCATCCTTGGTTTTTGACAGTTTGATTATAATGAATCTCAGTGTGGGTTTTTTTGAATTTATCCTACTTGATGCTTGTGGAGCTTTTGGATTTGTAGGTTCATGTCTTTTGTCAAATTTGAGATGTTTGGGCCATTATTTCCTTAAATATTCTTCCATCTTTTTCACTCTCTCTTCTTTTTCTTGAACTCTCATAATAAAATATTGGTTAGCTTAGTAGTGTCCCACAGTACTTAGGCTCTGTTCACTTCCTTCATTCTTCTTATTCTTTATTCCTCAGACTCAGTAATTTCAATTTTCCGATCTTCAAGTTTGCTGATTCTTTTGCTTGCAAATCTTTTGTTGAACAGCTCTAGTGAATTTTTCATGCCTCTTAATGTGATTTTTAGCTCCAGAATTTCTGTTGAGTTCCATTTTATAACTCTGTTTATTTTATTGTTTCTTTATTTCCTTTAATTATTTGTGTTTTCCTTTATCTTTTGAGCATATTTAAGACAGTTGATTTAAAATCTTTGGTAAGTCTAATATCTAGCCTTCTTCATGGCAGGTTTCTGTCAGTTTATTTTATTATTTTGACCTAGCCATACTTTCCTGTTTCTTTGTATGCCTCATGATCTTCTTTTTAATTGAACATCTATTACTTTCCCCAGAGCTTGCTGAGCTTTGATGTTTGTTTTTATTCTGGTTTTTTATTTTTTATGCTATTGAAGGTTGTAGTAGTCTATGTATTTAGTGACTTCACCAAACTATAATTGCAAATACTATATTCCTTATTGTTGCAGTCACTAAAGTCTCTGTTCTTTCTCTTGTGTTTAGCTGGTGTTTTGACAAAACTTTTGCTGAATTCTAAGAACTCTTCCAGTCTTTACAAATTGGCTCTATGCCTGGACTTTCCTTCAATTCAGCCAGGCTTGCACTGTGCCTAGAAATCAGATGTGAAAGTTTAGGTTTTTCTCATGTTTTTCTTCAGCATATATCTTGTGTTGGACATGCACAGGGCTTTCCAAATTCCACAGTATACATTAATGCTTTTGAATATCCTAATGTCCCAGAGTTCTGCATGGTTGTTGACTTAGGCACTATTGTATGTTTGAATTTTAATCTTTTACCTTAGGTATCTGAGAGCTATTAATTTGATTTGTCATTTTTTATTTTTATTTTTTTTTTTTTTTTTACCTTTTTACATCTCAGTTCTGAATTGGGGAAACAGAGAGAAGCACCTTGTTTTGGTCCTTCAGGTAGCTCCCTGACAGGTTGAAACAGACATACACAATAATTTTTGAGTAAGTTCGTCTCTTGTCCCACACCGAGAATACAAGCTGTCACCTCTTTAATACAAATGCTGCTTCAAGACCATTGCCATTTTAATACTGTGCACATTTTAAGACAGCTGTTACTTTAAGACTCCTGCCGCAGGGGAAGGCATTTAACACAGTCAATCACTGACTGTTCCTTAATATACTCTCTCCATTTTGGCTTCCCAAGTGTCTTGGCTTTCCTTCTCCTTCAGCAGTTGGTCCTTCTCAGTCACTCACTAGTTCCTCCTCTTTTCCTCCAACTCCCTCATATTGCCTTATTGCAAGACAGCTTTTCTTTTCTCTGTCCACAATTACTTTCCTATGCTCTCAAATACTCTTATTTCTTCGAATACCATACATGGACTGAGAATTCCCAAATTTATATTTTCAATCTGGATCACTCTCTGAAACTCCAGCCTTATCTAGATCCCCACTTGGGTGTTTAAGAGCTATCTCAAACTTACCATTTCAAGATGAACTCTTGATCTTTCTTTTAAATCCTACTCCAATCCATTCTGGTGGACGGCAACTCCATCCTTCTCAAGCCCAAACTCTAGAATTATTCTGAGCTTCACGCTTTCTGTCACACTCTTCATATGATAACTTATCAAATCCTACTGTCTCTAGCTTCAACATATTCCAGAATCTTATTCCTCTCATATCTCCACAGTGATCTCCCCTCTGAGTCAACCCACCATCAACTCTAGCCTGAAAAGCTAATTTCCTATGCTTACACTTAAAGCATCCAGAATAATCCTTTTACAGTATAAGTCTGATAACATTATACCTCTGCTCAAAACTTCTCCATTTCCTTTTGAGTACAAGATAGAGTTTTTACTAAGGCCTACAAAGTCCTATAGTCCAGGTCTAGCACCACCTCTGTAACCTTATCTATAACTGTCCCTTTGAATCACGCAAATCCAATCTCATTGCCTCCTTACTGTTCCTAGAGCAAGTTAGACAAACTTTACCTTAAGGCATTTGCACTGACTCTTAACTCTGAGTACAATTCTCCCAGATATCTGAATGTCCAACACTCTTATCTCCTTCAAGTGTTGGTTTATATTTTACCTTCTCAAATGAGCTCTACCTTGATCACTATTTTTATAATTGCAATTTGGCCTACCTCTGCCCATAGCATTCCCAATTTCTTTACTCCTCTATTTTTTTGTTTTCTTCTATAAATCTCATCTATTTTTAACACATAATCTATTTTATATTTGCTTCTTATTGCCTTTTTCTGCTACTACAATATCATCTCCATGAGGGAAAGGATCTTTGATTTGTTTATTGATATTTCCCAAGTATATAGAATAGTACCTGGGTGCATGGTAGGCACTCAATAATTATTTGATAAAGAGTAAATATATTATTCTATAACTTTGATGTAACATTTTGGCAAAAAAATGGTGCTATATTTTCAACTCTATAAGCTTTAAATTAGAAGAAATTTAATTAACCACATGTTCTGAAAAAACTTCATTTGTATGAACCAGGAGATTTAGTACTTATTAATAGAAGTGAAGGATTGCTCAAAGTGATTTTTGACTCAGAGTATAAAATATGGTCAACTCCAACACAATTAACACATATAGATATTAATAGCTTCCCATTATTTATGAAGAGGTGGTAATTGAACTAATTCAACATAACAATAAAATAGCCTAACAATAGATTTAGCAATTATGCAGGAGAGTATAATTAATGGGCAGAGGTATAGAAATCTATGACTCAAAAAAATACGACTCTAAGACAGAATGTTAGTAGCTTTTTCAAAATATTAAAATAGCATGTTGTCTTCAGATTAAACTCTTTGGAGAAAGTAATCAGAAATAAAATTTATAAAATTAATTACAGTATTCATAGTACACAGCTATTGAATGACACAGAGTTTATCAAGGTTTGTGCTTTGGTGGCATCCAGATGTGTAAGTGTTTAGAAACCGGAGATGAAGCAAATTTGCAGTTTTGATCAAAGGTTAAAACTAGACATAAAGCAACTATGGATCTTCCTAAAGTGCACACATGGGAATATGAGTACAAACTCCAAATTTTTGTCTGAAATTAAAGCTCAATTAATGAGACAATGACATCTGACTGTAGGATCCCAGATAATTGTCCAAACTAAAGGAAGCTGGGAAGTAGGTGGAGACCCAAGCAGCCAACAGTAGAGCAGAGATAAAAGAGTGATCCAATGCAAACACTCAGAAATACATCAGTCATAGAATGGCATGAATATAGAGGCATTAAGTCAATTGGAGGGTTGACAAAAAGGAAGTAATTGGTTTGTTGTTGTTGTTGTTGTTATTTTTGGTGGGGTATTTTGAGGTTTTTTTTTTTTTTTTTGGCTACAAGAAAACTCAGAAAAAAGAGAAAGTAATTCTTGAAAAATAGGAGCAAGAAGTAGAGACATGTGGCTCAGAAAAGGAATTCAGCCAAAAAACCAGAGAACAATAAAAAAAAAAAAGAAGGGGAAGATGGTTACCAGGATTTGATTATTCTTGACTGTGAACCAACAGAAGTCTCTCTTTGTGTTTTCTATAGAGTCCCCTGAACTAGAAGAACCATTTTTTCTATGGTGAGAGGCAGGAATGACTCACAGAAGTGGTTGTTGAGAGGGCTCAGTGGAAAAGTTAAAAGTCTACAGGATCACAAAAAAAAAGGATAAGGCCAAGATGGTTTCATGAGATAGCAACCAAATCTTCAAAAACCAGATAATCTCTTTGCTATTTAAATTGCTATACAATGCAAAAACAAGAAAAAACTTCCAACTTATTTTTCTAACAGCAAATATAACTTTGACACCTAACTCCGCACATAACACAAAAAAGCACTACCAACTAATCTCACTAAAGAATATAAACATAAGGACTCCAGATAAGATATTAGCAAACAGCACTCAACAGCATATTTTTAAAATATACATTATGATCTGTACGAGTTTCCTAATTCTTCTCTAACAAATTACCACAACTTAGTGGCTTAAAACAACACAAACTTATTATCTTACACTTCTGGATGTCCTAGTCTCACTGGGCTAAATTAATATTCTTGCAGAGCTGTGTTCTTTCTGTAGGTTCCAGGGCACCAGCTGTTTCCTTGCTGTATCAGCTTCTAGAGGCTGTCTGTGGTCCTCAGCTCAAGGCCCCTTTCCCCACCCTCAAAGCCATCACCCTTGTGTCTTCTCTCTCATTTAATCTCTAATTCTATTCTTATGTCTTTTCTCTCTGATTTTGATCTTTCAGGCTCCTTCTTGCAAAGAGTCTGTGATTATACTAAACTGGATAGTCCAAAATAATCTCCCCATCTCAAGATCCTTAACTTAAACACATTTGTAAAATCACTTTTGCCATGTACAGCAACATATTCACCAGTTCAGTGGGTCTTTGGAGGCCATTTTTCATTCTATCATATGCTCAAGGTGGAATTTATTTTAGGATTGCAAGGATAATTTATATTAGAAAAACCATTAATATTATTTATTTTATGAATAAATAAAGAAAAAATATCATATGGTAATCTCTGTAGATGTGGAAAAGTCCTTCACCAAAAATTGAACGTTTGTTTCTTCTAAAACTACTCAAGAAAATAGAAACGGATGCCTGCTTAACATTACTCTCTCTCTCCCTCTTTCCTTTCTCTCTCTCTCTCTCTCTCTCTCTCCATAGATCTATATACATCTATACACACACACACACACACATAGCTGAGACCAAAAATCAGTGTCTTGAGAATATATATGGCAAGTGCACCCACTATATTCTCTATTACTTATCATTATATTAGAGGCATTAGCCAATGAAATTAGAAAAGAAGAAAGAATTAAAGGCATGAAAATTGGTAAAAAGGAAGTAAATGTATCTTTATTTTCAGATACTAGAAGAGTGTATCTGATAATTTCAAGAGTATCTATGTGAAACATAATACAAATATTAAAAGACTTTAGATAGAGGAATATAAAAATACCATAAGATAAAATTACAAATTATTAAAAATATTGACTTTCATACATACGAAAGAAAAACCTCTTAAAATACATAATAGATAAGGAAATTCTCATTCAAAATAACAATTAAAAGATAAAATATTTAAGAACAAATTTAATAAGCAATTTGCAAAATCAATAGGATGGAACCTTTAGAACACTCCTGAAAGATAAAAGTAGACTTGATCAAATGCAAGAGAATCCCTGTTCTTGGATAGGATGTATCAACATCATAATTATGCCAAATTGCTTGAATATAATATTCAAATATAATATAATCTCAATAAAAATATCAACAAAGTATTTTCTGGAGCTAGTCAAGTTGATTCCCAAATTCTTAGAAAATAAACATACAATAGTAGCTAAGAGACCCTCATATGAAAAGGATAATGAAGAGCAAATAATAAAATATATATCCCTTATGATTAAAAGTGTGGTGCTGACATATGAAATAGACAAACTGGCCAATAGAATAAAATAGAAAATGTGAAAATTGATATAAGGAAATTTAATATATGATCAAAAATAGAAACTCAAACCACCAGTGAAAAAGCAGTTTTTTAATAAGTAGTATGTTCACCTGGATTGTCTTTTGTCAAAAGACAATGTAACTTAACATTACCAACAGCAGAACAAACTGACACAATGGACCTCCTGGTGAGATACAATGGGAGGTAAACAACCCACTTATGGAGCATTCTTCCAAAAATGTTTTAACTGAATCTAGTCATGAGAAAATAATTAAAGGACTCTGGAATGTGGCACGTTTTACAGCACAAACAACCTGAACTTCTAAAAGATATCAATGTCATAAAAGACCAAAACTAACAAACGAAGCAGGTAGACCTCTCTAAAATCAAGACCAAACACAGATGATAAAAGGTAATGCATTTACTTTACTTGGATCCTATTAATAAATAAGAATAATAACAAAAACACCATTAAAGGATGTCATGGTACAATTTGGAGAATTCATTATGGTTGGCATATTAAATTATATTATTGAATCAATGATAAATTATCTGAAATTGGTGATGTGAGAATGTCCTAGTTCTTATAAGTCACAGGCTAAGGCATTTGGAATGAAGCATCATGATGTCTGTGTAATTGTCTCCATGAACAAATTTCAGTGCCCCCTATATTTTTTTATAACCCTCTCTCTTAACTATTAATACTTGACCTTTTAGTTGTTTCCCAGAAATGGCTTTTCTGCAAGACAGAGGAGCTGAGATTCTGAAGGTCCAGGGCAGCCTTCCTAAGACCAAGACTCACCTTCTGCCTTGACCTGACCTGGCCCAAGGCACATGGTCCTCCGTAAATAGTCCAGGATCTCCATTAGTGACTTGAGGCAGCTTCTCCCATTTTCCTGAAAAGGCGTCTTTCATAGTGAAAAATTTCCTCTCTTCCTTGGTAGTCCTCCTTGTCTCCATAATTGGATCTTTGTGCAAGGAGTAACTCGACCTAGGCCAAATCCCCCTTGCAGTTTTGATAATGTCTGTAATTTATTTCAAATAGTTTTGGGAAAAATGTATATATGTATACACATACTGAAAGAGATAAAATAAATATGGTAAATGCTAACTTATAAATCTAAGTGAAGTGTATATAGGTGTTCATTGTTGACATTTGAACATTTTCAAACTTTGAAATTTTTCAAATTATTAAATTGAGGGGGAAAAAATCTGCTGTTCGAAGAAAGAATAGATGGAATTTGGGAAGAAAGTAGTTGTCAGATCTAAGAAGTATCAGATACTGTATCAGTCATTTTCACAACTATTATCTATTAAAAATCCCTATAACATGCTTTTTTTGTGGTTAGATCTTTATTTTATTATTATTTTATTTTTTTGTTTGTTTTTTTGTGTCCTCTTCTATTTATTTATTTTTTTTCAGCATATTATGGGGGTAAAAATGTTTGTTTTGTTGTTTTTTTTTCCAGCATGGACACCACTGATTGTATCATGGTGCCTGAGATTGCTTCATTCTTCTTTCTTTTTTTTTTTTTTATTT
>VBSM01001124.1:9201855-9235860 GCA_008086735.1 Cheirogaleus medius | reverse complement strand
CCTTGGGCCCAAGTCAGAGATCCTCCACCATAAGGACCTGAGTGTCTCAGGGACACCCAAGCCCCTCAGTCAGTCCTTCCATCCATAAGGATTCATAAGACTCTGAGTGCCTCGGGGACGCCTGATCCACTCAGTCGGTCCTTTCTAAGGCTCAGAGCCTTCTCTCCAAGACCTGATCGGTGACCTGGGACGCCGGCTCCCCAATCTCGTCCTTCCCTCATTGGACTAGGACACCATGGGCAGTCAACCCTCAAAAATCAAATCTAGCACGCCTCTGGGCTGTCTCTTAGCCAATCTTACAGCCCTGGGCCTCAAGCCTGGTATTCGGCCCAAGCGACTCATTTTCTATTGTAACACCACCTGACTGATATACAAATTAGACAATAGGTCACAGTGGCCTAAAAATGAGACTTTCAATTTCAAAATCTTACAAGATCTCGATAACTTTTGTCACCGAAATGGCAAATGGGAGGAGATCCATTATGTCCAGGCTTTCTTCTATCTGCGCTCCCATCCTTCCCTCTGTCAGACTTGTGACCCCTCCTATCCTCCTTGCACGGAGTCCTCTGCCGTCCTTGGCCTCTTCCACCTCTCAGCCAAAGGACTCATTAGAAACCTCTTCTGTCTTCTCTGACCCTCCTGACTCCCTTACCTCTCCCCCTGCTCAGCCTCCACCATATCTGGGTCCTCCCCTTCCTCCTCCTCCTCCTCTTAGTGCCCCCGCCCCATCCTCCACTACTGCTCTCGCTGGCTCTCCGCCAACGTCCCCTGTCAGTCACCACACTGGATCCCACACGGGACCCTCAGACCAAACCCTTCTCTCTCCCCTGAGAGAGGTAGCCGGTGCCAAAGGGGTCATACACATCCATGTTCCCTTCTCCCTTTCTGATCTCTCTCAGATTGAAAAGCATTTAGGCTCCTTTTCTAACAACCCCACAGCCTTCACCAAAGAGTTCCGCTATCTTACACAAGCATGTGATTTGACCTGGCATGACATTTTTGTTATTCTGGCCTCTACTCTCACTACTGATGAAAAAGAACGTGTCTGGACGGCAGCTCAGGGACATGCTGAGCAAGTCCATCTAACAGACCGCGCCATGCCGGTCGGGGCCGAGGCTGTCTGGGTTGCAGCCTTGCGGCCAGCAGGGCCTGAAAAGCCATCAACCTCATCTAAAGCAACCAGCCACACTCCGCCGGGCACTTGCTTCAAGTGTGGTAAGGAAGGCCACTGGACCAACCGGTGCCCACAGCCACGTCAGCCCACTGAACCTTGGCCGGCCTGTGGTCAAGAGGGACACTGGAAGAGTGATTGCCCCTTGGGACAAACATCAAGAGGGTCAGTCCTTCTACCCCCAGACCTGCCGTTGACAGTTTGGGGCTGGGCTGCAGAAGACTGACAAAGCCCCAGCTTTGTGACCCCAATCACCCTCGCCGAGCCCAGGGTAACAATCAAGGTAACGGGTAAGACAATGTCCTTTCTGGTCAACACGGGGGACTACCTACTCTGTCCTACCTTCTTTTTCAAGCCCTTCTTATCCTTCCCAGGTGTCGGTTATGGGTATTGACAGCAATTCTTCACGGCCCCCTACTACCGGTCCCCTAACCTGTCTAATAGATGACAGTCTCATCACCCATTCCTTCCTTATCATGCCCTCCTGTCCCACTCCACTATTAAAAAAGACTTATTAAACAATTAGACACCACGGTCTGTGGCTGGCCGCCTTGCCTTAGGGCACTGGGCGCGGCAGCCTCTCTCGCCAGGGAAGCACTAAAGCTTTCCCTAGGACAGGATCTGCATGTCTTTTCTACCCATCGCCTTCAAGCTCCTCACTCCCTCTAGATTGCAGGAATTCCATCTCCTATTCATAAAAAATCCCAACATTACCATAACACAGTCTCCTACTTTAAACCCTGCTACTTTGCTGCCCATCCCGTCCTTCACACTTTCCTATCACTCCTGCCCTGAGATGGTCGATACTGCCACCACCTCTAGGCCCGACCTCTCGGACCAGCCCCTCTCAGAGGCAGACTTAACATTGTTTGTTGATGGCAGCTCCTCCATGGGAGATGACGGCAAACGCCGGGCAGCCCATGCTGTTGTCTGGGCCTCTCAGGTTATAGCGGCTTCTCGCCTCCCCGAAGGCACCCACTTCCCAAAAGGCAGAACAAACTCTGGCCGGACAGCTTCCGCCCCGCCCTCAACACTCTCCTCTTTCCTCATGGCTAGATATTATTCAATATACCCTCACCTTCCTAAACTCCTGAAATGGTCCCTCAATTAACTCTATACGGTGAGTCTGAATTCAGGTGGCTTCTCCCAGGGTCCCGACTGAGACGAGCCATCTTTTTACCTGTCATGGTGGGTCTCAGCTTGGCCTCTTCCGTTGCGGCCTCAGGGCTCGAGGGAGGTACCCTGGTCCACAGTGTTATTTCTGCCCAAGATTTTACAGATCTGCTGACAGCCAGAAAAAGAAGAACCTGCCTTTTCCTTCATGAAGAATGCTGCTGCTATGTCGGCGAATCGGGCCTTGTGGAGCAGAACATAGACAAGCTCACCAACCTGAGTAAAGACCTACACAACTGCCGCCAGGATGTATCCCCCTTCGGCTAGATACAGTCCCCTTTGGCTACCTGGCTATTGCCATTAATAATACCCGTTGTCACCATCTGTCTAATCTTTCTCTTTACTCCCTGTCTTTTACAGTTCCTCCAGAGCCATCTACAAGAGCTGTCATGACTGGCAGTAAACCAACTACTTCTTCATCCACACTTCTCCCTACCAGTCACTCCTCCACCAGCTGACGCCGGCCTATAGCCCCTAACTATGCCCCCTCCTAGCAGGAAGTAGTCAGAAAGAGCGGCGCCCATCATAACCAAAAGGCCAGAATGTAAGGCTGGTGGCAGGCCCCCCTTCCCTTCCCTAGATCAAAAAGAAAAGGCTCACAAGACCAGACCCACCAAGGACAAACTACCAGACCCTGCTGAGAAAAACCACACCCAGATGTCCACCCAGATAAGAACGTTTCGGCTCCTGGATTCTGCAAATACCGCCAGCCCCTCCTATTTCTCAATGACCACCAAAGGTCGCCCCAGCTCTTCCCGCCAAAAGTCCCTAGCCCGGCCAAAAGGGTATAAAAGGCTGCATCCCCTTCAAACGGGGGTGACTTTTGGGGACCCCCTCTCTTGGGGCCACAGAACCTTGTCTTGGAGCACTCAATAAAGCCATGTTGTTTGGCCCCACTCTTTCTCTCTCTCTCTCTGTCTTTTCTTTTCACCGCCGCCAAAAAACCTTACAGTAACTTTGTATTTAACTTTTTGAGGAACTTTAAAACTCTATCTGCAGTGACTGCACCATTTTACACTGCCACAAACAACATGTGAGGGTTCCCATTTCTTTATGTCCTCACCAGCATTTGTTGATTATAATCAGCTTAATGGCTGTTTGGTTCTACCCATCCTAGTAGGTATGATGTGTTGTCTCATTGTGGTTTTGATTTGCATTTCCTGTCTAATAATGTGCATCTTTTCATGTCCTTATTGGCCACTTGGATATCTTCCTTGGAAAAATGCCCATTCAAATTTTTTCCCATTTTGAAATTGGGTTGTTTGTCTTCTTAATTTTTTTTTTCCAACTCTAAGTGCCCTACAATTTGCCTAACTACTGCATATGCTGCATGTGAATATGGGCAAATTACATAAATTCTTGACACCTTTATTTATCCACCCATCAAAATGAGATCATATTACCAACATTATGGAGTTTGTGTGAAGGTTAAGTGCTTATAATGCATTTATTACAGTGAAGAATTATAGTAGTTCAGGAAATGGGACTCACTCTGAAAGGACTTGTGGATGGAAGAAAGTAACCATCTCTCCCACTAGGATTCTGCAGTCGGGGATCTGAGATAGCATTTACAAAAATAAAAGAGAATAATACTTGTGCTTAAAGTTCTGCCAAAAAAGTTATGAAATATTTTGAATCAAGATATTATTAAATATCCTCAGAAGACATATCAAGTTGTGCTATAATTACATAAATATAATAAAAAGTATAATACTATAACTAGACGGAAATGTTTACAAAAGGAAAGAGATTACAAATAAGACATGTTTAAATAGTATTAAAACTAGCTATTAGATGTGCATGACTATATGTTTTATATGCATTTTATATGGTTTTGTGATCAACAAACATGCCTGGTGGAAAAAATTAAACATTTTGCCTTAGCAGAATGAAACTATTTCCTCCATGAAGAAATAAAATATCTTAGGAAGTTTCGCTTACTTCTTGGTGAAGCAGGAAAAGATTTTGAAACCAAGGCCACGATCCATTGTTCAAAGGATTAAACCAATTCTGCAAATGTATGCCAGGTGTGGATTTGGAAACAATGAACAAGGGTGAGCCAAGTGGATACTCCTGTATTTGTTATTCACAGAAGGTCGATAAGTGGATCAATTGCTTATAGCTTTCTGTTTTGGTTTTCTGTTCAATGGCAATGTTGCTAAGGAAGATAGATTAAGGTGGCTTAATTGATTGGTATTTCAAGAAACAGTCCACAGAGAAGAAGAAACTTCAGATGCCTTTTCAAAGTTCATTTGGACGGGGTGGACCAGAAGCTGTATCTAAGTCATGGAACGGATGAAATTACAGTCAGTGCAGGAAAGCTCTCAAACAAAGAGCAGATGACAGCATTTGCTAAGACATTATTAGACTTTGATAAAATTTATAAGGACCATTTTATCACCAGGTTGTTATATTTTAACCCTCTTAATTTTACATGTAAAATTTAAAATGAGCATTTTACAAGAATTAAGATTGTCTAAATATAAGGTAGGAAATAAAACTGACTTAAATTAATTATGTCTTTGGCCATGACATAATTTTCCTTTGCTGTCTCCCCATTAAAAAGAATCAGAGGGCACATTTTACAGCACAGGCCCTAACACTCTTCCTTCTGAAGAACCTCATATTGTAACACAGAGGAGAAACCTAGAGGACAAGACCCTGATACAGCACAGTAAAAGTAAGATGTGGCCTAATCAGGCCCTGGGCTAGAAGCAAAATATGTTCCTCCTCTTTTATATCAACGTTGTAAAGAGGTAATGCTGTTACTGAAAGGAGGTAAACATAATTATGTTCATTTTCCAGGTTAAAAAATGCGGTACAAAAAATATTAAATGTTTGACCTAATGTCATGAAGTGAGTCAGAGTAGCAGAGCTTAGATGTTCTAACTCTCAAGCCAGGATTCTTTTCAATACAACATGCTTTGTTTTCTAAAATGGATTATCTGGAGCTAAGTTGTTTTAAACACTCAGTTGGGAAAAAGAGAATTCAAAGCTAAGTGTTTGTTCTTTTCGCTCTGCCTTCTCTTGACATCAGTCTGTTAGAAATATCAGTAGATCAGAAATAGTTCTAGCTCTGTCTCTAGCTGCAGGAGGTTAGCCCCATCACTTGAATGTGAGCTCTGTGTGCATCTTTCTCATCTGTAACAGGTTATCAGTGTGGTTGCCTCAGCCTACCAACATGCCGGTTTGAAGAAAAATTTGATAATGTATTTGAACATGCTTTGAAAAGTATAAAATATTACATACAGTACTAATACCACCATTAACATGAATGCAACTCTTACTGATAATTGTGCTATTTCTGAATTCCCATAGCACTTTATCTATACCTGTCTTAAAGTGCTTATAATTTTTTACCTTATGCATTAAAACAATTGATATTTGTTATGCAAAATCTATTCTCTGATAACAAAGACTGTGAGACTATTTTAGACCCTTACATTTCTGAAGTGTGCTTCTTGCAACGAATGGAAATTGTGTCAAAGGCTTGGATTATAACTGAGACCATTCTCACCATTGGGGACGCAACATCCCCAATGCCGCTGTGCTTCAGACAAATCAAGGCACACCAGGCTCAATGGCACACCAGCAGTGACCCAGATAGGTGGTAAGGGCATCATGTAGCTCACTCTTTCATGGCCAAAGATACAGCCTGACTCTTCTGTTATCACCTGTATGGGAATGGTTGCTCCCTCCTCCTAACCCTTTAATAATCACAGAGTGAGTTAACACCCATAGAATGGGAAAAAATATTAAGAATTAATTGTGGGTGAAAATCTCCACTGCAAACAGTTTTTAAAGAGGCAGCTTGCTTGAATACAGCCATTGATGACAGTACATCAGTAAGAATATGCTTTAATGTCCACAGATATACTTCAGTATTGAAGACATTTTACATCAGACGCTCCACATAAGCCCATACTGTTTTATAATGATGTGTATTGCTGTGTTCTCATGGTTTTTAAAAACTAAATAATGTTAGCAATGGTAAGTAAATAGAACCATTAATGGTTTGTTAATTGTTCTCCTGTGATATGGGCATTAACCTGTGAATAGGTGAGTGTGATTGTATCTGTAAGTGTAAGCTTCCTCTTCTGTGTGCACACACAGAGCACTGTTCTCACCCAGTATGTGGTGCTTTGAGTTGTGCTTCCAGGGACAATGAAGAATTTATGCTAATATATGCATTCTCAGCCCTTTTATAATTAAAGAGTATGAATTTTCCAGACAGCTGACCTGGGTCAACTGTGACTACTGCTACTTGTGACCACTGAAAAGTTTAAAACTAATTGACCCTGAAGCCAAGGTCCTTGACCTCAGCTAAGAATGTCAAATCTCTGAGCAATGCTACCCAGCCAGCAGCGGAGGACCACTCTATGCAACCCTGGTCTATCTTGCTTTACATCTTCCATTTTATCCAGTTGTATAAGTTCTTTTTTTTTTCCTTTTTTTTTTTTTTTTTTTTTTTTTTTGAGACAGTCTTGCTCTGTTGCCTGGGCTGGAGTGCCGTGACATTAGCCTAGCTCACAGCAACCTCAAACTCCTGGGCTCGAGTGATCCTCCTGCCTCAGCCTCCCGAGTAGCTGGGACTACAGGCATGTGCCACCACACCCAGCTAAGTTTTTCTGTTTTTAGTAGAGATGGGGTCTCACTCTCACTCAGGCTGATCTCAAACTCCTGACCTCAAGCAATTCTCCCGCCTCAGCCTCCCAGAGTGCTAGGCTTACAGGTGTGAGCCACAGTGCCCAGCCCATGTACAAGTTTTTAAAAGTTTAATCATATCCCTTTAGAAAATGGCTCTGTTAACACCTGTAATCATTCCTTTCAATTATCATGTTTGGCCTTCAAAAAGAGGACATTCCAATTTCATGGTCAAATACAGGATGCAATTTTACACTTGAAAATAATGGCAAGAGCTAGACTGGTACATGGAGGCAGATGGCATTTTAGCTACAATGACCCAGCACCCCAGCACATTACTGACTGAATGATACCATTGGAAATGTCCTCTAGAGTTTCTAGGAAATTTTAGAACTGGATTTGTATTTTTTGGAACTTCAGATTAATATATTGAAATAATTATTATTTTTGGTCTGACAGCAACAGCAATAAGTATTTGGGTTCATTAAGAATAAACGCTGTCGAAAGATAGCAATTATTAGAAACAGTCATCAGTACTGTTGTTTGGCCATCACTTCTTTCCCTTCCTAAAGTATTATGAAACACATGCATTTTGATTTCACAGGACTATTACGAATGCAATAAAGATCTTAAATTGAACTGATATCCACGTGTGTGTACTGACCACTGGCGTTCTCTCTTCTAAAGGATCAGTCCAAAGCCTTGACAATAAAAATAGATGAGGTGCATTGAAATTAAAGTTTTGCGATTTTAAAAATTGCAATTCAAGATTTTTGAGAGCTCAGCCCTTTTTAAAATGATGAAATGTATTCCTTTAGTTCTAAAAGTGCCTCTTCAAGAATGATTTCCCTTAATCTGAGAGTGACGAGGGTCCCCAGCATCACCCAGAAACCTTTGCCCTTGGTCATGACACCAGCACAGGTGCAGTGCTCTGCATTCCCAATGCTTAGGGCAGTTCTACTCATAACAGCAAGTTTTAAATGCATATTTTAAAAATCTGAGTAAGTAACAAAATGATTAACTGATTGGGTCTCACTTCCTGTTTTGTGGCAAGGTCCAAAATGTCTAGGTTTTAAAAGGCTACAGACTCCATTGTGGCTGTTCATTTCCAAGCTATTATATAAACAACAGAAATCAACAAATCTGGGTCAAAAGCACCTAGAAGCACATTGTAAAGCATCCACGTGTGCACAGAACCATCCAGAGAGTGGTACAAAGCTGGCTGAAAGCCAGAACAGGAGCAGAATGGCCCGATCCTGTCCCATCCAACTGTGTGAACAGCTGCTCAGCCAATCACCATGTAGAAACTGGCTCAGGTGTTAGAGAAAGGTATCTGCTAAATTTCTAACTGACATTGGCTTTTAGTGCTTGGCTGACTGAGTGAATGTGGCAGACTGTGAACTCGGAATTTTAAAAATCAGGGTAGTGGCATTTATTAGCCAGAATGACTTGAAATTTGGAGGAAAGACACCACAATAATACAAAGCACTTTTACAAACAGATTTTGACAATTCACAACAATGTTCATTGATCACCTTAAGCAAAATGGATGAGATAACCTGCAGAGTCATAGAGTGGATCCCAGCGAAAGAGGGATTACAATGCATAGTTCTGATGCTCCTTCCTAGGCAAATCCAACAAGCAAGTTGAATTCAACTGTGAGATGCATTCTAGTTCATTTGAGGAAACTGCCTCCTTTCTTAAGACAATCAGTAACTGATTTTCCAGGTTTAGCATTGGAAGGAGAATTCTCATTTATTTGTGGACAGATAGCTATATTTTCTCTTATAAATATATGGACACATATATGTGCAGGTCCCTCACTCACTCACACACACACATGTTTTTATTAATTCAACCAATATTTATTAAATGCCAAACACTATTTTACCTCTCAGAGTTACATAAAAGAATAAAGAAAACTCCCTACCCCTTGAAGCTGACATTGTTGTGCAAAAAGATAGCGAGTAAACAAACACCTAGGTATACCACACATTAGAAGGTAGTAAGTCCAATGGAGAAAAACAAAGCAGGAGGAAGAGAATGGGGAGTGCTGGGAGGAGAGTGAGGTGCTCATTTAGGCAGAGTAGCCGAGGAAGGCCCCCTGAGACAGCATGGGAACAGACACTTGAAAGAAGTGAGGGTGCAACATGCACAGAATTCTAGAGGAAATGAGCTACAGGCAGTGAGAACGGCAAGTGCAAAGGCCCTGAGGCATGAGAACATTTGGTATGTTGGAAAATAGCAAAGTCCTCATAGCTGGAAAAGTGAGGGTGAGGAGAGTGGAATCATCCACATTAATGCGTGAGACCTTATCGTTTCGATTGGGTTAGCCCCTCTTTTCTTCCCCCGCTTCTCCCTCCTTCTCCCTTTCATCACTATCATCCCCCATGATTAACTGAGAATGTATCTTTCCAAAATGTTCTCCTGGCTTATATGATTATATTGAGACATACACACTCAAACACATAAAGGCTGCATTCTGTCATTGTTCTCAAAAATGAGATTGTATTATTCATACTTTTCTGCATATTACATTTCTCACTTAACCACACCAACTGTATTTTCCACACATCCAAGTCAGATGATAGAATTTTAATTTACTATTTTCAAAGACCATGTAAAACTTCATGAATTAAAGACATTCTGTTGTACATAGCCCTTCTCCTATTGATGGATATTGTTTCTTTCTAGTTTTCTGTGACCACAAACAATAATGCAATAAATACCTTTAACATATATCTTTATATACTAACATTTTTATTTTGATGTATATATTCATTAGAATGGAAGTGATGGGGTAGGTGTAGGTTTATTAATAGATATTGGTACTTTTAAAACACAAAGATTATAACAATTCACATTTTGCTCGGGAATCTATAAGAGCACTCTTCCCCTCACATCCCTGCCATCAAAAAGTGTTATTTTTGCCAAAGTGATGTGTATAAAAGGTGAGCCCACTTATATTATCATCTAAATTTTCCCAAAGGCTAAGACACTCCTAACATTCTTACTTGCCAGTTGGATTTATTGTTCTATGAAATTGCCCTTTTATGTTCTTTACTCTTTTGTATTGAATCATTCATTGTTCTCCAAACAATTGTTCAGAGGGCTTTATGTTAAGTAAATTAAGCCTTCTTATTCATCTTCACTGCCATTTTCTTCAAAACACATTTATAATATTTAATTTATTTATGGTATTTTACCAAACAAAAGATTTTTAGTCAACTATGTTTCTTTCTTTCATAACTCCTGGATTTCCTGTCTTCATTAAGAAGTTTTCTCACTGTCCCTATATTTTACCTGTAGTCTCCTATATTTCCTTGTAAGGTTTATATCATCTTTTCCTCACATACGTATTTAACACACCAGGAATTTACTTTCCTATGTAGGGTAAGATAGGAGTTCAATTTTATTGTCTTACAGATAGGCAGACTGTAATTGAATAATGTATTATTAAATAATCCTTTTTTGACTATAATTGAATAATGTATTATTAAATAATCGACTTTTTCCCACCAGTAGTACCAAATATTATATTTCGTCTTCTCATATATTCTTGAACTTTTTTTTTTTCTGGATCTCTGTTCTGTTCCACCGTACTATTTTCCACACTGGCTTTACAGTGTTCTAATATTTGGTTAAAATAAGTGCTCCTTCATTATTCTGCCTTTTTTCCTACGTCTCTTATTATTAAATATGTGTTCTCTCTTATAAATTTTAAGATAATTGTGTACAACTCCATTAAAATGTTTTCCCATTAGAAGACTAATTGTAGTTTAAATTTACATATCAGTCTTTGGAGTACTTACAATTAAATTCTTCCCACCTAAGAGCCTGCTGTGTGTTTCCAAGGGCTCAGATCTTCCCTGTGCCTCAGTACAAGCCCAGTGGCGTTCTTGTTAAATTTATCTCTATTTCTAGAGATTTCTTTTCAGTACTGTGAACAAAACATCTTGTTTTACATTTTTGTTTCCAAATCCTAATCATTATTGACGTAAAAACTACTGATTTTATATAAGTATTACATCTCTATTCATTTTCCAAATTTTCTTTTTAATTTTAATAGTTCTAAATTTCTCAAGTTTTCTGCATATACAAATGTAATCTCAGCAAAAATGAAACAGTTATGGCTCTCATTTTCCAATGTTTATTCTAATTATTTCATTTTACTTTCTCATCTTATTTGTTGGAACTTTCAGGCAATGTTAAATGTTAATTTATATTAAATATTAATATTAATGGAAATTACCTGGTATCCTTCTCTAGTTTCTGACTTAAAAGAAATTTTATTCCTTCTATTCTGAAATTCAGAATAATATTTACTGTTAGTTTGTTTGGAAAATATTCTTTAATATTTTTAAGTAATGTCCTGCTATTTCTTTTTTATTTTGTGCTTTTTATAAAAATGGTTGTTATTTTTAATGATTTTTTAGCATCTCTATATATTCATAGTGTTTTCAACCTCTAATCTTTATGTAAAAGAAGATATTAATAGCTGGGAGCAGTGGCTTCTCTGTAGTCCCAGATTCTTGGAAGGCTGAGGCAGGAAGATCACTTGAGCCCAGGAGTCTGAGTCCAGCCTGGGCAACATAGTGAGACACTGTCTTAGGGAAAAAAATAGATAGATAGAGCGATAGATTTCCTGACATAAAAATATTCTTCCTAGAATAAACTTTACTTGAATTTAGAATATTATACACCTGGTTATTGGGGATTCTGATTCCACAAATTTTACTATCAATTTTTTGTATCTATATTCATCTATAAATTGGTTTATTGTTGTTGTTTTTCAATGTCCTTATCAGGTTTGGATACTAAAATTAGTCAAGAAGATTTCTATTTTTTTCTTTAATCTCAAATTATTTACTAATACTGGATTTTTTTTATAGTTAGACCAACTTCAACTTTAAGCCTATCTAACCTTAGTGCTTTTGTGAAAGACAGAATATTATTCACCTTTCCAATCACCTCTTCCGTAACTTGTCTGCTTAAGTTTTAGATTTTTTGGTTCAATTCTGAAAATTTGCTGGGGAATCATCTAACACATAATTTTAATGTAACAGAGTTGGACATACTATTCACTTACAATACTTTTGTCTTTTGCACTTTCTCCTTCCTTATTGTTTATATTTTTAATTTTTGTTCTTTGGATTTTTTCCAATCAAATTTATGAGTGGTTCATCTATTCATATTTTTATATTTTTTCAAAAAACCTGCTTTTTGTTTTTCTAGTCAAGTAATGTCAGGTTTTATCTTTCTTAATTCCCTCTTTTTAGTTTCTTTTAATTTGTTCTGTTAGACAAATTTTTGAAATTCTTGGAATGATTATAAAATTTTTCCATTTTTTTCTCTTTATTCTTTAATACAGTTATCTAATAATATAATTTTTTGAGTAGAGCTTTTGCTGTTCCATAGATATTTTTTCTTTATTCAAATTGAGGTAACAAAAGTACAGGCAACACAAGCAAAAAGAGACAAATGGCATTGCATCAAACTAAAAATCTTCTGCATAGCAAACAACAGACTGAAAAGACAACCCATAGATTGAGAAAAAATATTTTCAAACCATACATAAGATGAAGGACTAATATCCAAAATATATAAGGAACTCAAACAACTCAACAGCAAAAAACCAGCCAGACAAAAAAATGGGCAAAGTGCCTAAATAAATACTTCTCAAATGAAGACATACAAATAGCCAACAGATGTATGAAAAAATGCTCATAATCACTAATCATCATGGAAATTCAAATTAAAACCACAGTGAGATCACCTTACCTCAGTTAGAGTGAATGGCTATTACCAAAAAGATGAAATATAACAAGTATTGGCAAGAGTGTGGAGAAAAGGAATCCTTGTGCACTATTGGTGGCGATGTAAAGTAGTATAGCCATTATGGAAAACAGTATAGAGGTTCCTCAGAAAACTAAAAATAGAATTACCATATGATCCAGTAATCCCACTTCTGGCTCTATATCCAAAGAAATTGAAATCAGTATGACAAAGAGATGCCTGCACCCCCCTGTTTATTGTAGCATTATTCATAATAGCCAAGATATGGAAGCAAATTAGGTGTCCATCATCACAACAATTAATAAAGAAATGGGGTGTATATATACAAGCTATTCAGCTTTAAAGAGGGAGGAAATCCTGTCATTTGTGACAATGTAGATGAACCTGAAGGACATTGTGCTAAGTTAACTAAGCCAGGCACAGAAAGACAAATACCACATGATCTCAAAATGTATGGAATCTAAAATCTTGATCTCACAGAAGTAGAGAGGAGCATGATGACCAGAGGCTGACAGAGGGGAGTGGATGTAGAAAGGGGAGATGCTGATCAAAAGGTGGAAAGTTTCAGTTAGACAGGTGGAATGGCTTTAGTGACGTATTGCACAGAATGGTGACTATAACACATAATAATGTATTGCATATTTCAAAATTTCTCAAAGAGTATATTTTAAATGTTCTCACCATACACAAAAAATCATTCAATCATTCCACATTGTAAACATATATCAAAACATCACATTGTACCCCATAAATATATGCAATTATTATTCGTCAATTAAAAAAATTTTTAACTTTTAAAAAATTACAGTAAAATTTACATACAGTAAAGTGCCAAGATGATAAATGTTCAGTTTCAATAAGTTTTGACAATTATAGGCACCCATATAGCACTGCCCAAAATAAATATAGAGCATGTAAGACCACAGAAAGGTTCTCCTTGCCCTTTCTAGCCAACACCCACCCCCACCCCCGCACCAGGTGCAACCACTCTTTTAATTTTTGTCACCATAAATTAGTTTTGTATATTCTAGGAATTCATTTACACAGTTTCACACAGAACACACCTTTTTTCAGCTTCTTTTGCTCAGTGGCATGTTTTTGAAATTCATCTATTTTGCCACCTGTATCAACACTTCTCAGTATTTATGAATACTATTCCGTTGTATGAATGTATCTCAATTTGTTTATCTGTTATCCTACTGATAGGTATGTTGGTTGTTTCCAGTTTGGGGCTATAATAATTAAGGCTGTAGTAAGTATTTTTTAAACAACTCATTTATATACAGAATGTGTATTACTCTTGAGGAAATAGTTACATTAGTAGAATTTCTGGGTTGTGGTACACATTATTCTGTGTTTGATTTGTTGATATTGCATGGATAGCACTAATATTTATTTGCTAATATTGTAGGTATATTGTTTTGTAATTTTAATTTCTCATGCCTTTGTCAGCTTTGGTTATTAAGGCTATGCTGGCCTCATAAAACAAACTTGGAAGTTTTCTCTTCTCCTTTATTTTCTGAAAGAGTGCATGTAAGATTAGTATTATTTGTTCCTTGATAGAACGTACCATGAAGCCTGGAGTTCTCTGTGCCCATAGACTTTTAATTACAAATTCAATTTCTTTAATAAATTTGGGCTATTTAAATTTTCTATTTCTTCATAGTCAGTTTTAGTAAATTTTATCTAGTCAATAAAGTTATTGGCATAAATTAGTAAATTTACATTTTAAATAACATTTTTAATGATACCTTCTTTTTCATTATTGATGTTGATAATGTTACCTTTTTTCTTCTATCACTTTTGTTAATCTTTTAACCAACTTTTGACTCTATTGTTTGTTCTTTGTTTATTTTTTATTTCTCTAATTTCTGCTGTTATATTTGCTTTTTTCCTTTTTCCCACATACTTTAAGTATAATGTGTTGCCCTGCTACTACCTTTTGAATATGGAGGCTTAGAAAATTGATTTTAAACATATCTTCTTTTCTAAATGAACAAGTCGAGTTATATATTTCCTGTAAGCCCTTCTTCAGTGACATCCAACAGATCTTGATGTACAGTGTGTTTTCATTATGTGGTTGAAAATTTCTTATTTTCCTTGTGATCTCTTTGATCAAAGGATCATTTAGCAACATATTGATAAATTCTCAAATGTCTACAGATTCTCCAGATACATTTTTGCTACTGATTTCTAATTTAATGCCTTTGTAGCACTGTAAAATGTCTGTCCTTTGCTATTTATTGAGACTTGTCTTTGGTCCAGCGTATTGTCTGTTTTCGTCTGTGTTTTATTTGCACTTGAAAAGAATGAATATCCCATAGTGTTGATCTTATTGTTCCATCAATGTCAATTAGGTCAAGTTGGCTCATAATGTTATTCAAATCATTCAGATAGTCTATGTGCTTGTTACTTTTTGTGAACTTCTATAAATTACTGAACAAGAAGTATTAAAATTTATACTTTTGATTACGGGTCTGTCAGTTTGTTCCTCTGCTTCTTTCAGATTTCTGTTTCACATATTTTGAAGATCTATAATTAGAGGCATACACACGTAAGACATTTATGTCTTTTTATAAGTTGACCTTTGTGTCATTATGACATATTCCATTTACCTCTAGTAATAACCACTCTCTTGAAATCTGCTTTGTGTGATATGAATGTAGCCAGACCAGTGTTTGCCACACTTAGTGTTTCTGTGGCTAGTGTGACCAAGAACTGAATTTTTCATTTCATTCCATTTTAATTAAAATGTAAATATAAATAGCTACATGTGGCTAGTGTAGTGGGCAGAACAGCTTTAAAGATTACAATAAGCATCTTTAAGTTACCACAGTTTACTTTTTAAATAATACTATATTACTTTCTGAGGAATGTAAGAAATTCACAAACATATAATTTCATGTGTCCTCCCTCTTGCCCATAATGCTCTTCTTGTCCCACCCTTTACTTCTATACACTCCTTAAAATACACAATATGCAGAATCATTTTTACTTTAAGCTGTTAATAGCACCTTTTCCCAGAGCATCTCTGGACATCCTCTTAGTTCTGCTGTCCCTACTCCCAGTAATCCTTAAGTGACCAGAAGGCTTCAAACCGGTTCCTCTCCACTCTCCTGCGAGGCTTTCTGCTTTCAGAGGGCTCTGCCTCCGGCTTGGAGGGGGCCCTCGGTGCTCAAGAGGGATGTTGCTCAGTGCTCCTGCCTGGCCCCAACCCCATGTTGTAATTCCCCCAAGACTCTGTGAAGACCCCTGAATAAGTGGGCTAGTAGGTGCAAACTCCCCCTGCCCCTATAGTTTCTAAGAACTCTAAATTCTCATGCCAGCCCAGAGACAACTATGAAAAGTTTATTAAAAGTTTGACTGATTTCTTTAATTTAAAAAATAAAAAACCTTTTATTTTGGAGCTTCTCTGACTTTTTTTATTATTAGGATATTAATGGCATTTCCACACAACTTCCTATATTCTGACCAGTAGCAAAAGTCCCTTCATAGATTTTTGGAATAAAGTATTTTTATTTTCATTGTTTGCTAGGGTGTGATTACATTAAAGCTAATATCTAGGAGTAACTTTATTAAATTCTAAGCATGTTATTTTCTATTTTGTTTTTATTATTTATTCCTCATTTTATGGGCTTATGATCAAAGAAGGTGGTATATAAAATTTATGCTCTTTTAAATGTATCTATAAAGTCTTTTCTGTGGTCAAATTTATAAATTATTTTTGTAAGTGTTCCACAGACAAATGAACAAACAAGTTTGCTAATGGTATTAGTTATTTCTTCTGTCTTTATTTCCTTAGTTCTGCTGCATCTGTTCAGTTCTACAAAAACATATATGGAAATATTATACTATAATTGTATTTTTATAAAGTCTACATTTGAATTTTTGATTTATATAGTTAACTTCTCTGTTTTTAGTAGAAATATATTTATAACTGTCATTATTTCTTTACAAACTGTATATTTTATCATATACCTATTTATGTAAAGAAAACAAACATCGGCTTAACCTCTTTTATTCTGTTTAGTACTTTTAACTTGAATTCCACCTTGTCTGATATTAATATTCAGTTTCCTTTTGCTACCATTTACCTTATATTGCTTTGCTCATTTCTTTGTTTTTTAAAGAATCTATAATATTTTATTGCCTTGTTCTTTGATGGACATAAATCTGGGACTACAGATACATACAATAAATATGTGTAGGAGTATACAGGTATGTGTGTGTGCACACGCACCCATTGTGTGTGTATTACACCTATTATATATATTTAATTCAACAAGTACTTGAGTACGTATGTGTCAGGAATGATCTTATCTGAGACGGCCTGCCTTAGTTTCCCCACTGAAGAGTGCTGAGCTGGAAGTTGGAGCTAAGTATCTCCTTGTCTTTTGTGTACAGATCCAGTGCCTGCCCAAGTGTGAGCATGAACCCTTTATAAACACTCAGTAAACACTTTTGGTTACCTGTGAGCACACATTTGTAAGGGATGGGACACTTTATGTGCGTTTGTAGACTAATGTGCATTCAAGAACAAACAGCTTTCTGGATAACATCTTTGCTCCTTCTATTCTCTCATACCCTTTTGTACGGTACGTAGACATATCTGTGTCATGGCTGTTGTCCTACAATTTGTCTCCTGCCTTGTCTCTGAGCACCTTGCACACAGGGGTCCTGCCTCAGTCGTCTTTGCACTGTCTCCACTCTCCCTCGAAACCCTCCCCTGGCCTTGCCCATCATCTGGAGCAGTGTGGCAAAGTCCTTAAGAGGTCTGACCCAGGACAGACTGCCTGGGTTCAAATTTCTGCTCTGCTACTTACCACATGACCCTGGAAAGGTTATTTCAGCATCCAGTACTCCTCCTCGTCTGTAAAAAGGTGATCATAATGCACTCCTCACAGGCTTGTTAGGAAGGTTAAAATAGAGTAACATTTGCAAAATGTCTATTACACAGTACGCTAAAATAAATATTAGTATTGTCATTGTTGCGGCAAGTGTTAACAGCTCCTGATAGTGTTAAACAGCTCTTAGGCGTTGACGCTGGAAATAACTGGGCAGCACACGGAGAGTCGAACTGTCTTTAATCCATCTGCACTCCAGCCGTCTTCTGTTCTTCTCACCCCTTCCCCGTCTCCTCCTGCTTTTATACCCTTAGCAGGACTCAAAAAGCGTCCAATCAGCAACGAGCTATAACATCCAATCAGGAACAGCTATAACATCCAATCAGGAACAAGCTATAACATCCAATCAGGAACAGTAGGATTCAAAAAGTAACCAATCAGGATCGCGCAAGCAGCGCTGCCGGAGGACAGGAGCAGGCGTGGGAGCATAGAGCGCGGGCCTGGACAGGCCCGTGCGGTCTGTACGAGGCCCGGCTCCAGCAGTGCGCACCCAGACACCTGCCTGCCGCCGCCTCCAGCCTGCTCCGCACAGCACTGGCCCGCGGGGATGCGGAGCGGCGGGGAGGCGGCGAGCGGCCGCATCCCAACCCCAATGGTCTTCCCCATCATTATTATCTGACACACAGGGGCACCCAACATTTGAAGTATAATTCATTAATAAATTTGTTGACTGTTGTGAAAATACCGGGTGTCAGACATTTTCCTGGGCAGCACTGAGAGAGTCCTGTGGCTCCAGATGAAACGCTGGTGTGGCTTTGCCACCACAGGAGGTGATGAGCTCACCAGAGATGCTCTGCGGTTCCTTGGCCAGGGGAGAATGGCTGTCCATGGCTGCCCGTGGGGGTCCATGGCCATCCACACAAGAAGGCAGAAGGCAGTACCGCAGCCGTCTCCCCAGGTCTCTGGTATCCTGTGTGGTAACAGCACAGCCCAGCAGATATTTGAGTGATGAGATGTGTGTAAGTTACACTTGAGCAGGAAGGCTGTCAGGACTTGGTGAAGTGGTGAACTTGAGAAGTATATGACAGTCTTCCCTTCTTAGCAAAAAACTTCCTGTTCTGTGGCGGAGAGATTGCCTGCAACCAAGGCCTACCAGGCTGGGGGTTGAAAACCAAGGGGAAGAGTTCCCAGAAATCCAAACTTTCATAAAGTGGCTTACCAGCCTCCCACACCTCCTCCCTTCCATGTTCTGGGAGAGGCACAGACGCGGAAGCAGAAGAGGAAGTCAGTAAAGGCCGAATAACTCCCGAACGGGAGTCTCCTGATGGCGCGTTTGAACGTGGAACACTGGCCTAACGCTAAAACGGGGCGTCTCCTGGCCTTTGAATCCCAAGCCCACCCTCAGGCCTGCAGGACAGAGGTGTCCGGATGCCGAGGGGCAGCGCTGGGGCCTGCGGGGGTCCTGAGAGGCAGGAGGTGAGAACTGCGCGAACGCAGGGAACTGGCGGGGAGCGGGAGTCCGACGGCGCCAATGTGACAGGTCTGGAAGAAGCTGCGCTTTGTATGTAACAAACGCAGAAATTGGCTCAGCCAATTAGCAGGTTCTTTGCAACGACAGCAGATTATCTACTTCTATTTCCGATGGGAAGGTGATCAGGGAGCGAAACTAAAAATGCTTATTCTTATCGACCCATCAGCATTCTACACACACACCCGGGAAGGAACAGAATTTCCACATCCTTGCTGGAAATGTGAAGGTACAGGGGGAAAAGCTGACCCCGAAACACATACCCCGCACCAGCCCACCGCGTGAAGTCCAGCAGACCCGCAGCCAATCTGGCGCCACCAGGCGCGGGGACGGGACAGCGAGGCCCCTTCGCCGACCCGCCCGCGCGCCCATCTGGCGCCGGTGCACGCAGCGCCCACCGCCTCGCAAACTCCGCAGCTCAGTCGCTTCCTCAGAAATGGCCCCGTGACGTCACGACCACGTGAAAGACCTTTTCAGAAGGGTTTTTAGTCCCTGTGACAGTAAAAAAGAATCACACAGTCTTGCGAAGTGGACAAGGGCGATATCCTGGGGGTCCACCCCTGCCTCCTCCTGCCTCCGGAAGAACTGAAAGGAGGGGCCGGTGGCCCAGGGCATCTGCCTGGTGACCTGGAAACTGGGCCAGACAGTACACACAGAGCAGGTGCAGACGCAAAGACCTGGATGTGGGTCTGGTCCTGACTGCACTTGAGCTTACTGTAAGTTTTGTGGTGGCGGAGGAAGTGTAATGAGGCCAAATAGATGCTAACAAAGGTAGCGTTTATTGAAAGTGCTCCAGGGCGAGGTTCAAGGGCCCCAGAAGTTCGCGCCGCCCAGGCCTGCAAGTTAGCTTTTATAGGGGGCTAGCTGTTGTGTTGTCTGTCTGGGGGGGGGGTGGTGTCGAGGCAGGATGTTTTGCACCTGGGGCATCTTCCTGCTTTGCCTTGGCGGGAGTCTGGGCCGAGGTGTTCTGTTGGTAACAGGATGCAGTTAGCGCAGCTGCTATGCAAGGTCTGCAGGCTTTTCAATGCTGTGAGGATGGGGGAAGAGGGGAGGGGGAGGGACCCAGCCACCAGCCTTACACTTATTACTGGGCAACTGCTTGCATTGCTTTCCTGCCTCTCTGATTCGTATTTTTATTCAAATCCAGCGAGGCCATGTTTCTCAAATCACATTTTCCCTACCCAGTAGTCACAATGGGTCTGTGGACAGAGGACAAGGATTGCTTAAATGTGGAGACTCAGAAACTTAGGGAGAGGGTCAAGCAGAGCAGGAGGCTGGGGTCGTGCCAGCTGTGGAAGTACAGGTCGCGGGCACCAGAACTTGCCTTGGGAGGTAAAACTGTGGATGGTCATGCCCTGCGGACTGCAGACGCCACCAATCGGGAGAAGGCCCCTCACCTCTGCCATTCCTGTGTGGGGCAGGGTTATGTACCCTCCACCTCCTTCATCCGCTCTCCCTGCCCAGCGTTCTAGAGACTCTGTCTTAGCTCAGGCTGCTCTAACAAAAATACCGTAGACTGGGTGGCTTACAACAAACATTTATTCCTCAGTTCCGGAAGCTAGAAATTCGAGATCCGGGTGCCAGCACAGTTAGGCTCTGGTGAGAT
The DNA here is from genome assembly GCA_008086735.1 of Cheirogaleus medius. Lineage (NCBI taxonomy): Eukaryota > Metazoa > Chordata > Mammalia > Primates > Cheirogaleidae > Cheirogaleus > Cheirogaleus medius. The sequence continues at coordinate 9,215,098 of VBSM01001124.1, read as the reverse complement.
AAAGTTGAATGATCACTGTTTAGAATGAAACTCTATCACTTAGCTGGTAACCACTGTCTTGAGCAACTAAGAGATTGGGACAGCCAGCCAGGGACCCACCTGCATGGGTCACTTTGAGGAGAACTTGCCCTCAAGGGTTGTATTAGGGCATGGCTTCAGTGACACAACCACAATGTGAAAGTTGAAGAGTTTTTAGTACTCCTCTCCTGTTTGCTTTCTATGCTATTACCAGGTTTCATTTCCTTTATAACATCCATGATTCTCTCTAAGTTATTCTTCTGTTTATTTGTTTAATGTATGTTTATCCCCACTAGAGTGTAAGTTCCATAAGAGCAAGCTCTTGTCTGTCCCAAGGTTGGGGAACCTTATCCACCACGTGCAGTCATGGAAGGAGGGAACACAAACTTGACCTGGGCTGGCCAGGTGGGGAATCTGGTTGTGTCACTCTGTGATCTGGAGCAAACTATTCACCTTCTTGGTGCCTCAGTTTCCTCATCTGTTAATAGGGGATAATAATGGTCACTTCCTCATAGTTTTTCATACAAGTAAATCAAGTAGGTCACTTAAAACAGTGCCTGCCACATAATAGACATTCAAAAATTCTTAGCTATGGCAATGATTAGTGGTCAGCCCTGAATCTCCTGCACCTAGAATAATTTCTAGCACGTGATAGATTCTCAGGTGATATTTTTAAATAATTGTTGGATGAATTAAAAAAGAAGAGTAAGTGGAGTCCAGATTAAGAAGTTTCTTGAATATAAGACAACGAATTATAGAATATATCATGTAGGTCAGTAGTTTTCAACAAAGTAGATTTAAATAAAGATCCCAAGTATGCCTACACTGTTCCAGGGGCAGAATGATGGGGGCATTTTTTTATATAGTTTGAAAAAGTTCCCGTGTGACTATGATGGACAGTATACTATTCCTTACCTCAAAAACCATTGGTATAAATGTAAATGGGTGTTAATACAGGGGAATGTGATGAAAGTAGGGCCCTGGAACATTAACCCGCATTGGCACAGAAGATAAAATGGCAGAGAGAGTGCAGAGCAAGGGGAACAAGGCATGCTGGTCTGGATCCTCTGGAGAGGATGTCTATTCCCTGCAAGCAACTAGATCCTACATAAAATAAACCTTTTGTTGTATTGCTGTACTTACAGAAAGTTAAAAAAATTCTAGAAGGTGCAGCAACTTTTTTAGCTTTGGTCCAGAAAACAGGGCTGACGCAAGGATTAAAACATGGACTTATTAGGAGGTACCAACTGCATACCTCATACCATGCTGCCCCAAAGTTCTGCAGGCATGAATCCCTGGTTCCTCCAGTGGTAGGGTCTCATCCCAGCTTAAAATAAAAACTCTATTGGTTAGCACAACCAAAATTGGAGGCATAGTTGTTCCTGGAATGACAAAAGAGGGTGCACTTTTTCTGGAAGCTCCTGTTGAAATGTTACAACTCAGTGTCAGTGAAGCTCAGTTCGTGGTGGTTTTATAGAGGAGGTCTTAGCAGAAGGCTGGGCGCTCCATGTCAATGCCTTCGGATTCCCACCTATAGAACCCTCTAGTGCCATGAGCACATGCTACAGAAATAGTACTTTTTAAGAGAGTCTTCCAATACATCTGTGAAGACTTTTGGAAAACTGAAACAAGCAGAAGACGAGAACAAAAATCCCATGTTTGTGTTTATGTCTGATGTTTGGTTGTACCAAGGAGAAGTATCAGAAAAACTTCAGATGATTTCTGGTTAGTCACCAGCACCTCCAGCCTGCTTTATCCCACGTGGTACTTTTTTATCTGCACCTACAGAAAAAAAAAAATCAAAAGCAGTTCCTGTGAGTTTATACACAGTTCCAGCATTTCTGACGAAGAGTATCATGTATTTGATTCTGACCAAGGCCACCACTTGCTGAAAGCATCATTAATGAGTTTTTGCAGATAAAGTAGTATTTTTAGTTCTTACTAGTAATCCTTGCAGAATTCAGTATTGTACACAAAAAAATTTAATGCCTTTCATGAAAACTTGGTGAATTAAAATGTACAGGAACTGGTGTCCATTTTTCCAATAGCAATTGGGGCTTTCCTCATCATTTTATCCCAAGGACATGGGAATCCTCTACCTGTCTTTGCCTGCCCAGCACGTGGGGCATCTGAGTGTGCCCTGAGAGTGCATCTTGGTCCTGATCAGCTGCCTCTGCAGACAGATGCCAGATTGCCTCTGCATGAACCTTGCCACTTTTCCAAGCAACAGATTTTCATTCAAAATTTTTTACTTTCCTAGTGAGATAGAAAAGATAGCAAACTTCAAAGCTTTTGATATTCTTAAAGACCATATGAAGAAATAAAATTCATCAGTTTTCTACTTAATTGTATATTTTATAGAATTTTGACATGTTACAATAAGGTATGGAAAACCTTAAAAACCAACGATGATGACTGTATCAATCATCTTTGGCTTCATAACATCAAAACTCAGTGGCTTAAAACAAGCGTAAGCATTTCTCAGGACTGGGTTGGTAGGTTGGTGTCGCTTCTGCAGTCTCCCGTGCAGGCACAGGGGGCCTGGACAGCCGGCCTCTCCGCTGCGAGTGTGGACGGCCGCACATTCCACACGCTCTTTACAAGCGATCTGGGCAATGCTTCAAAACAGCGAGAGAAAGGTTGCAATGTCCCCTGAAGCCTGGTCTCTGGAACTTGTATGCTGTCACTTCTGCCACGTTTTAAGGCCAAAACAAGTCACAGAGCTTTCCCTGAGTCAAGGGGTAAAGAACTAGACGCCGTGTCCTGATGGAAGAAAAGGCCAAGTCCCATTTCAGAGCAGCTGCGACGGGCACAGGGGATGGGGGGTTCTTGCACCCGTCTTTGTAACTCATCTGCCCCAGCTTCTCCCCTGGCCATAATAACTCACACCTCTCCTGTGAACACACTCACCTCTTCCCAAGACCCTCAAAATCTCACCTGATCCCAGGATCAGGCCCGACATCCGTGGTCCCCACCTTGCGGCAGAGACAAATGCAGATGACAGGCTCCCTGGAGAAGCTCCTTGGACGCCGCCCCTCGTGATTCCAGGACCCAAGCACTTAAAAGATAAGTTAGCTGCCACCCAGAAAGACAACTTGAAATGATGAAACAGGGCAGAAAACCCCAACAGACAGTCCCATTCCACAGGAGAGTGATGAGAAGTTACATAGTAATCGTGCTCTGTAGCAATTCCAAATCTGGTCAGCGCCTGTTGTCAGGTTTCCCTATCCAAAGGAAGCAGCACAGACTCGAGTCTCTTTCTGCTCCACGTTGCTCCATGGAAGTAGCTCTCCAACCTCGCAGTCCCCACCACTCCTACCCCACTCCCACCCCACCGCGCCGGTATGTGGCAGCCTGCTAGGACCCCGGAGGGCATCACCGCCTGAGCTCCGCACCCTTGGAAAAATTGTCTTGTGTAAAACCGGCCCCTGGTGCCGAATAGGGTGGGGACCGCTGCTCTAACCCATTGCTCTCTGCTCTTAGCTCTACCTTTTGAGACATCTTTTTGGTTACAACAAGAAATGGGCCATGTCTGCAGCTAAGTAGCTTTTTTACCTTACTTTCTTCCCATAAAAATCTGATGTCCCAGAAGCTTCTTTTCATTTTGAACTGTTTCTGCCTTTTTAGTCCAATTAGGCCATATTTTTATTCATATGACTGTCTTACAGCTTTGTGGGGTTCACTCTATGCCCCAAATTTCACAACCCTAACTGTTTGTGAGACCTCTTTCAATTTGTGTTCCATCAGATTGCTATGAAAAGATACCCTTAAGATTCTTAGAAGTCCTTTTTGTCTTCTGAAAAGGTCTGGCATGGCATTCAGTCTTTCTGAGATATCACAGCAGGTCCTAGAGCAACAACTTCAATTTGATTTTTTTTTTTTACCCCGAAGCTATTCCTTATTTTTAAGAATATTATGTCAGTTGGAGAGATTGAAAATGTGGCAAATGAGAAACAGTTTTATTTTCTAAACCAGCAATTACTGTCTTTTCTTTATTTTCTCAAAATTTTGCTTATGAATTGAACAGTTCTCTCCGTAAGTTCTGTCTAGCATTTTGCATGTTATCACACATACACAGATACAAGTGCCCAACAGGGGCACTTGAACAGAATGTTCAACATTCTGTCTAGAAATCTCCTTAGCCAGAGACACAAGTTCATTAAGGACATTTCCTATCTTCCGATTACTGCAGGTGGCATATTGCCAGTTACTCCACCACTACATAACACAGAACATCTTTTCTCAGCCTCAAACAGGAATTTTCTCACACGTTTCAGCCTCACCCAACAGTCCTGATCACCTCCCCATCACTTTCCAGCATCACCCACTGTCCAGCCCTAAAACCAATGACACTTGCTTTAGATTTTCTTTAGTAGCACTCTACTCACTGTGCCAATTTCTCTATCAGTTATCCATGGCTATGTAACAAGCACTCCAAAACTCAACAATTTAAAACAAGTACGGTATATGACTTAATGGTTACAGAGCTTCGGTTTGGGAAAAACATGAAAAAATTTTGAAAATAGATAGTGGTGATGGTTACACAACATCATGAGTGTAAGTAAGGACACTGAATTGTACATGTTAAAATAGTCAAAATGGCAATTTTTATGCTATATGTATTGTACTAAAATAAAAGTAAATTGTTAGCACCTAGATGTCTAACAGTAGATGAATGGCTATATAAACTATAACACATCATTCAGTTGAATATTATGCTTTTATTCATTAACATGATTACCTTTTAATTAATCATTAGGAAGCCATTAAAATCTTTTAGAAGAATACTGACATGGGAGTGTGTTAATGATATTTTTATCAGTCAGGTTCTCTAGAGCAATGGAACAAGTAGGGTGCCTGTATATATATAGAGAGAGATTTATTTTAAGGAATTGGTTCATTCAGTTGTAAAAGCTGACAAATTCAAAATTTGTAGAATAGGCCAGGAGGCTAAAAACTCAGGCAAAGGTTTATGTTGCAAACTTGAGTTTGATATTTGTATTATAATACCAGCTGGTAGGCTGGAAACTCAGGCAGGAAACCTCAGTGTTTGTTCTTAAGGCCTTCAAATAATTGGATAAGGCCCACCCACATCATCAAAGGTAATATCTTTTACTTAAAGTCGACTGATTCTAAGTGTTAATCACTTCTACAAAATACCTTGACGGAAACACTTAGTGTTTGACCAATCAGCTGGGTACCATAGCCTAGCCAAGTTGCACATAATATTAACTATCGCAGATAGAGTACTGAGTAAAAAAAAATCAAACTACAAAACAATATGTATGATATGCTTCTATTTTTTTAGTGTATGTACATATACGTATATATGGTAATAGAACAAATACCATAAATGTTTATCTTACAGAGTAAGATTATAAGATCCTTTATTTTGTTTCTGTGCTTTTCTGTGTTCTTCAGTTATGTGCACAGAGGTTGTATTTGATATATATCAATAAAAGCTAGTTTTTAAAGATTAGATAAAGCATTAGAAAAATTGTTATATTGAGTGAAAACAGACCATTTTGGTTATTTCTGAATAATGGATGCAAGAGCAATCACTCCTCCTCTACATTTTTCCTCATCCAATTTTATTTAATCTGCATATATTATTTTTATCTGAAAACACTTGAAAGCTTTGTAATAACATGGAAAATGATTGAGATGTAATTAGGTGAAAAAAGCAATATTCAGAATTGTACATACTATAAGATTACAGCCAAGTTAAAAATATGTATAGAAAAATAGTATGGTAGGAAGTGCATCAAAATATGACCAATGATTATGTTAAAGTTGTGGGGTTTTGAAAAGCATCTTTTTCTATTTATTTAAACATTTTTTCCATAATGTGAATCTTACTTATACAATTAAAAAATTGGGGGAAATTAAAAAACAGCATTGAAACCCCATAGTACTTGCCTTTCCTAGTGCCCAAGGTCATTTTCCTGTTCACAGCAGCTGTTCTTTGAGGGTTTGAGCTAAGACACATCCACTTCTCTTCCACCATGAAGAGAAGAAATCCATGCCAGAATGGGGAGCCCAGAGGCTGGGTGAGCTGTGCAGGCAGGTGCTCAGTAAATGTTTATTAATTCAATTCAGCTTCATTTTAGCCATTTCAAAGTCTGTGACTACATCTATGTGTCACTAAATTGAGGACTCAGTTAAGAAAATGAAATAAAATGATATAAATTATTTAATTAGCACAACATAGACCTTATCACTCCCTCCAAGAGAGCTGTAACCATCAGCACAGTCATTCTTCATTGCTTCGTCTAGTGCTGGTGGTATTATATAAATGCAGCCTGCATCCCATATTGCCCAATGATGTGCTTTTCACCTAGCTGGAGTTTTAATCTAAATTGTTGTTACCCTGCACAAATGATTAAAAGTGAAACACACACACACTTACAACCAATATATATATATTTCTCCAGAATTGTTAACTTAGAGGCTTGCAGGCTAAATCTGGCCCCACTACCTACTTTTGCATTGCCTACAAACTACAAATGGTATTTGCATTATTAAACGGTTACATTTCAAATGGTAACATAATTACATAATATCCTCTACTTTGCTTCCTAGCTCACAAACCCAAAATATTTATCAGGCCCTTTATAGAGAAAGTTTGCCAATCCCTGGATTAACTGATCTTCAACAGTGAACAAAAGTTCTCTGAAAAGGATTTAGAGGAGACTATTCCAATGAATGGTTTACGAACCAGGGAGACAGTGTAAAACAAAGATGTGTTCCAGAGAACAAAGAGAAGTTTCAGGTTTTACAACAAAAATTCCCCTCGGATTCCCAGGGAGGTCTGTTTATGCAAATGAAAAATGCAAATCTGCTTAATTCTGATTGGTTGATGCAGCTGAGTTCTGATTGATCACTAGGGATCCATCATAAAGGATTGGTTCTTTCAGGTTCACATTTGCTCACAAATATTAAAGCTTTGTGAAAGAGTTTCCTGGAAAATATATAGTACTATGCCTCAGTGGACCCTCAAGATTTTTAAAACATGAACCTATTTGTAACTTGCCCTTAAACGGATCTATGGTAATCTGTATGTTTTGTTTTGTTTTTTTTTCGTTTAACCATCAAAGGTTTAGAACTTCAGGGAAGTTGGGACATCAGTTTTGTTTTTTTGTTTGTTTTTTTTAAAGACAATCTATGGCACATAAAACATCTTAAGTTTTGTCTACTTAAGCTCTCTGGATAGTATTTCCATAGAGTGTAGTAAAGTTAGTTAGTTTCATCTGATTGTATTTGCACTGAGTTTTAAATGATTTGTACTTCTCTCTGCTTTCTGTCCAGCTAACCTTAATTATTATGCATCCTATAATTTAAGAGCATGCACTGGCTCTTCTTTATAGATAATTAGATAGGCAAAGTTTTCAGCTGAGCAGTCCTCTCAAATAACTGTAACAAGAAATATTTTTTATTTGTGCACATTTATGTGGTACATGTGAAATTTTGTTACATGTATTTAATGCACAGTGATCAAGTCAGGGTATATAGGGTGTCTATCTCCCAAGTACAATATACCAGGGCTGTCTGGAAAGTATCCAGCCATTGTTGATATAGTGAGAACAGTTACATGGCTGGATACTTTCCGGACAGCCCTAGTATTTTCTTTTAACTATAGTCACCTTAATCTGCTATCAAACATGGAATTTATTCCTTCTATCTAAATGTATGCTTGTAACCTTTAACCCACTTCTCTTCATCCTTCCTCATCCTCTACTCAGTCTCTATTTTCTGTCTTTCCACTGTCTGCTTCTATGTGATCAGATTTTTTAGCTCCACATAAAGTGAGAACATGTCATGTTTGTCTCTTTGTGCTTCGCTTGTTTCACTTAAGGTAATGACCTCCAGTTCCATCCATGTGGCTGCAAATGACATGATTTCATTCTTTTTTATAGCTCAATGGCATTCCGTTGTGTGTATATACCATATTTTCTTTATCCATTCATTCATTGATGGGCAAGTAGGTTGATTTCATACATTTGATATTATGAATAGTGCTGCAATAAACATGCAAGTGCAGATATTTATTTTGATTTGGGTAGATACCCAGTAGTGGGATCTCAGTAGGATCAAATGGTATTTCTATTTTTAGTGCTTTGAGAAATCTCCATGCTGTTTTCCATAGTGGCTGTACTAGATTACCTTCCCACTAACAATATATGAGTTTCCTTTGCTCTGCATCCTTGCCAACATCTGTTATTTTTTGTCTTTTTGGCAATAGCCATTCTGACTGGAGTAAGATGCTATCTCATTGTGGTTTTAATTTGCAACAAATTTCTTTAATCTCTAAGCTTTATTCATTATTAAAATGAAGCTTATAATAGCTATAATGATAGTTAAACAAAAGCACTTAAACAATAGCTGTGTAAAGAGTTCTTGTTCTTATTGTTTCCACATGCCCTCTACTCGAACTCTGTTTATTATATTACTTTAAGTTGTGGTAACAACATGAACCTATAACTTCAAAGACTCATAGAGCAGTAAATGTATTTCTTGCTCACCAAACATTCTTGGCAGTTTTGATGGTTAGGATGACTCTTCTCCAGGCTTTCACTGAGGGACTCAGGCTCCTTCCGTCGTACGAGGGTCTGCCAGCTCCTGGGCTGCCCTGTCCTCTACAGCCAGCTGGAGAAGGTGAACGCAGGGCATTCACAGGAGGTCTGCGTAGCAGCCATGATAGTGGCACACATTTTGCAGGCAATAACTTCCCATGGAAAATGTAATCCAACTGCGGACCTGCAGAAGGCTTTCTACCACATCTCTTTAACACTTTGTACTTTTCTTATTTGAAGGTGAGTATTTGTCTCACCAATCTGAAAGGATACGAGTTAAGGGGATCGCCTTACTCACTGCATCTTCTTCGGTGCACATGTGACGCTGAGTGGATGTGTGTATGTGCTGCATGGAATAATCCCCTATTCTGAAGCACCCTCACTCTAAAGTAGAAGTTAATGTTAACACTAAGGACAGTTTTCCTTTTTTCCCTATTGTTAAGTCCAAATTATCCAAATATGCAAAATGCCAATAATAAAAAAGAAAGGATATGTAAATCTAGTTAAACATACATCATTGATATTCACAGGAGAAAAATTCCTGGCAGCCATACCTTATAACTGTAAAATTAAAACCCTGAAGAGCAATTGGCAAATGCTTTTGTCCTTGGGAATTGGCATTTTTGAAGCCAATTTAAGAAGCAAAGCAAAGTGAAGTTAAATAAAAAAAACTCTTCCCATTTTATTAGAAATTATTCAAGCATGACAAAACATAAAGAACTTCTGCTTCATGCAACAAAACCATGTGAATATCAAAATAGTTCCATTTGAACAACACCCCAAAATTAATTAATTAGGTGCCCATTTATTTAAATTTATTTTTCCATTTCACACTTTGTCTTCTTGAAATTAAATCATTTGTCTGCATCAGGAGGCACAGCAAGCTGAAGGGTCACCTTAAGGTCATCTATAATTTACTGAAATTTTATTTGCAGGGCAGGAGGAAGGTCATATTCTCCTTAGCCTGAAATCTACTGTCTGCTTTCCTTCTGGATTGCGGTAGGAAAGATTATGAGACTGGCAATAAAATGAAATGAATGGCGTCATGACTAACTGTGGAAGTCGTGAAAGAATATGTTCACGGTGTGACCTAGACCTGGAAGAATAAGGCCCTTTCAAGTGTCTACCCCAGTACTATCTGGGTAGTACTGTTTCTTTCAGAAACAGTACTGGGTAGTACAGTTTCTTTCAGAAACTGCAATTACAAAATTCCTCAAAACAAATTCCGAGCTCTGTTGAAGTTTCACAAGTATCTAGGAAGGCACATCTCCATCCTTGTTGTCATCCTGCGGAAAGCCTAGACCTGATTGCTTCTGGTGGGGCTGAGGGTCTCCCGATTTTGAACCTCCCAGCCCCAAGACAGCACCTGTGCCTCAGCTTTGCAACTCTGGAGCCACATTTTAACTGCTCAGCGAAAGGCAGCAGACTCAGGCTGTGAGAAGCAGAAACAGAAAATGGCTCCATGAGCAAGTAAGAGTAATTACTAGGATCAGACCAGATAACAAAAAAGAGAGAGAGAGAGAAAGATGACTTCAAAAATCTCTTTTTACTCACTTCAGTGTTCATGAATTTAATAGCAATTCAAAATAATAATTTGAATAATAATTCAAAGCTAATATTCTAAAAGTAGAAAAAAGCGAAGCCTGAAAAAAACTCCCAGTCATCTCTCACATCAAAACAAGACAAAGATGCAAAAAGCATAATAATGGTAACTCAGATGTCAGACCCATCAACTCCAAAACTGTTTAAGTTCCTCTTCTTAAATTATGTGACTCTCTCTTCAGACAATATACTATTATGCTAATTCAAAACCATATGGCTATAAAGTCCCAATCTGTGACCATAAAAGACTGTGTTACATGGCTGATTTGTCATCCATTGTCCGGAAAGTTAAATATTTGCTCATCAGAGTTATGACAGTTTAAATGTCATTTTTCTTTTGGAAGACAGAATTTAACTAAAGTTTTTTTCCATTTCCATTTTTAGATTCTTTATTCAAAAGAAAACTAAGTGAAGGCCTAACTTAATTTTAAATCATCAGGTGTATGGCTGTGAAATAAACATATGTCCCCAATACATAAAAATTAAAATTGCATTTCATGATTTTTCTTTTTTAGCTCTATTGAGGTATAATTGATAAATAAAATTATGTATATTTAAGGTATAGAACATGCTGATCTGATACAGATACATATTGTGAGGTGATTACCACATCCATACCTCACACTGTCAGCATGTTTTGTTTTGTTTTTGTTAAGAACATTTAAGATCTATTTTTTTAGCAAATTCCAAGTACACAATACAGTATTAATTGTAGTCACCATGCATACATTAAATCTCCAAAATATATTCATCTTATAACTGAAAGTTTATATCCTTTGACCAATATCTCTCCATTTCCCCAGCCCCGTAATCACCCTATTCTACTCTCTGTTTCTATAAGTTTGGCATTTCTAGATTCTTCATATAAGGGAGATCACACAGTCTTTGTCTTTCTCTGTCTGACTTATTCTACTTAGTGTCATGCCATCAGGGCTAATTCATGTGACTCAGATGGCAGGATTTCTGTGTTTTTATCCATCCATGGGTTTGCTAGAAGCCAAACCTTTCATTTTTAGAGCCAAAGTTTGAAGAGTCTTTTCCAGAGACTCTTAATTGAAAAGACCCAGTGAGTGGCCCTGTACTCAGATTACCCTGTAACAAACTCAAATTCAGTAAGTCACTCCATGCAACCAATGTTTCTGCAGAGCTTTTCAGTTCCCTTTTATTAATGAGCAACTAGGCAAAAATTACCAGATTCATGAGAAAAGCTGTTTAAATAGAAAGCAGAAACCAAAACAAGTAGAGAAGAGCAGTTATAGTAATAGTAAATAAAGCTTGCACAAGGAAATGAAACCATTGGTCAAAAGTTAATAACATCAGAGATATTAAATAAGATATTTCATTCATGAGACAAAAAGAGGATACTGTAAAGAGAAATATACAGAGAACAATAGAGAACGCTTTGAAAAACACTTGAGAAGTAAAAGCATAAAATGAAACACAATAAAGAGAGTTGAAAGGTAAAGTTGAAGTACTCTCCCAGAAAGTAGAACAAAGAGGTGGAAAATTGAGAAAAAAAAGTGAGAAAACGAAAAGACCAGATAAGAAGGTCAACTATGCAAATATCAGGAGTTCTGGAAAGAGAGAACAGAGAATATACACTGGAAGAAATCAAGGAAGAAACAATTCAGGAAAGTTTTCTACAACTTAAAGGGGCCACCAAGTGTCCAACAAAATGAGTAAAGCAAACACCCAACAAGAAACATTTTCATGACATTTCAGAATATTGGGGGCAAAAAGAAAATTCCGCAATCTTCCAGCAGTGGTGGATGGAAAAAATTTATATGGAAAGAATAAGGAGTTAAAATAGTTTTGGATTTCTAAACAACAACTCTGGAAGCAAGATGATAATAGATCAACCATTCAAAACACTAAAGGGAAGTAATTTCTAACTTAGAATTCCATATCCAAACTATCAATGAAGCATAGAGAGTGAACAGAGACATTTTTCAAAAGTGCAAGACCTCAAAAAATGTATCACTATTGGAATTTTTCTTAAAAATCTACAGAAAAGTGTGCTTCACCAAAATCGGAGCAAAAATTAAGAGAGAGGAAGACATGGGATGGAGAAAACAGGAGATTCAACAGAAGAGAGAATCCAATTCCCCAGAAGGATGGGGGAGAAGTCCCACAATGAGAGTTTGTGCTAGATGCAGAGTCCACCCAGCCCAGCGAGACCAAGACAGTCCTGTGGAGGGCTCACATCCCAGGCTGCACACCTGCTCTCCCATACACGACTTACTACGTGGGTCACCTGCAGACACCCCTTTTCTGCTCAGTTCTAATATTACCTAAGAGGTAGAAAGAGGCCACCATGAGCTTGAAAGCAGAACATGCAAAGCAGCCTTTCCTCCTACCGCAGTCCCGCCATGTCATTTCCTGGCCCACATGGCAGTCAGCTTGGTGCCCACTGTTCCCAAGAACACACTGAGGACCTTGCCTGGTGGCTTCCTGAGCACAAACTCTCAGAGATGCGGAGGTCCCACCTGCTCTCTGAGGATCAAATTCTCCCCGGAACAGGCAGCTGATCCTGGCCATATTGCCTCTTGCTTGCAAAGGTAGGTTTGTGGTTATTAGTTAATTTTTCAAAATGAAACAAGATAGCATTGGAAGATACATGCATAGATGTTAAAAATTCCTGAATAGACCAATATCAAGAGCCAAAATAGAAACAGCAATTAAAAATCTTCCTAAAAAGAAAAGTCCCAGCCCAGATGGTTTCACATCGGAATTTTACCACACTTACAAACAAGAACTGGTGCCTATCTTGCAGAAATCATTCCACAACATTGAGAAGAATGGAGACCGCCTCAACACCTTTTATGAAGCAAACATAACTCTGATTCCAAAACCTGGAAAGGATGCAACAAATAAAGAAACCTACAGACCAATATCCCTTATGAATATAGACACAAAAATTTTCAACAAAATCCTAGCTAACTGAATCCAGACGCTTATAAAAAAAATAATCCATCACGACCAAGTGGGCTTTATCCCAAGGATGCAGGGATGGTTCAACATACATAAATCTATAAATGTAATTCACCACA
>VBSM01001124.1:9178531-9201755 GCA_008086735.1 Cheirogaleus medius | reverse complement strand
AAAAAAAAAAAATCTCAGCAAAGGCTTGTATCAGTAATGGCCTTTACTAAATAAGAAAAACATTGTAGAAAGATCAAATGGAAAGCTTAATAATGCAAGGAAACCAATTCAATAGTTAATTTATGGCCTTTAATTTACTGATAATGGCAATGCAACTAATCACCATTTGTAATGTTGATTTCTGATCAATAAAGAAACATTAGCTAACTCTGTGTTCATCAGATGGCTTAAATGTCACAAAAAAAGACTGCTGAAAAATTTCATATTATCCTCTGTATCAACAGAATGCTTTTTAAAATAATTCATAACATCAATATATAATATATAGTGTAGCCATATATATACACATATATATAGTGTTATATATTATCTAATAACACATTTGGGGATGTATAACCACAACTAATATTATAGCCAATTATTGCCCAAACTTTAGAGAACATGAATGGATACGCATGAACTGAATTACCCATTTCTCATGCTGCATGCCCACCCCAGAGCAGGTCGGGGTGGTGCTCCCAGAGTCCTGGGGGTGCTGTGCATGGCAGAGAAAGCGAGGCTGAGCCAAGAGGACCCACACTCTGAACTCACTTCTCTGTATCCTCACTTGCAAACACACTCCCTCCCCTTTGAACAACTGCATCCTACACCATATAGGAAACTGAAGAACAAAGCTTGCCTTCTCGGGAGAACTCTCCTGGGTGAGGTAACCAACCCAGCTCCTTCAGACAGCACGTCCCACCTGAGCCCAGAGGGCTCCAAAGATTACAGGCCCACCCCTCGATCTTAGTGACTGCGAGCTCCAGCGTAAGTATGAAAACTCCCCAAACACGTGAGACTCTCCACTTCCTGGCCATGCATTTCCTTCTTAAAGAAGAACTCAAGAGGGAGCGAAGGAGATAATGGTGACAATCAGTATTTGTGAGTGAATTAACAGGGACAAAGTGTTGCTACACTTTACCTCCGTCACCCCTCCCGTGCGGTCGGGCGCGTGCTCAGCCACCTAACACCTTGACAGCCACTGAGGAAGCGAGTTGATCAAGGTGGCGGCCACCAGAGAGCCCAGTGGCCGTCTCAGTCTCAGTGTCAGGCCCTACCCTCTGCCTCCTCGGAAACTGTCTCAGACGCAGATCAGCGGCGCACAGGACACCCGCCAGGCCAGGCGGGTGGCCGCGTTGCTTCTCTGTATCTGCCTCTCCCCTTTCTCTAGCATTTTCCTCTCACCCTGTTTCACCTTTTCAAGATGTGATCATTGAAAGAATCTATAACCACCCTGGAGACATTGAAAGAAAATGATACAACTCATTTCAAATATAACTACTGCGGAGAACTTCAAAAACTGTAATTCCTAAGAGTCAGACCAATGCAGAGCCTTTGCAAGAGGTGCCTTTGGAAGGTCAGAGCAAAGCAGGGGGAGCCACCCTCCTCCAACTAAGTCCTTAAAATTGGAAGGAAACTGATGTGTCTGAGAAGCAAACAAGTGCTCAAAAGATTTTGTCACTCATTCCTCAGCCCCGAACAAATTAGAAAGAAAGAAAAAAAAAAACACTTTAGCTTTTGGGCTCCATCACTTCCCTTATGTTTCCCTAGACCCTCACTCGGGGCAGTTGGAGGGGAGGTAAGGGAAGAATGAGCCCCCCCCCCCCGGAGGCCTAAGAGTCACACCAGAAAACCTGCACTTGTAGGGATTTGACCACCTGTTCTGATGCGGAGACGCGACCTGGTGATCCCATCCGCCTGTCCGGGAAGCCCGCGGGCTGTGCGCGCCTCTCCGGAATCTAGACCCGCGTAGGCCTCGCACCTGCTGCCACACGCCTGCCTCCGCCCGTCGCCCTCCCGCTGGAGGTGACCAGCCCAGAGCAGGCACCTCGATAAGGCCACCAAACTGCGGAAGCAAGCAGATGAGGAAGAAGAGCACGAGGAAGAAATGGAAAGCAAGGAGGTAGAGGAATTCAGCTACATGAGACACAGTGAAGTTTGCCTGTGGACGCCGCCGTGCGGAGGGGCTTCCCGCAGATGATGAGGAGCAAAAGCTGGCGGGCAAGGATCACACCACGTAGGAGAAGATAGTGACCCGGGGATCTGGTCACCAACAACCGGATCCCCTCCACTGCCACCCACCTCAGCCAGCTCTAGCTAGGCTGCTTTCGCTACTGAAGCTGAAAATGCGGTGCTCATCAGGTATACTTCTGAACAGGCGGGGGAAGGAAGAGAAAAAGGGAAGAAGGAAGGAAGGAGGGCGCGGGAGGAAGAAGGGAAGCAGGGAAGGAGGGGGGACCCTCATAATTCCCTAGTGCATGGGCCGCTGCCTGCGCTGAGGAGGACCCTTCCCCGGTGGTTTCCGCTGGAGACTCATCTCCAGGCGTCTCCTTACTGGAGTGAGACGCCGGCTGCAGCTGGCACCCGAGCAGCAGGGCTGGGAAGTCCTCTCCTACCTGGGGGAAGAGACTGAAGAGCCAGAGAGGAGCCGGAGCTCTCCACAGCAGGGGCGAGAAGGATTCACTGTGTCACAGATCCCTTTTCTGAACAAAGAGCTACCACATAGGATTTTTGTGAGGATTAAAGGAGATAAAATATAAAAACTTCCTATCACTGTCTCCAGTACATCTGACGCACTAAACAGTAAAATAATATGCATTTTTTAAAAGGCTAGATCCTTTTGCCATCCTCCGTTCGGATGATGATCCCAAGCGCCAGGTCCCATTGGGCACTCGGTAGGTGTTCGGTGGGGGGGTGTAGACCTTTCACCCCGGGCCCTCGGCCGAGTCCCTGCCCCGGCCTGCCGAGTCCCAACACGGGCACCTGCTGGCAAGGACTTCAGGCCTTTAAAGACGGGCAAGAATCGGCTTAGCCCTTTAATGCCTGTTTGCAGACAGTCCCTGCCCTTAGGTGTCATGGATAAATGAAATGAATTTTCAAAGATAAAAATCCCCACCCTGAGGAAGCCATGAGAGGAGGAACATCCTCCCTGCGGTCCCCATGGGGTGCTTTTCTGTGAGAAGGGGAGACTTGCCAGGGGAGGAAAGATGCTGGCACCCGCAAGGAAAGCGCACAGGCAGGGGACACCTGAGAGCGACCCCAGGGAGTGGAGTCACTGACTGGAATCCTGTTGCTTTCACTCTTAGAGCTATGCGCCTGCCTTTCTTTGACTTGCTGCCAAATGTCAGGAGATGTTAGAGACAAATTTGTTTTCTCCGACTCTGCCAATCTGCCTGTGCTTGTTTTCACCGCAGGGCTATTGCAAAACAGCGCCAAAGCCCAAACCAGAGAAGCATTTTTTCAAATAGAAATGTGTTTTCTCAGCAGACTTTCTTCTACGTCTTGAACAGTGAATGCCTGCTGTTTGGAAGTTGCTGTGATCAGATTAAACAGAAGGAAAATAACCACAAAGTCCTTCTCCATTGGTTTGTCTTTCCTTTGCACAACGGAGCCGATCAGTCCAAGAGGGAGTGACTGAGGATCAGGCAGAGGACAGAGAAGGGGGTGGCAGACATTCTTGCCAGGCAGTGTGCAGGTGCACAGGGATTTCAACAAGGTATGGAAGTAGCAAAAACCAAAACTACAATTCCCTTGGAGAGGGAAGAGCAAAGCATGCTGGTCAACAGAAGCGCTGATTAATTAAGCTTTGCATTGGAATCTGTCTCTTGACTCACCTACCTAGCCACTGCTCGGTATCACTTGTGGCATGTTGTTTCTCTCAATTAACATCTGAAGTCTTTTTTAAATAATAAGAAATACTCAATATTTATTATTATGTAATCACAAAAGTGTGTAATCATTATAGAAAATTTAGTAAACATAAATTATGAAGAAATTTAAAATCATCACTAGCCTCACGAAGATGACCATCTTTAACATTTTCTGAGTTAAATCAGCACAGAGTCTCAGATTTCCATGTCATTCTTCTAAAAAAAAATGCTTATTTGAATGCATTGCATTCCTCTGTGTGTGTAACATGTTTTATTTAAATACTATTTGGACATTCAGACAATTTCAGTTTTTCCCAACGTGTTTTTACATATGCTACTGCTAAGTCATGTATCTTCCTTTCTGTATAGTCCACGAGATTTCTGTCCCAATTATAAGGCTTCAATTTATTTCTGATAAATTTTATTTTGTTCAGATATCCCCAGTTTGTGCCATATTTAAAACGGGAAAGAGAAGAAAGGAACACTATATGGATCTGTTTGCAACCATTTCAAGGGACAGTACAGTTTGGGGACACATTCCGGAGCTTAGGGCTTCATCTGTGGCTATGTTGTCTTCCTCTTCATCTTCGTAACCCCACCCTTTGATAAGCGCTTCTGAAAAAACACACATGACCAAACCATCTTGGGGGCAACAAAAAGAAATTTATGAAACATTAATATGTATTATGAGTATCACTGGGGTAAACTCTTACTCAGGTAAGTTATTACAAGTACAGAAAGCATTTTGAGAACTTAATGTATAAATGTAACCAGGTTTCTATAAGTTCAAGCTATTTCCCAACCTGGTATACAGATTGAATATCCCTTACCCAAAATGCTTGAGGCCAGAAGTGTTTCAGATTTTGGATTTTTTTAGATTTTGGAATATTTGCATTATACTTACTTATTGAGCATCCCAAATCTGAAAATCCAAAATCTAAAATGCTTCAATGAGCACCATGTCAGTGCTCAAAAAGTTTCAGATTTTGGAGCATTTTAGATTTCAGATATTCACATTTAAGATGTTTAGACTCCATTATTTTTTTAATTCAAATAGTAACTATTCCCAATAAAAACTAAGATGTTTTTATCTTCTGATCTTCATGATCTCCACCTTTCTCTACCTGTACTAAAATTGTCACCTTTTTCCAATGTCAGTGTCCTCTCTGCCTAGAGCCTGTGATCTCATTTTTCTCTTCGATTTATGATCATGTCATCTTTTCCAGAAAAAGCAAAGGGCCTTGTTTTCCCATAAACAACAAACTACTCACACAGCTCACCAAAAACAGTGAATGTGGTTGTAAAAAAATGCAATATAATCATGCATATTCAGTAAGTCTAGATGCTATAAGTCTATAACAAAAAAGAACGATTAATATCAGCAATAAAAAATGCTTATAATTAAATGTTGTGGCAAGTTGGCACAAGAAAATATGAGATTCTTTATAACCAAGATAAATTATTTTCTAATGCTTCATTTTAGACTGCCTTAGAATGAAGTGTTTATTATTAGGAAAAATAAAAAAGTTCTTTTTTAAGAGATTATTTATGCTGAAACTTAAGATAATTTGTTGCTATTTTTAAATACACATTCTTATTTTTTAAATGTAAGCAGAACTTTTTGTATTAAACACTTGGTTATATCAATATAAATGAATAAAGTAAAAAAGTTAAATGTGAATATTAATTTCAGAAATCATCACAAATAAGAAAAAGAAAAAATATCACATATATATTTTCAAATTATAAAGAATGGGAAAATCTTCTTTTAGAAATAATAAAATCAGTTAATTGAACATATTTACGTAGTTCATATGCACATCATTTCATTTTCAGGTTCTTTTGGAAACTCAGTCTTGGGCTTTTGATTTTAGAAATGGTAATCTAAGTAATTAGGACAAACTCTCTCAATGGAAATAAATAAAAATGGTTACTAAAGTTCAGGCAGTCCCGTGGTTACCAACTATCTGAGTTACAGCATTCCATACTTATAAATTCTCAAGCCTCCCCACAGGGATAATTTATAATTCAATAATTAAATTAATAATTCAGGAACTAATTTCTTCTGCACATGTAAACAAACCCGCATGGTGTAAGCAGTTTGTTGGTGCAGCATCTTTACGCTAGTGTCTGGTCTCATTGTTTATATAGTCGCTTACGCACAGCATCACTTTCATTTTAACTTTTTAATCCAATTTTGTTAGTCTGTGTTTACCTTTATGACTGTGCCTCCGAAGCAAAAGTCCACAGCAAGTCCAGATGAGCCTGCAGCAAAGAGAAAGGTGATTGCAATGGAAATGAAAGTAGAAATCATTAAGCGTTTGCAGAAAGGCCAGATGCCATCATTCATTGGGAAAGCATTAGGCTTCAGTGGCTTGACTGTCAGAATAATTATAAAGTGAGAATAATGGAACATGTGAAAGGCAGGGCTCCAATGAAATCATCAATTATTGCTAAGCAGTGTAGTGGGTTAATTATTGAAATGGAAAGATTAGATCAAAACAAGTGTAACATTCCTATTAGACTAGGAATTAAAAGAAAGATCTATGGAAAGTAATATGGAGATACCTCAAAGAGCTAAAAGTAGAACTACCATTTGATCCAGCAATCCCATTACTGGGCATCTACTCAAAGGAAAAAAAGACATTCTATAAAAAAGACCTCTGCACTCAAATGTTTATGGCAGCACAATTCACAATTGCAAAGATGTGGAAACAATCCAAATGCCCATCAATACATGAATGGATTAATAAAATGTGGTATATGTATACCATAGAGTTCTACTCAGCCACAAAAAACAATGGTGATCTAGTACTTCTTGTATTTTCCTGGATAGAGCTGGAGCCCATTCTACTAAGTGAAGTATCCCAAGAATGGAAAAACAAGCACCACATGTACTCACCAGCAAATTGGTATTAACGGATCAACACTTATGTGCACATATAGTAGTAACATTCACTGGCTGTCAGGCAGGTGGGAGGGGGGAGGGGATGGGTATATTCACACCTAATGGGTGCAGTGCACACCGTCTGGGAGATGGACATGCTTGTAGCTCTGACTCAGGTGGTGCAAAGGCGATATATGTAACCTAAACATTTGTACCCCCATAATATGCTGAAAAAAAAATTTAAAAATTTTAAAAAAATTAAAAGAAAGAGAACAGTTTCTGTAACTTATTACAGTACACAATTATTACTACTATTATTACAGTATCATACTGTATTATTATTACCACATATGAGCCATTATAGTATTATTATTACCATACATATGCTGTTCATTGGTAATCCAAGTTACATACAAATTCAACCTAAAGATGTTCTCAGGAATGTATCTCATCTGTAACCCAGGAACTGCCTGTATTAAAATATTATTAAAACAAAAACAAGTTCTCACTCTGTCACTTCAGGCGGGAATGTGGTGACATGATCATAGCTCAGTGTAGCTTTGAACTCCGGGGTTCAAGTGATCCTCCTGCCTCAGTCTCCTGAATAGCTAGGACTACAAGTGCATGCCACCATGCCCAGCTAATTTTTAAAACATTGTCTGTAGAGACAAGATCTTGCTACACTCCTCAGGTGGGTATTGAACTCCTGTCCTCAAATGGTCATCCTGCCTAGGCCTTCCAAAGTGCTGGGATCACAGGCATGAGCCACTATGTCTGGCTTAAAAATATCCTTAAGGCCGGGCATGGTGGCTCACACCTGTAATCCTAGCACTCTGGGAGGCAGAGGCGGGTGGATCACTCAAGGTCAGGAGTTTGAAACCAGTCTGAGTAAGAGAGAGACCCCGTCTTTACTAAAAATAGAAAGAAATTAATTGGCCAACTAAAGATATATAGAAAAAATTAGCCAGGCATGGTG
Source organism: Cheirogaleus medius (assembly GCA_008086735.1). Taxonomy (NCBI): domain Eukaryota; kingdom Metazoa; phylum Chordata; class Mammalia; order Primates; family Cheirogaleidae; genus Cheirogaleus; species Cheirogaleus medius. Next base: position 9,194,203 of record VBSM01001124.1, on the reverse strand, counting down.
GCGCATGCCTGTAGTCCCAGCTACTCGGGAAGCCGAGGCGAAGGATTGCTTGAGCCCAGGACTTTGAGGTTGCTGTGAGCTAGGCTAAAGCCATGGCACTCTATCTGGGGCAACAGAGTGAGACTCTGTCTCAAAAAAAAAATCCTTAAAAATATTGAAGAACTAACAAAATATTAAGTAATCATTGTGCCCAAATCCAAGAATAAGCAAGACCCCACAAAGGCAAACCATACATTCCTAGGCACTTTTGCCCTAGGGGAATTTACCAATTTGAAAAAATATAGAAAATGGGACCACAGTTTTAGACAGATAGATAGATAAGAGAATAAAAGCCAAAGGCTGGTAATTGCCAAAGAAGAAGATGCTAATGAAACAATCTTCATTTAAACAGGGATCCTGAAAAGCTACCTCCTCAGATGAAGGCAAACCATAGATTTTTCAGAGCAGCTTCTTGACAGGTCTTGTCTAGAAAATCTTAAGCCTTAAATATATAAAGGCAGTTGTCTTAGTCCATTTCCTGTTACTATAACAGAATTCAATACAATAGACTTGGTAATTTACACAGAAAAGAAATTTATTTCTTATAGTTCAGGAGGCTGGGAAGTCTGAGAGTATGGTGCCAGCATCTGGTGAGGGCCTTCTTGCTATGTCATCACATGGTGAGATACTGAGAGTATGTGTGTCATCTTGGGTCTCTCTTCCTCTTCTTATAAAGCCACCAGCCCTATCATGGAGGCCCCATCCTGATGATCTTATCTAATTCTAATTGCCTTCCATAGGCCCCATCTCCAAACAGCAAATGAATTTGGGGATTAAGTTTCAAATACATGAAATCTGGGGGACACATTCAAACCATAGCAGCAATCTCACACAGTAGCACCTCTAATGTGTGGCAGAAACAAATAAAATTATCTCAGGAAAAGGATACTATAATCCTGACCTAAAATTATTTCCACAAGATTTTAAATTATAATGACCAGCACACAGCCAAAGATAACCAGGAAGACACAAAAAAACAGGACACCATAAACCAGTATTCACTGTAACAACAGACAGAAACAAACCTATAAAAACTTGAGATGTAGGAGTACTCACACACAAAGTATAAAATAAATATACTAAAATGGTTTTAAAAATTTAAAAACTTGAATATTTAATATGCCACCAGAAACTAATAGGTGATATTTTAAAGAATGAAAGAGAAAAATCTAAAATTGAAAAATATAACAAAATGTAGAACTCAATAAATAGGTTCAACAAAAAATTAGAGCCCTCCAAATGAGGAAATTGTGAAGTATAGATTTAAGAAAGTTTAAAAAATTCATCCCAGATAGACAAAAAGATATAAAATACAAAAAAGAAGATAGGAAATATAAAGCATGTGATGAGAAGTTTTAATATATTTAATGAGAGCCCCAGAAATAGAGGAGAAAAAGAATAGAGTAGAAACAATATTTGAAGATAGAAGTGTGAAAATTTTTTAGAACTTATAAAAGACATTATCCATAGAGTCAAAAAGCCCAACAAATCACAAGCAGGATAAGTAATAATAAATTCCTATCCAGGCACATTTTATTAAAACTGTAAAAAAGCAAAGTAAGACTAACTTAAATGTAATCATAGGATTATTTGGTTTTTTCCTATTGAGTTGTTTGAGCTCCTTATATAATCTGGTTATTAATCCCTTGTCAGATGGGTAGTTTGCAGTTATGTTTTCCTATTCCACAGGTTGTCTCTTCCCTGTGTTTTCTTTGCTGTGCAGATGCCTTTTAGCTTGATCCCATTTGTCCACTTTTGCTTTGATTGCTTTTGAGGTCTTACTCAAGATATCTTTGCCCAGACTAATATCCTAAAGTGTTTACTACTTTCTTCTAATAATTTCATTGTTTCAGGTCTTAGATTTAGGTCTTTAATCCATTTTTATTTTATTTTTGGATATGGTGAGAGATAGGGGTCAAGTTTCATTCTTCTACATATGGATATTCCGTTTTCTCAGCACCATTTACTGAAGAGACTATGCTTTCCTCGGTGTATGTTCTTGGCACCTTTGTAAAAAATAAGTTGACTGTATATACATGAATTCATTTTTACATTCTCTAATTTGTTCCATTTTCAAAAGAAGACATACAAACGGCCAACAGGTATATGAAAAAATGTTCAACATCACTAATTATCAGAGAAATGCTCATTAAAACTACAAGGAGATATCATCTCACCCCAGTGAGAAGAGTTTTTATCCAAAAGACAGGTAATTGTGAATGTTAGCAAGAATGTGGAGAAAGGGGAACCCTTATGCACTGCTGGTGGGAATGTACAACAGTACAGCCACTATGGGGCACAATATGTAGATTCCTCAAAAAACTAAAAGCAGAACCACCATATGATCCAGCAATCCCACTATTGGATATATATTCAAAAGAAAGGAAATCAGTGTATCTAATAGATATCTGCACTACTGTGTTTATTGTAGCTCTATTCACAATAGCCAAGATATGGAATCAACCTAAGTGCCCATCAACAAATCAATACATAAAGAAAATGTGGTATACATACACACTGGAATATTATTCAGCCATAAAAGGAATGAAATCCAATCATTTGCAACACCTTAGATGGAACAGAGAATATTTTGTTAAGTGAAATAAGCCAGGCACAGGAAAAAAAAAAAAAAAATATATATATATATATATATATATATATATATGTTTTTACTAATATGTGAGAGCTAAAAAAAATTGAACTCATGGAGATAGAATGCTGGTTACCAAGGGCTGGGAAGTGTAGTGGAAAGAGGGAAATAAGGAAGGGTTGGTTAGTGGTCTAAGAAAGCATTACCTCCAGAAGTTAAAACATTCCAGTGTCACTCCTCAGAGATTCAATAATATGAACAAACATTTAAGTGTGTTTGCAAAAGGCACTGTAGAGCTCACTATTTGATATGAAGAATTAAATACAAACAAATAATTACAAGAGGTGGCAATAGATGAAAGTTTCTGTTATAAAGGTACAGAATAAGCAAAATAAATGGCATTTGACATAGGCTTTGAAGAAAGATCATAGAGCCCAGGAAATTTGGGGTGGGCCCAGATCGGTTCTATTCACCAGCCCATGAGCAGTATGGGATGGCATCAACTGAGAGAAAGAATAATTTTGTCTTTACACAAAGTTAGCATCAACTCACCGAGCTGTGGATCACTGGGGGCACCTGTGGGGATGGAAAGCATCGTGTCTAATGCACACAAGTCACCCTTAGGTTGCAAAAGTGTCCCAGAGGGAGGACACATTTCCTAATTAGACCAAAGGTGCCCTCTAGGCTAATGGTGGCCCTAGACAAGGACACTGGAAAGAGTGGTCCTTCTTCCTTCACTGTACTTTGTGGGTGTGAAGTCTGGAAGTAGTGTAGTTAGCTTTAGCTCTTAAAATGATAACGAATGCACAGAGCTTTTATTTCTTGTAGCAAACGCTAGTTAACTGGGAGGCCATTAGGCTGAGACAGCTCCAGCACCCTGGATTTCTATGTAAGTAAACCAGAACTCAAATCAGTGTAAATAGCAAAATAAAACTTCAGTTTAACTAATCCAAAACTGCCAACTAACCTCTAACTAGCAACTATCCACTGGAATGACCCAAATAAGGATACCTGCTCCACTTCAACCAGCCAAATGTTTTCTCTGCCTTGCCTCCACACTTTCACTATAAAAGTCTTCCCCTCATGTCCCTTTCTTGGGACCCTGAACTCCAGGCAATCTGGAACTGCCTGACTCATGAATTACTGTCTGCTCAGATAAACTCTTTAATATTTTAATATGCTTCAATTTGTCTTTTAACACAACCAAGCGTTAAAGCAAGTGGGCCGAATTCCTCTATTTTCTGCTACTTTGCACATGAGGAGACCGAGGCACAGCTTCTAAGCCACGGAGCTGGGATTTGAACCCAAAGCCATGACTTAGCCATGCTAACTTTAGCCTAAAGCCACCTCTTTGCATATTTTAAGGTTGGCCTAAAGGTTTCTCATACATAGTGAACTGTAAGCTAACTGGATGTGTAAACAGATGTAACCTCCTCTTGTGACAAGTAGCCAAGTCTCAACAATCAAGGGCAGCCAACTGCTCAAACCATGTTCAAATAAGACGAATGCCCAGCTGTTATCCATCCAGCTGTTTCTGTACCTCACTTCCCTTTCTCTGTCCGTACATGTTATCTGCCCGCGTGGCAGCCTTGGAGTTGCTCTGAACCGGTTCTGGTTCTGGGGGCTGCCTGATTTGTGAATCATTCTTTGCCCAGTTAAACTCTATTAAATTGGATTTGTCTAAAGTTTTTCTTTTACCAGCTACCACACTCTACCCCATTGTAACGGTGGAAGGGAGGCTTAACATAACTAGCTCCATTTTGCTTCTGACCCCGAGGTAATGTCCTTTAGGCTAAAGCCTTCTGTTTAGCTCTGCACATAGGCCAGTTAATTATAGGAAGAATTTAGTTTGTAGTTCAACTCTAGAAGAAAGACGATAATCATCCCTTTCCCAAAACTAACTTCCGGGGAGATAAGGAAGGTGTGCACACAGGTAACAATGCTATGTTAAAACTTTACAGAAACATTGTGACCTGACTTATGTTCTCCAAAGTTAACTGACCAAGAACATAGAAGTTTTACAACCTCCTTAGACCCTCACTGATACCCAGATTTCTGCAGTTCTTGGTTACTTCTTGCAACCTCCCTCTTCTTCCCCTTGCCTTAACATAAAAAGGAGCCAGAAGTTCATACTAACTTAAGATGGTTCTTTAGGGCATTAGTCTGCCATCTTCTTGGTTTGCTGGCTCTCCAGATAAAAGTTGCCTTCCTTGCCCCAACACCTCGTCGACTTATTGGCGGGCCTACAGGGAGTGGTACAAGCCTGGACTAGGTTACACCATCAGTGTTATCAAAACTGCAAGGGAGTTTCAGCCTAAGTCCAGTTCCTTGTCACACAAAGATCCAATTATTGAGACAATGAGGATTTCAAGGAAGGAATTGTTTTAATATGAAAGATGTCTTATCAGAACGAGAGAAGCTGCCTCCAATCTGTCACTCCAGTAACAGATATTATGAGATTTTAAAGGAGGGGCCACAGGCCATGGGCCAGGATGTGGTGTAACTAACAAGGTGCTACCTGAACTATGGGCAGGTCGTGGAGGATGGTGAGTCTTGGTGTCAGGAAGTCTGCCCAGGGGCCTTAAGAATCTCAGCTCCATTGTCTTGCAGAAGATCCTTCATTTCTGGGAAACAACTCAAAAGGTCAAGTAGTTAGTTAAGGGAGAGGATTATAAATTGACATATAGGGGTCGCTGTAATTTGTTCATGGAGACAGTTGCATCCACAGGCCTGTAAAGGGAACAGCTTGAGGACAGCATTGGAACACCAAGGATGGAAGGACAGAAAGATGGAAAGAACTCCGGTCCTGAGGACATGACACAGCCACTGAATCAACCTGGCTTGCATTTGCCACACCTGGGGACTTCTCAGTCTGTAGATGATCAATCTGCTTATCAATTGAGCCTCTTTGGGGTGGAATTTTCTGTTACTTAAAACTGAAAGCATAATAAATAGAAACAGGTAAGGCAAGAAAAGACAGGTGGTGCAAGACTATGGGCAGGACCCCAGTCCCACTAAGAGGTCTGGCCTCAGGACATAGTCAAGATTGGAGGGTGAGTGGAGAGGGGAGGGTAAAGTGTTCTTCAGGAAACCCTAGTGCTTCTAGTCTGGAAAAAGCAGTTGAGGAGGAAGGGCTGACATCACAGGGAGGGAGTTCTATGATGAATATTCATGATCTTACCCTTTTATTGTTCTCTTGATCACAGTCACACCCAGTAGATGCTGGTGAGGCTCAGGACACACCACCCCAAAATATGACTGCAGGAGACCAGAATTTTCCACCCCAAACTATGTCTCTTTGGCATAAGGATTATTTGAGCTGGTTATTTTGAGAAAAGGCAGACACAGGAGTAGGTCTGAAAAGTTGCCCTTTGGTAAGATAAATTTACATCCATGGAGGAAATCTCCATTTGTATGGCCATCTCCTTGTCTGCACCGGAAACAGAAGAATGACTTTAAACCTACCACGAAGAAGGTACCAGCTTAAAGCTGCATAACAAACCTTACCTTTTTAAAAGGTGCTTTTCCTGCTGGCCGCATCCACATCCTTCTTTGTTTCAGAAAAGTAGCCTATTTAACCCTGAAGTTTAAACTCTTTCTTTGAGATCTACTGTAGAGATTTACTCATTCCTCTGTGTTTTCTCCATTGTATACACAAGGAATACATGTTTATAAACTTCTGTTTTTCTCTTGTCAATCTTTTGTTACAGGGAATCCCAGTTAAGAACAATGAAGAGCAGAGAGAACATTATTTTTCTCCCCTGCAATGCTAAATGAAGCCAGCAACAACCAGTCGCAACACACGGCAGCCGGACAGGCGGGCCCGGAGCTGCAGCAGTCAGGAGGCAAATGATTAGCAAAGGAATTATTCTTGCTACCTTTTCCCAGGTAACTTAAGCTGTCTGTAGAATTTAGCTACCAGAGAGATGTAAACTGATGTTGGGGATTTAAAGTAAAGGCAGAAAAGCAGTGGTTTGCACATTTATTTTTCTTTACGGTGTTTTTACCATTTATAAACTGCAGCTGCCAAGATGTAAGAAAACTTTTTTTAAATAGTGCAGCCTTCCCACAACTACTCCAAATATCAATAATTAGAACACTTTAAAATATACTGAAAAGCCAAAAAAAGGATTATCTGCAACAAATGACACAAATCTTAGCTTACCAAGTGCAAATTTCTTTCTTTATATTGAGAAGCAATGAGGGTCACATATAAAGCATAAGAAAGTAACAGAGTCTGACTGAATTTCCTGGTGATGTCCTGAGACCATGCAAAAGGAAACTGTCTATAAATAATTTCAGGTGTGGGAGGGGTACATATTTTTCTTCGGTTAACCAGCTGATTACATTAATAGTAAAAACAGAAAAGATATATGCTAAATTCACTTTCACAATGCAGAAAAAGCACTGGATTAGGACTTGATTCTAGATACTGAAGGGTGGGAGATAGATAAGCCGTAATTTCTACCCCAAAAACGCACAATCTGTGGCCTCTGGGCACCTGGCTGTTGGGATTCCGACTCTAGTTAGTTGGTGGTGGCGTTGGGTGGGGCCTTCCCCTCCTAACCTAGGGAAAAGTCATTCAAATTCCTGTGGCCTCTGAATCCAGTGCAGAATTTGGGAGGAGTGAGCTCTCCCAAGCTTAGTGGCTCATCAAACAGTGGAGGAGGATGTGAGGCCTCTCCCCTGACTGTAAGCTAAGACTCCATGGTGGGAACTTCCTGCGAGGCTCTACGCGACATCGCCAGCTTCTCTACTCTCCTGCATGCCGTGAGAGGGGAAGAGGTGAAACAGGACTATCCTGGGCCCCGAGGACACAACATTTTTTTTAAAAAAATTATTTCTTTGGAATTTCACGTTCGGACACTTCTGAGCCCAGTGCCGGTGGGCCCGGGGTGTCCACCACAGAGGACAATTTTACTAAAAACACCAGCTTTGTGTCCCAGGACCAGAATCAGGTTATAACTTTGCCTAAAGCGGGACCACTGAGAGTTTCCCTGTTCACTTGCTTTTTGTTAAATTTAGCCCATCCCTGCTCTAAATCCGGTGGAATATAAGGTTCCAAATTCTACTTGAAATCCTGAGTTACCATAAGGAGGTCACTGTGCCTCAGACAGCTATTCCGAGCGCCGGGAGACCCTGGGAGACAGTCCTTACCTGACGGTGGTGGCAAAGCATGCCTTCAGCTGCACCACGCCGGGCTCTGAAAGCAAATAGGAATCGTGATAGCAACGTCCAACATGCAGAGTGATTGTTCTTATCTCCTAAGGGAACGTGACAAGTGTTTGCAAAATATAGGCACAGGTTTCCTACAAAAGACTGTTTTTTGTGTCCTCTGAGTAGATTTTTTTATGAGATCTGCGTTTAATCTTTTATCAATGGCTTCTTACTTTAAAAAAGCAAAGGATTTGCAACGCATATCATTATTTCTTCTTGGTTAAGACCCACTTAACCTGTGCTTAAAAGGCTCTTCTGAATACAAAATGTAGTTCCCGGCTCACTCAGGGCAGCAGAAGCCGATGGATTGTGTCTGTCTTTCTCCGCGTTCCACAAATGGCAGGACGTTCAGTAACGTGACATTCCCACTCAGTGAAGCAGGTGGTCTTTCGTGACCATGAGCCTTTGAGCAGAGTTGGTTTTTTGGGTTTGTTGTTTTTGTTTTGACGGCTTAATCTTTTCTCAGTCAAAGATGTTTACTTACCTATTTAGAAATATCCTACAGTGAATAACGGCGTGTACTAGTACCTTGCAAAAAATAAATGAGAGAATTGCTGCCCTCATATAGTCAAGACTTGAGAAATTTAGCTGAGAGAAAATATTGAAACTGGTTAAAAGCTCAGGACTGGCAACCTGATTGAATCCTAACTTACAGACTTCCACAACCTCTCTGTGCCTCCGTTTCCTCCTCTAGGAAACAGGGACGGTGATAGCATAGCTCCAGGTGTTCGTAAGCTTCAATGAGCTAAGCCTCCTAAAGTGCTTAGAACAGCTCCTGGTACATGAAGATAATAAATAACTTTTACATAGATCTTACTAGTAAGAACTTCATAAATGTTTGCCCTTATTTATATATTGCCACCATTATTTTTCAGCTAGAACTGAGCTTCCCTGTTAGTTTTCTCTCCCCTCATTAAACCTGTTCCCCACAGAGCAGAGAGCTATGTTCAACATAAAAAAATTTGTCCATGGCTTAGAAATGAGTGTTTATAAACCTAAAGGTAAAAAAAAAGTTGTCCATTAGCTCCCTATTCTAGTTAATAAAGTGATTTCCCATGGGGCCATGGGTTGAAAAATCTAATACTACTAGAGATAGATGTACACTGGGATTGAAAAATTAATTGATGGTGGATGGTGGAATCCAGGCTTGTCACTATTGGAGGAAGGTTACAGGTCCCAGATAAGCATGGGAGGATGCTGGGAGGATCTCTGTGGTAATGAATTAGAGGTGAGTCATCAGTATGAACTCATGTTTAGCTTAATACAGATACAGGTAGTTGCACATAAAAATATTTGTAGATACATGTGTATATATACATATTAGTATACACACATTCGTTTTCTTCCTCTCTCACCTGAGAGGACTCAGAAGTAATGACGCCCCAGTAACCACAAGCATTCCTGGTCCCCAAATCTTGGTTTTTAAATACCATTTTCCAATATGATTATCTTGGACCTCATGTAGAAAAGGCAAGTTTTAGGACTGGGAAAGAAAACATATAAGATGAGCCTGTAGCATCTTATAGTGTCAAAAAGTAAGAGTGTTTAAACACACACACACACACACACAGAGTGATGGCTGTTGTATTTTTCTCTGATTTGGCCTTGAGGTGTCTTTCAGGAGAGTGACTGTCTACCCTGTCCTTCCCTGATAGGTCTCCAGGGGCTTTGGTCATGGATGTTTATAATATATCTTTCATGCGATACTTCTTTATCCTGGAGGATGACCTAATGCTTAGTTGTCCAACCTGTGACCAGGTGTCCGACAGGTGTCAGAATGGCAGATGCCTTTATGACTCTTGTCTGACCTGTGTCCAATTTATGTCTTTGAATGTAGCTACTCTCTAAGAGAGCCTTGACCCAGAAACAAGTTAGGTCCAGGTATGGTCTGTCAGGTGAGACACAGAGGAAGCAACACACCTACCCGCTCACACCTCAAAACAACAGAAGACGTTTATTACTCACAGGTCCACAAGAGAAGAGGGATGCCAACAGGGCTGACCGAAAGGTCATGGAGGCAGTGTGCTCAGCCAGGAGGTGGGGAGTGAGAGAAAGACATGGGCTGAGGACTTTATCGGAGTGCAGAGTGTTCCTCAAGCAGGTTTCCTGAGAGGAGTTCTACTTGGTGGGTTTAAAGCGAACAGGCAAGAGTTTCATGTGGCCATGCTGTGGCTGAGAGGCAGTCCCTGCAGCCTATCTGTGCAGTCCACGTGGGCTGTGGGGCCAGTGGGGTGAGTCAAGTAGGCTCTATCCAGCTGTTCCCAAGGGAGGTGGTCGCCAGGGGCCAGCTGCCTGAGCATGACATCTGGACCAACCTCACTGAGGAACTGCAAGGAGAGGGAGAACTGGGAGCTGTGTCGAGGGTGACTGAGCCCTGCTTCAGGTATGAGAATGTTAAACCTATGTTCACAATGGATGCCGGGGCCACATAAAAGTATGGAAATTCACTACATGGGGACATGTCGCAAAGGACACAGGAGCCAACTGAAAGAACCCCAATGAAAGTAGTATTGGACTATCACCCAAAGAAGATTAATACCCATGAGTCCATACTAATATAAATGATTGATTAAATAAATAAATGAGGGAGAAAAGACATGTCTCTCATGCAAGAGAATTCCAAATAATTTACCCTGCATGATCTACCCTGAAGAAGGTAGGGAATAAGGCCCCCTGCTTACGTGTAGGCTGTGGCAGCCACTGTCTTCTAGAGAGCATGGTGGGGAAAGGGGGAAGAAAGAAGGACTTTCTAATGGAGAAACCTGGCAGACTGTCTCAGCCAGGTGATCCAGGGCGACATCAGCAGAGATAAGTCATGTTGAAAGTGAGTATCTTTAATTGAGATATGAAGAAATGGCAATTTACCTCTGTGGTCTTCCTCCCACAAATGCACGACCCCAGTCTAATCATGAGAAAAACAACAGAAAAATCCCAATAGAGGGACATTCTACTAAGTACCCCCCCAGTTCTCCTCCAAACCATCAAGGTTAGTCTGGGAAACTCTCACAGCCCGGAGGAGCCTGAGGAAACAAGAAGACTAAACACAATGTGGGATCCTGGGTGGGTCTAGGAACAGAAAAAGAACATTGAGTAAAAATCAAAAAAAATCTAAGTCATCTGCCGGATTTAGGTCATAACAATGTATCGATTCTGGTTCACTGATATGATACAAATGCGCTACAGTAATGCAAGTACTAGTAAGAGGGGAAACCAAGTGTGTGGTATATGAGAGCTCCTTGTACTAGCTTTACAATTTTTCTATAAATCTAAAACTGCTCTAAAACATAAAGTTTATTACATAAAATCTGTCCGTGTCATGCCCTGACTTAGAACTCTCTGTAACTTCTGTATAAAATTCCTATTCCTTCGAATGTGCCTCAGGCCCTGAGCAATAGAGTCTCGCTTACTTCTAACCCCAACCCCCATCCCACCCCCAACCCTGTCTCCAGCCCAGCCGGAGCTCTCCGTGTCCTTGACACCCCTTCCTCCCTCCATCCATGAGTGTTCAAAGTCCCCTGCTGCTGCCGTCTTCACACAGAGCCCTCTGCCTGCCAGACTCTTACCTCGGCTTCTAATAAGCACTAAATCAGACCATATGATCAAGCGTTTGTCAATTCAGTCATGGTAGACGTAGGTTAAATAATTAGCCGGTGCCACAGGGCTCTGCCCAGAGCTGGGCCTGTGCATCAAGTCTTCTCTTAGCTGCCGCATTGCCTTGCACCCCTCCTTGCCAGGTTTGCAGATGTTTGAAAGAGTATTTTCTTCTCATTTCAGTATGGCCTTTATGAAACCAGATACATCGTTACCGGTTGTTCAAAAACACTTAAGGAGAGTCTTGCCTTTTTCACAGTGACCAAATAAACATATGCTCCAAGAATATCATTCTCCTCTTCCTCCCGCGAGATGATTCCATCTGTACCAGGGCAGCAGACAAGCCTTCCATGGATTCATTCTTCCAAGACCAGCTGCCCATGCAGCTTGCCTGACGCTGCCAGAGCTAATTTCCTCAGCCCTCTGTCTGCTCCAAAGTGGCACTGACTTTGCAGATATTGGTTATATTATAGACTCTCAGCTATCTATTCTTTTCCATTTCTATGGCAAAACCTGTGTGATTTCCAATTACTTTCTGCAGAAAACTCCACAGTGAAAAATGAAGCAAGTTGTTCAAGATGATATTTCGAGGTAGGATGCTCCAGGTGCCACAGCCGGTACTTTCATAAAAGTGTAAATGATATATTCTTCCCCCCACTTCTCAAAAACATAATAGCCTCCCTAGTAGACCTGGCCTGGATTCCTAATGAAGTCTGAAAGCCTTCTTTTTCTTCTTTGGGAAGCCTATTGAATTATTGAATCTTTGAAGTAATGCATAATGATCTTAATTGCCTGCAAATCTTAATTATTTCTACACTTCAGTGTGTTCCATGATATTTTTCTTGTTTGCTCTTAATGGAAGCTATTTTCCTCTAGTCTCACTCAAAAAAGTCAGTAAAATTGATCTTTTAGATACCATTCCTTATGTGGCAGCAAATAAGATATTAAAAAGCAATGTTAATCTATTTTTTATGTCACAGTGTTTATAAGCAAATGGTTTGAAGTCTGTTTGCAGAATAAACCATTATTTTAAGTGGTCCCAAATTTTCAAAAAAGTCAGTCTGTTCCCAGCTCCAAGCTTTGCCACATTTACTAACATTCTAGAATAAGCCTTGTATAGTTAGCTTATTTATAAAGCCAAGTGTGTGTGCAAATATCACCCTAGAATTACAGAAAATGGTTTCAAAAGGTTAAACAATTCACCATCAGTATCAGTAAATACAGCTGACAGATGAGAGAAGAATATCTAGACAAAAGAGAAGGTATTGAATTGTGTGGTCTCAGGATGCTCTTACAACAACAAAAAAAATCAAAATTATTAATTATAGAAAACTTCAATTAAGCAGAATCTGAAGCCCTTAAATAACTGCAGATCCATACCAACTCTACCATTCTTAGGAAGAAAATATTTTTCAATAGCAATTATTGAAATAAAAACTATTTTTTAACTGCTCTAAGATAGCCATAAAATTCAGTTAACTAGAATCACTATTCTAGTTAATTATCCTTCTCACTACTGCAACGGTGAATTCCTTTCAAATGAGTAACTGTGTGACTGTTAATTCTGTATGTCTACTTGTCTGGGCTAAGGGATGCCCACACAGCTGGTAAAACAGTATTTCTGGTTGTGTCTAAGCAGGTGTTTCCAGAAGAGATGAGCGTTTGAATCAGTACAGTGAGTAAAGAAGATCTGCCCTCGCCAGTGAGGGCAGGGATCATACAGCCCACCGAGGGTCCCAATAGGACAAAAAGGCAAAAGAAAGGCAAATTTGCTCTTCCTGCTTTAGGTGGGACGTCTGTCTTCTGCTGTTCTCAGGCCTGGACAGGAAGGAACTACACCACCAGTCTACTAGCTTGCTGGGCCTCCAACATGCAGGTGGCGATTGTGGGACTTCTCGACTTCCACAATGCCATGAGTCAATGCCCCACAATAAATGTCTTTCTATCTATTTATCTATCTATCCATCCATCCTATTGGCTCTGTTCCTCTGGAGAACCTGACTAATGCAAATTGTAATAATAAAAGTATCATTGATGGTGACTGTCTTTCTAGACAAATCTAAAAAAAACTTTAACAGTAAAGTACAAGTGACACAAACCCCAATTCACAGTGTTAAGCAGTAAAGAGAATTTATTGATTCACATACTTTAAGTCTGTAAACAAAACAACAAAAAAACAAACAAAATATGGTGCTTAAGGTTAGGCTTAATCCCCAGCAGCTGAAATGATATCACCGACGACTCTGGACTTTGCCATCTCTCTGCCAAGCCTTCCTGTGTCAAGTTTGTGGTCAGTCTGCTCAGAAGGCCCCCGGGGGAGCTCTTAGGATCTCTGCTGGTTGGGAACATCCAGAACAACAGACAGAGTTTTCCCAGTGGCTGCCCCAGAAGATGAGAAAGTTCTTCTTTCCCTGAAGCCAATGTCTCACATATCTCTGTGATTCTGGTTGGATCACATGCCCATCTCTCAGCCAGCCCTGGTGGCCAGAGAGATTGGATACCTACTAGGCTTACACCAATCTCAGACCAGCCTTGAAGTGGAGCTGGGCTGGGACATCAAGGCTGCTGGAAGAAAGTGAAACAGGAAGTTATGCTAGGGAGACAACAAACAAATGTCTACTATGACAACGAACAGGGAATCTCAAATTTCCAAAGATAGAAAGTGCACTGAGGTCAAAAGGTGAGAATGAGAGCAGAGTTAGTGTGGCCATTAGCTATCTTCATTTTTACAACTGATTAAGCCAGACAGATAACTTTTTGCCATATTTTATCAAGCATTCTAGCTGGGTTAAAAGTGCCTGGGTGCTTGAAGACTGGTAAAGAGTCCACGTAGAGATAGCTAAAAATACACCAAACTTCAAAGCCCAAGGAAAATTACCATGTTCACTGAAAGGTAGGTTGAGGCTTTAGATGCAAGCAGAGCTCAGATTGCCTTTAAACTACGCTACTTACTGACTGTCAGCAGCTTGCTTACCATCCTCGGTGCGTTTTTTGTTTTTTTTTTCCATCTATATAGCAGGGATAGCAGGACTTTAACTAATACTTAATTCATATAGTTGTTGTGAGAATTAAAATAGTATGTTGTATGCAACGCATCTGGTAAGTGCCTGGCACAGATTAGGGGCTCAGGACATGCAATGATTGGGTGTGGGATTCCTGCTATTGAGTCATTCCAATGAGTGATGGCGTCACTCATCACCTTTCCAACCACAGAGATGGCACAGCTGTGCCTCTGGGGTTTTTGGACAAAAATATAGTGTTGCCGAAAGATCCCTTTTTTTTTCTTGTTACTTGATCAGAAAACATTTTCTGATTGTTGCTTTCTTTATATTATATATACTTTATATTCTTAGATGGCAAGTTTCTCGTGTACAGGAACATATTTGGGATTATTCCTGTGTCTAATACAGATCTCTTTACACAATGCACATTTTCTGTGATGGTAAAGAGAAAGGAGATGGAGTGGGCAAGAAGAAGGTGAGGGAATAACCAAGCTGCCCGCATCCACAAAATAATCAGAGCGTTTTTGAGAAATTAGTTTATCTTCCTAGTTCCTTCATCATTTCTAGTTTTAAAAAACTCATTTTTTAAATATTTTCTTTTCAAAGAAAGGTAAATGTCCTCTTTCTTCCCAGGCCTTTATGTAACTGTCATCACATAACGATTACGAAGATCAAAGCACAGCAGCAATTTGCAAAACACATTGAAATTTTGATGGGAAGTATTATGTGTGGACTAGAAAACAGGAAGAATAAGAGAAAATGCAAAAATAGTCAAGGCCATATAAGGTAGTGGCCTTTCTACAATGACATGATTCACACTGAGTGCACGTGGGGAGTGTATCTGACACGGCATTTCCTTGGCTCCCTCCTGCTGCCAGGACTTATTCTAAGTGAACAGTCCTATTGTGTGACCGATGAAATGTATCTGGTTTTATTGTCACTTATATAGACTCTTCAGTGTCTCACAAAATGGCAAAGGAGGCAAGAATATAATGAGTCAAACTGATGAAGCCCACTTGGTCGTGATGAATTATTTTTTTAATAAGCGTCTTGGGAAAACTGGATGGCCACTTGTAGAAGGCTGAAGCAAAATCCACATCTTTCACCTCTCACAAAAATCAACTCACGCTGGATAACAGAATTAAACCTAAGGTATGAAACTATTAGAATTCTAGAGGGAAATGCTGGAAACACTCTCCTAGACATCGGCCTAGGCAAAGAATTTATGAAGAA
>VBSM01001124.1:9131312-9161724 GCA_008086735.1 Cheirogaleus medius | reverse complement strand
GACAATTTAGCCACCACCCAGAGGCATCTGTAGGGAATGGGACCTTTCCTTTTGGGGCCCTACAGTGGACATGGGGTACTCAGACTGAGAGCTCCCTACCTGCCAGCCCTGCCAGGTGCCACTTGCCTGGTGACTCCAAGAGAGTGGGGCAAATCCCAAGGCGGAGACATCGATCCAGCTTGGAGACCCTGTGGGTGACTTCAGACCAGCACTCCCCTCCCTGGCAGGCTCAGGGATTGATCTCTAGTGCCTGGGGGACAGGCCTGCAGACCAGATCCTGTACACCCAGGTCTGGATTGCATTGCCTCAGGGAACAAAAGGGATATTTGTGAATGAGCCTACTGAGGTGTTTATGCGTTCAGGGGCAGATCAACATGGTTGAGGGGCAACCTTCCTCCCACAGGAGGACTGTGTGCCCAGCTCAGGCTATGATACTGGGCAGGGATCCTCCCAGCCCTCATCCCAGCCAGGGGATATCCACTGGCTTGAGGTCCTGCCTGCTGGAGAAACTGTGGAATAGTGGAGGGTGAAAAGGAGTGAGAACTTCTCCAGACTGCAGGTCTCAAACAGCCCCAAACCCACACACAGACTTTTTGGCTGAGTGGGGCCATTCCAGCCCCTCCCTGGCAGCTTTGCCCAGAAGCAGAGAACAGAACATTGACCCCTGCTAACAGCATTTGTGGTGCTTGAGGGCAGGCTCACTCAACCCATCTCCACCCAGACTCACCCCCACACCTTCCCCTACTGAGGTGGAAAATAAGGAAACATCTCGAAGTCTCAGGGCACCACTCACCACATGAGGCACTAGAGTTCCTCTCTGGAGGAACAATAGCTGGTTACTGGACTCAAAAGCAATACTGCAGCCTGCTCCTCTGAGCAGGCACCAAATATTGGCAGGAAGGTCATTCTACACACCCTTTAAGTGAATCTACTGACTCATCATGCAAGGTGTGGTTGAATCTCACCCACAAACACCATCTATGGGCTCAAAGACTAAACAGGCCATGTCATTATTCAAATGAAAATCTAAAGGTAAGAAGTAACAGCTGATCCAGATGGGAAGGAATTGGTGAAAGAACTCTGGAAGTATGAAGAATCAAATGGAAACCACACCCCTAAAGGGGAACACCAGCTCTCTAGCAATGGACATCAACCAAATTCAGAAAAATAAAATGATAGAAGAATTGTGAACATGGATTGTAAGAAAACTCAATGATATGTAAGAAAAAATGGTTAACCAACACAAAGAACCCACAAAAAAATCCAGGATTTGGAGGAAAAAATCACTAAAGAAATTGAAATATTAAAGAAAAATCAAAATGAATTCCTGGAAATGAAGAATTTACTCAAGGAATTATAAAACCCAGTGGAAAACCTCAAGAAGAGGGTAGATCAAATAGAAGAAAAAATCTCGGGGATTGAAGATAACACCCTTCAGTTAAATAAGTCAGTCACAGAGATAGAGCAGAGAAATAAGAGAAAAGGGCAAAGGCTACAAGAAATGTGAAATTATGTGAAGAGGCCTAACATGATAATCATAGGCATGCCTGGGGGTGAGGAAGAAAATACCCAAGGGCTGGATAAGCTATTTGAGGATATAACAGAGGAAAATTTTCCTGACCTTGCTGAAAATCTAGATATCCAGGTACAAGAATCTCAAAGGACTCTTGGGAGATTCACCATAAACAGTAAGGCACCATGACACACAGTCATCAGACTAACCAAAATAACCACCAAAGAGGCCCTCCTACGAGCTGTAAGGTGAAAGAAGCGGGTAACTTACAAAGGAAAATGCATCAGACTAACATCAGAAATCTCAACTGAGATGCTATAGGTAAGAAGCGATTGGGGTCCCATTCTCACTCTTCTCAAACAAAGTAATGCCCAGCCTACAATCTTGTACCTCACAAAACTAAGTTTTGTATATGAAGGAGAAACAAAGACCTTCTCAGACAAGCAAAGACTGAGGAAATTCATCAAGACAAGACTTGCCTTCTAGGAAGTACTCAAAACAGTATTACGCATGGATCAGCACAATAAACACTCACGAATGTAAAATCATCCAAAAGCTAAAGGTCAAAGGCCAGATACCAGAATGGCTCAAGAGAGAAAACAAAGCAACAAAGTTCAACTCAACAGGGTGAAAAGAAATCTACCCCACTTATCAATCCTCTCAATAAATGTCAATGGCTTGAACTCCCCACTCAAGAGACATAGGTTGGCTGAATGAATGAATATACAAAAACCAAGTAACTGCTGTCTTCAGAAAACACATGTAACCCACAAGGATGCATTCAGACTCAAGGTGAAGGGATGGAAAACAATATTTCAAGCAAATGGAAGCCAAAAGAAAGCTGGCGTGGCATTTCTGATTTCAGATAACTTAGTCTTCCAATCAACAAAACTAATGAAAGACAAAGAGGGTCACTATATAATGGTGAAGGGTACAATTCAACAAGAAGACATAATAATTCTAAATGTTTATGCACCTAACCTAGGTGCACTCAGATTCATAAAGCAAATCCTACTTGACCTAAACAAAATGATAAACAGCAACACCATAATAGCCAGAGACTTCAACACTCCTCTGACAGAACAGGACAGATCCTCCAAACATCAAATAAACAAAGAAACAATGGAATGAAACAGAACTCTAGAACAAATAGGCCTGACTGACATTTACCAAACATTTTACCCCAAAACCACTGAATATATATTTTTCTCGTCAGCTCATGGGACATTCTTTAAGATTGACCATATCCTAGGCCACAAAGCATGTCTCCAAAAATTTTAAAAAATAGAAGTTATACCATGCATCTTCTCAGACCAAATTTGAAATCAACTCCAACAGAAACTCTCATCTCTACACAAAGTCATGGAAATTAAACAACCTTCTGTTGAATTTTTATTGTGTTAATGAGGAAATCAAGATGGAAATAAAAAGATTCTTTGAACTAAGACAAAGGAGACACAAGTTATCAAAATATGTGGAACACAGCTAAAGTAGTCCTGAGAGGAAAATTTATATCCATAAATGCCTATATACAAAAGACAGAAAGATCACAAGTCAACAATCTAATGAATCATCTCAAAGAACTGGAAAAGGATGATCAAACTGACCCCAAACCCAGCAGAAGAAAAGAAATAACAAATATCAGAGCAGAACTAAATGAAATTGATAACAAAAAACTATATGGAAGATTAATAAAACAAAAAGGTTTTTTTTGAAAAAATAAACAAAATTGACCTGCCTCTGGTTAGGTTAATGAGAAGCAGAAAAGAAAGAACTCTAATAAGCTCCATGAGGAATGAAAAAGGAGAAATTACAACCAATGCCAAGGAAATACAAAATATCATCTATAAATACTATAAAAACCTCTATGCACATAAACTGGAAAATGTGGAGGAAATGAACAAATTCTTAGAAGCACACAGTCTCCCTAGGTTCAATCAAGAAGAAATAGAATTCCTGAACAAACCAATATCAAGTACCAAAGATGAAACAGCAATAAAAAAACTTCCTGAAGAGAAAAGTCCCAGGCCAGATGGTTTCACACCCGAATTTTACCAGACCTACAAAGAACTGGTGCCTATCTTGCAGAAATTATTCCACAACACTGAGAAGGAAGGAATCCTCCCCAACACATTTTATGAAGCCAACATCACCCTGATACCAAAACCAGGACGCAAAAAAAAAGAAAACTACAGACCACTATCCCTTATGAATACAGATGCAAAAATTCTCAACATTCCTAGCAAACTGAATTCAGGTGCTTATCAAAAAAATAATCCATCACTACCAAGTGGGCTGCATCCCAGAGATGCATGGATGGTTCAACATATGCAAATCTATAAATGTAATTCACCACATAAATGGAAGCAAAAACAAAGACCATACGATCCTCTCAATAGATGCAGAAAAACCATTCGACAAAATTCAACACCCTTTTATGATAAGAATGCTTAACAAAATAGGCAGAGATGGGACTTACCTCAAAATGATACAAGCCATGTATGACAAACCCACAGCCAACATCATACTGAATGGAGAAAAATTGAAAGCACTCTCACTTAGAAGTGGGGCCAGACAAGGGTGCCCTCTATCACCACTTCTATTCAACATAGTGAATAGAACATAGTGCTGGAATAGAGCGTAGTGCCTCCAACATAATGCTGGAAGACCTAGCCAGAACAATCAGGCAAGAGAAAAAAATCAAGGGCATCCAAATGGGGGCATAAGAGGTTAAACTATTGCTCTTTGCTGATGATATGATCTTATATCTAGAAATCCCCAAAGATTCTGCCATGAGACTACTGGAATTGATAAACAAATTCAGCAGAATCTCAGGTTACAAAAGCAATGTACAGAAATCAGTAGCATTCCTATACGCCAACAACAGTCAAACTGAGAACCAAATTAAAGACTCAATAC
Organism: Cheirogaleus medius; assembly: GCA_008086735.1. Taxonomy (NCBI): domain Eukaryota; kingdom Metazoa; phylum Chordata; class Mammalia; order Primates; family Cheirogaleidae; genus Cheirogaleus; species Cheirogaleus medius. The sequence continues at coordinate 9,157,292 of VBSM01001124.1, read as the reverse complement.
CATTCACAATAGCAACAGAGAAAGTAAAATACCTAGGAATATATTTAACTAAGGAGGTAAAAGGCCTCTACAGGGAGAACTACAGAACACTGAGTAAGGAAATAGCAGAGGATGTAAACGGGTGGAAACCATACCATGCTCATGGGTCAGCAGAATCAACATTGTTAAAATGTCTATACTACCCAAAGTGATCTACAGATTCAATGCAATCCCTATTAAAATAACATCATTTTTCACGGATCTAGAAAAAATAATTTTGTGCTTCGTATGGAACCAGAGAAGACCCTCCTATAGCAAAAGCAATGTTAAGCAAAAAGAACAAATTGGGAGGCATCAATTTGCCAGACTTCAAGCTATACTACAAGGTTGTAGTAACCAAAACAGGATGGCACTAGCACAAGAACAGAGATATAGACCAATGGAACAGAACTGAGAAAACCCAGATATAAAACCATCCTCATATAACCATCTAATCTTTGACAAAGCACACAAAAACATACACTGGGGAAAAGAATCCTTATTCAATAAATGGTGCTGTGAAAACTTGATAGCCACATGTAGAAGACTGAAACAGGATCTTCACCTTTCACCTCTCACAAAAATCAACTCACAGTGGATAACAGACTTAAATCTAAGGCATGAAACTATAAGAATTCTAGAAGAAAATGTTGGAAAAACTCTCACAGACATTGGCCTAGGCAAAGAATTTATGAAGAAGACCCCAAAGGCAATCACAGCAACAGCAAGAATAAATAAATGATACCTAATCAAATTAAAAAGTTTCTGCACAGCCAAGGAAACAATAATGAGAACAGACAACCTACAGAATGGGAGAAAATATTTGCATGCTACATATCCGATAAGGAGCTGATAACTAGAATCTGTATAGAACTCAGGAAAATCAGCAAGAAAAAAATCAAACACCCTATCAAAATGTGGGCAAAAGACATGAACAAAAACTTTTCAAACAAAAATAAACTTATAGCTAACAAACATGAAAAAATGCTCAACATCTCTAATCATCAGGGAAATGCAAATCAAAACCACAGTGAGCTATCACTTAACTCCAGTGAGAATGGCCTTTATCAAAAAGTCCCAAAACAACAAATGTTGGCATGGATGTGGAGATATAGGAACACTCATACACTGCTGTTGGGACTGTAAAATAGTACAACCTCTGTGGAAAGTAATATGGAGATACCTCAAAGAGATACAAGTAGAACCACCATTTTATCCAGCAATCCCACTACTAGACATCTATCCACAGGAAAAAACACATTCTATAATAAAGATATCTGCACTTGAATGTTTATAGCAGCACAATTCACAATTGCAAAGATGTGGAAACAAACCAAGTGCCCACTAATACATGAGTGGATTAATAAAATGTGGTATATGTATACCATGGAGTTCTATTCAGCCACAGAAAACAATGATGATCTAGCATCTCTTGTATTATCCTGGATAGAGCTGGAACTCATTCTACTAAGTGAAGTATTTCAAGAATGGAAAAACAAGCACCATATCTACTCACCATCAAATTGGTTTTAACTGATCAACACGTAAGTGCACATATAGTAGTAACATTCATTCTGTCGGGCAGATGGGAGAGGGGAGGAGGGGATGGGTATATTCACACCTAATGAGTGTGGTGCACACTGTCTGGGTGATGGACATGCTTGAAGCTCTGAATTGGGGGGGCAAGGGCAATATATATAACCTAAACATTTGTACCCCCATAATATGCTAAAATTAAAAATGGCAATATAATCTTTTAAAAACTTAAAATTTTGTGTGGCACTCCATTTTCACAAATTTATCCTAAGAGAATATTCATGCATATAGTCAAAGAATAAGCTATCAGAACATTCTTTGCATTATTTTAAGTAACCAAAGATGAGAAGTGACATAAATACAAAACTGTACAATACTTTGCAAAAATTATAAAGCAGCGATACTACAGGATCTTATGAAGTCATTTAACATATACTGGAGAAAACTATTTAGTGATAAAAAATCTATCAATTCTATTTTACTGAGGAGAAAAGTAGATTGCCAAACAGTATAGTAAATAATCCCTTATCAAATAAAATATATGGGTGTGTCCTAATGTTTCTATAACAAATATTTATCTGTTACTACAAAAATATGATTACAATTAGGCAGAATTTATATACAATATTATGTAAAAATAAAAAGTCATCATCTCTTCATTTTCCCTCCCAGTGTAGACACTGACAGCTTCACTTGCACTTGGCATAACATTTTATTTATGTATTTTACTTCTGTGTTATTCTCTATTCTCATTAATGTTCTCTGTACCCAGAGATATTATAATATAAAATATAAGGAAACTTTCAGAGAAGAAGAGCCAATTATTTTAATTTATTTTACCATTCAGAATATCTTCCCACATAAATAAGTACTAAATTATTTTTTTGCCTGCGTGTCTTAGATCATTAAATAAGACATGGAGCTAGCTCTTAAAATAAATATCTAAAAATAAACTTTTCTCAAGTCAGCTGCCCTCTCCCCCAACACTACTGCCTTTTTTCCATCAAAAACTCAATTACATGGCCCCAGAATCCCCATTATACACTGCTATAGTTTGGTTTGTCCCCACAAAAAGTAACGTTGAAATTTATCCCCAGTGTGGCAGTGTTGGGGTTCCTAGTGGGAGGAGTTTGGGTCGTGGGGGCAGATAGCTCACGAATGCCTTAGTGCTGTTCTCATGGTGGTGAGTGAGTACTCGCTATGGTAAGACTGGGTTCTTTCTCATGGGAATGAATTGATCCTGTGACACTGGGTTGTTACAAAGCTAGGACACACCTTGGGTTTCATCTTTGCACATGTCTGCTCCCACTTTGACTTTCTCCATGACATTATGACACAGCAAGAAAGCCCTCTCCAGAAGCCAAGGCCATGCCCTTAAACTTCCCAGCCTGCAGAACCGAGAGCTAAATAAACCCCTTTTCTTTATAAATTACCTAGCCTCAAGTATTCTGTTATAGCAACACAAAAGCCAAGACAGACCCTTTGTAATTAGTACCACATGTCGCCTATCATGTGTCTCCTTGTCCGTTTCCACTGCCACTGCCTTATTCTAAGCACTTGTACCCTCAATTGGATCATTTGAATTGTGTAAGAGTTGATCTCCCTAACTCTACACTATACCCATCCAGATCCAACGTCTTCGCTACTTTCAGTCTATTCTTTCATAAATATCATTTTAACCAGGTCATTTCTTTGCTTCATAGCTTTCTATGTCCTCCCAATGAAGGTTGACATCATACTAAGTCATTGTTTGTTTCATGAGCTCCATTTTGTTTCACTGCTACCCACTTTAATTTCTAAATTCCCCAATATATTCCTTTCCTTCCAGTCCAAGTAATAGTCTATCCATACAGAAACTCCCCGTGTCCACTTACACTTCTGGGAGATCCTGAGATCAGGGTGCTTGTTCCACTTGGAAGTCCTCCTTCCTCCCTGGCTGCTCTCCCCAGCCTGCCCATTTACCCAGCCTCATCTCATCACAATTTCTCCATGTCTCCTTTAATATTCCCTGTTGATTTCCATCTTCAAATTCTTTTAGTGCCAAGAGTTTGCATCACAAAATTCAGCATACAAGATCCCTTATATTATTTGGGTTTCTTTCATGTATATTGCTCATGTTTCTGAAACTCAAATGTAAACTTCAATCACAGAGACCGTGTTCTATATTTTATTTCACATAATACCTGACACAATGGTGACCGCCAAGAAAGTATGCAAAACACTGTTTTGATTGGTAGTGAAATGCAATGAATTTAGTATAAAATAAAATTGCTGCCAGTACTTGAAGCTCTGCTTTCTAGCCTATGTCCTCCTTAAATATCAAATTTAAATTAGCCTAGTTTTCAGAATCCTAGGAAACCTGGCTCCATGTCATCTGCCATGAAGCAGTGGCTCATTTGAGCAATGGCTCAAATCCAAATGAGAATAATACATTTTAACATCTGATTCAGATTCTGGGTTCTTCTCCATCCAAACACCTGCCATCCTTCTCAATTATTTCAGTGTTCACATCAGAGATGCATCCCATATCCTAGTTTACTAGAAATTGACTTCCTCACCTCCAAAGTCTTCCTCCTCCCTGCTCTACCCATCCACTTCCAAGGTCACACCCTTGACATCATTATTCAGTGAAAGTTTTCTATCTTCAAAATAATATTTCAGGTATTCCTCACCATAGCCTTCTATCTTTATAGCTTCCTTGCTTAATTAATTCCACTATATTCACCTTTGTTCTCCTGAGGGCTCTCACTCACTAGCTCATAATCTCTTACCAAATTGCCCTTTGGTAATCATTTTTCCCCTTACCCATATGTTATGTGATCAGTTTTGTCCCTCAAAAGTTCATATGTTGAAATTCCAAACCCCAGTGCCTCAGAATGTGACTGTATTTGGAAATAGGGCATTTAAAGAGTTAATTAATTTAAAATACAGCCATCAGGTGAACCCTAATCCAAGGTGATTGGTGTCCTTAAAGGAAGGGAAAATTAGGACACACAGGAAGACACCAGGAATGCACACACACACATGAGCACACAGGGAGAAGGCAGCCATGTGCAAGCCAAGGAAAGTCCTTAGAAGCAATCAACCCTGCTCACATCTATATCTGGGACTTCAAGCTTCTGGAACTATGAGAAAATAAATTTCTGTTGTGTGAGCCACCCAGTCTGTGGTATTTTGATCTAGCAGCCCAAGCAAAGTAATGCACCATCTTAGATCAGGGCTCCTTCATTTCACCTTACCTCGCCCAATACGCTTTGCTCCCTTGGCCCTTCATCCTGTAGGTCTCAGTTAACCCTGAAAACATTTCACAGTGCAAGCCAGAGCACGCTGACCCTAGGCCCTCTGTCTTGCCTGGGGAGATGTGCTTGTTCCAGAGGTGGATGGACACAACAGGAGTTGTGCTCCAGGAGAGGCACTCACACTTCCCTGCCACTTGCCCTTTTCATAGGGACTTTGAGATCACCCAATCAATGAACAACACAGGGAGGTTTCCTGAGTGTGAAAGAGTGCTTGACAGTAGATCTGGCAGCTGGTTTTGAATTGCTTAGGAGAACTTCATGTTGCTGCTGCTGCTAACACCAGAAGGTTTGAGGTCTTTTACAGCTATAGGGTTCATCTAATCTGTGCCTAGTATAGTTCTGTCATTATGCAAAACAGGCAGGCACTAAATGGCTAAAAATATGCTTATTTGAAGCTGTACTGAAAATAACTGGATGTGTAAAAGTTTGAGTTTAGTGCCAGTGGGCTTTTAAGCTAACAGTTCCCAGTTTATTGTGAAGAGATAAACACAGGGCCAATATACAAGGCCGTCTTTAGTTCACTTAAGTAACAATATAGAAATTTTGGTTGACATTTATTTTTTGTTTTCAATACATTGAATGTGTCATTCCACTGACTTTTGGCTTCCATGGTTTTTGATAGAAATCATTTGTTAATCCTATTGAGAATCCTTTGGACATGATGAATCAATTCTTACTTGCTGCTTTCAAGATCCTCTGTCTGTCTTTGTCTTTTGACAACTAGATCACTACATGTCTCAGTGTGAATCTCTCTGAATTTATCCTACTTGGAGTTCATTGAGCTTCTTGAGTGGTTAGATTAATGTTTGTCTTTAAATTTGAGAAGGTTTTGGCCACTATTTCTTCAAATATTCTTTCCTCTCTTTCTCTCTCGTTTTTCCTTCTGAGACTCCCATTATACATATGCTTTTATTCTTTATGGTGTTTGATGGGTCCTTGAAACTATGTTCATTTTTCTGCATTCCTTTTTCTTTCTGTTCCTGGGACTGGATAATTTCAATTGGCCTGTCTCCAAGTTCTGATTCTTTTGTCTGTCTGTTTGAATCTGAATTTTTTGTACTTTTCAACTCCAGAATTTCCATTTTGTTCCTTTTTATATTTTCTCTCTCTTTATTGATATTTCTCTATTTGGAGATGAGACGTTGCTATCCTTTTTTTCCTTCAGTTCATCAGACATGGTTTCCTATGTCTCATTTTTTTTTAATTTCAAAAAATTTAAGGAGTACTACAAGTGTTTTTTGTTGTTGTTATTGTTTTGTTTGTTTGGGTTTTTTTGTTGCTGTTGTTGTTACATGGATGAATTGTATCATGCTGAAATCAGGGCTTTCAGTGTACCCATAACCAAAATAGTGTACATTGTACCTAATACACAGATTTTTATCCCTCACTCTCTGCCCGTCCTACCCCTCCAAACTTTCCAATGTCCAGTACACTGTTTTAAAACTATATATTTCCCTCCTTTATCTCCCACTTGTGAGAACATGTGGTTTTACTATTCCTGAGATACTTCACTTAGTTGCTACAAAAGACATTATTCCCTTCTTTTCTATGGCTGGGTAGTACTCCATTGTATATATATACAACCACATTTTCCTTGTGCACTCATCAATTGATGGGCACTTATATTGGCTCCATGTCTTTGCAATTGTGAATTGTGCTGTGATAAACATTTGGGTATAGATGTCTTTTTGATATAGTGACTTCTTTTCCTTAGGTAGACATACAGTAGGAAGCTTACTGGATCAAATGGTAGTTCTCCTTGTCCTTTGAGGAATCTCCATACTGCTTTCCACAGAAGCTGTACGAGTTTACATTCCCACCAACAGCGTATAAGAGTTCCCTTTTCATTGTATCTGCACCAACATCTGTTGTTTTTTGAGTTTTTAATAATGGCAATTCTGACAGGGGTAAGATGGTATCTCATTGTGGTTTTAATTTGCATTTCCCTGATAATTAGTGGTGTTGAGCTTTTTGTATATGATAGTTGATCATTTGTCTTATCTTCTTTTGAGAAAAATCTGTTCATCTATTTTGCCCACTTTTTGATGGGGTTATTTAGTTTTTTTCTTGCTGATTTGTTTGATTTCTTTGTAGATTCTGGATATTAGCCCTTTGTCAGATGTAGTTTGCAAATATTAATATATTCACCCATTCTGTAGATTGTCTCTTTATTCTGTTGATTATTTTCTTTTTTTCTGTGTATGAGCCATACTTTCTTGTCTCTTTGCATGTCTCATAACTTTTTGTTGAAAAATGTACATTTTGACAGTATAATGTGGCAACTCTGGAAATCATATGCTCACCTCTTCCCAGGGTTTTTGTTACTTCATATTATCATCATTGTTATTTGGGGTTTTTGTTTGTTTGTTTGTTTAGTGCTTGTTCTGAATTAATTTTGTAAAAGTCGTGCTCTTTGCTGTATGTGCTTATTGAAGTCTCTTCTCTGTTAGCATAGTGGTCAGCTAATGATTGGTCATAGATTTTCTTAAATTCTTGGGACCAAAATATATCCCAGTTTTTGCTCAGAGGCTCTGCTTGCATGTTGGGGCCCTCTTGGCCAGAGTTTACAGCTCTGCCTTAGCTTTCACTTCCACTTACACAGAGCCTCCAGGTCAGCCAGAGTGAGAGCTTAGGGCCTTGGCAGGCTTTTGCTGAGTGTCTGCACAGCCCTTGAGTATGTGCACATCCTTCCAGGTTCTCAGGAATATATAGAACCCTTTCAAACCCTTAAAAACATTTTATTCACCAGCAGTTCCTCCTAAAACTTTTGGTTAGTCTATTATTTGCCCCAACTGTTGTCTGTCACTCCAGGCAACAGCAACTAAAACACTTGCCTATGCATGTTTTTGACAAACATCCTCGGGTAGCATCTTTAGCACTGGGCTAGTTATGAGTCAGGGGAAACAAAGACAAGCCTCTCAAGCAGGTCCCCCAGTGAGCCACCAAACAGGCCCAAACAAACAACTGCAGTTCCTTCTGAATGAGGTCCTTTCTGCTCTCTCCAGTGCCAGGAACCCAGGCTTCATCTCCAAGGCTACAGCTGAACTGCAGAGTGAGGAATGGGACTGAGACAAGTTAAATGCCACAAGTTTGTTGTTGTTGGCAAGATTTAGTGTTTTTCCTGACTAAGCTTCCCCTGGGTTGCTGCAAGCATTTGATTATTTCCAGAGTCCAAAAGGTGTCAATTGTGACAGGGTTTTTTTAACCAGTTTTTATAATTGCTTTTATGGAGGGTGGAATTTCAGGTTTCTTTACTTTCCCATTTTTGATGACATAACCTCTGCCTTTGTTTCCTGAGCACCTCTGCCTACCAGCCAAACGCTGTCCTCTTCATAACCATAATCACATTATTTGGAAGACTGTTCACATTCCTTGTCACACTTGCTTAGCTCTCACTCCATCCCCAGCCTCTACCGTCCGGCTGTCACTCTCACCGCCCCGCTGGAACTTCTCTTCCTAAAGTCACCAGGGACCTCGACGTCCAAAGTACGCTTACTTAACCATTTTCTATTTTTTTAAACACTCTCGATTTTGTGCCTCTGTGCTGCCACTTTCCAAATACTCAGCTTTTAACACAGTGCCTGGCACAGAGTAGGCACTCAAAAATATGTGTTGAATGAATGAATAAAAGAATGATTTCACTACCTTTTTGTCACTCTCACTCTGATATAGATGCCTCTTTCTCGGTTCATCCCTCTCTTGCCTGTGGATGCTCCTCAGGGTTCAGCGACAGGCAATATTCCCTTCTCATTTTACATTCTGTCCCTTCGTTAGTGTCAACCATTTACAAGCCTTCGTTTATCCCCTATATGAGAACTCAAGACATCAAAACCTAAATCACAGGATAAGTAGGTGGGGCCCAGAGGATTTGTAGGGCAGGGAAACTACTCTGTATGATACTACAATGGTGGAGATATGTCATTATAAAGTTTCCCAAATCCATAGAATGTGTATCAAGAGTGAACCCTAATATAAACTGTGTACTTTGGGTGATAATGAGGTGTCAATATAGGTTCTTCAATTGTAACACGTGGGTCACTCTGGTGAGGGATGCCGACATGCCGTGCGTGTGTGGGCGGAGGGAGCATATGGGAAACTCTCTGTCTTCTGGTCAATACTGCTGTGAACCTAAAACTGCTTGAGAAAATAAAGCCTATTAGAAAAAAACTTAATCACCATCTTCCTCAATAAACTTGCTTCACCTCATATTTCCTTTCCCAGTAAATACTTCAATCACTCTCCAGGTGTCTTAAACAGAAGCCTGGGAGCCACTTTGACTGACATCACTCTTTCCACTAATAACATCCAATAATGACATTGGCAGGAATGTTATTAAAGAAATCAGTTTTATTGGTTGAGAAGATACATGCATGCATGCATTGGCCATCTACTTAACCACTTCAGTACAAGCATTGACTATAGTCGTGAACGCGCACAGCCGAGCGTCGACTGTAGCCGACAGCCATACTATGAAGGCGCACAGCTGAGCGTCGACTTTAGCCGACAGCCAAAAGCTTTTACTTTTACAGCTTTTATCTCTGCAGTTGCAGTGTGTACGTTCAGCTAATAAGTTACTATGAATCTGTGACCTTTTAACAAGTCCTTAGTAGGAGTTATTATAGTTATTTTCCTAAAGCTGCCTGTAAAGTAAAACACGCTTTCAGTGCTTTAAAGCTTTCCTCATCACACAAGAGCAAAACGAATTCGTCATTAATGCACAGCACACACTACCGTGCGGACTGTGAGTGCCGGCTGTGAGCGAGGCTTCGCCGCCAGTGAGCGCTGTACCAGAGTGGTTAAGTTTGTAACGCATAGGCTAGCTTCCCCAGGGAACGCCACAGAGGTAAAACAAGCTTACGAGAAGCAAGTGAAATAGCAAGCTCCCACTGGTGCCAACTAGGAGTGGAAAAGTAAACTGAATTCAGATTGGAGACATTTCAGACATCAGCTGACTAGACACAAAAGTGGCCACTGTGCTGCAGGATTAGAGAGAAAGCTACCTTTAGAGAGAAGAGGCATGTTGACCCTCTTTGTCAGGGGAAGACAACTCATCGCCCTCTGTAAGAACGTCTCCAGGTTGGGAATGGTGAACCCCTGCTAGATTTGTGGCCTTTGCAGATATTGGATAGAACCCAGACACTGAGCATAGGCTGAAGACTACAGTGAGACCAAACAATCACCCAGCAACTTAGATCCCTGGGGAAGGAGATGCTCTGGAAAAAGGGACCCATAGAATTTTATATTAAGAAGGGAAATGTAATCGATCAAAAATGTGTTAGTAACTTTCACTAAAATATTGCATACTGACGTTATATCTCCGAAAGCTATATTTCTCTGTCAATTTTTACATTGTATATAATCTGTAACCAAATTGTATTGTTTAAAATGGAAAAAATATATATATATGTGTATATATATGTTCATCCCTCTTGTCTTCCAACGTGTTATATGAGACATTGATTTTTTCAAAGAAAACTCAAATGTGCTGTAGCGACCTAGGAGATAAGAAAATACATGGCATGATTTGGAGGTATTTGTGAATCTAATCTCCCAAATTCTAACATTTCATACCCAAATAATTAGAAAAAAGTATACTGTTATTTTTTTCTCTAAGTTTATTTCACATTTAACCACTTTGGTACCGCACTCACCGGCCGGGAAACCTCACCCACAGCCGGCACTCACAGTCCACACGATAGTGTGTGCTGTGCATTGACGATGAATCCATTTTGCTCTTGTGTGATGAGGAAAGCTTTAGAGCACTGAAAGCGTGTTTTACTTTACAGGCAGCTTTACTTGTAATGTAAATCAGAATAGGTAACATATACATATATGTTTTCATTACGTTATTTTTAAATGCTCACAATTTTATTTTGATAAATGAAAAATTAGAAAAGTCATATCACGGCTGTTGGTTAAAGTTGCTGTGGGCGTTCATCTATGGCTATCGACTATAGTTGACGCTGGCACCAAAGTGGTTAAGGATCAGTTTTTTAATCAAGATTTTAGAAGCTTCTTCTCACCTTGCTTGGATTGATTTTAAAAAAACAAAGACAAAAAATAAAAGTATCAGTGGCCTCTTAATAAATTAATTGACCAAAAAAAAAAAGCAAGAAAATTTCATATGAAATAAAATGCTAATATCTTCACTGGGGTTGGATAGGCTTTATTAGAAATCCACTTTATATTTCCTTTACCTTCAAAGATCATCCTATTGAAGTCAACAAGTTCTCTTAAAATATCCTTTCCAGCACTCAGTAGAGAAAGAAGCATAACCCCTACATAGTGGTGGAATATGAACCTCAAAGACTTTGTTCCCTTTTATCTAAATGACACAGACTTGCAAGTATGAGAATGGACTAAAAATGATAGGAGTTAAAGTCTCCTAATTCTCTGGAGCTCTAGGTCTGCTTAAACATGTTTGTACTCTTCTTGCCTATCATCTAACCTCACCTAAGTCATTTACATGAGGAAGGAAAAAGAGCCAAGTAATCGTGCTTTTCTCAGAATCCAACAGTTCTTGGAAAGGAACGAGGCATCCGGCACAAGCACGGAGGGCAGAGGTTAAAGCGTCAAGCATACAGAAGCTACAAACACAGTTAAACACGCGCCTGTCAGTTCAGGGCACCTTGATATGTAGTTCTGGAAGGGCCTTCAAAAATGGTGACTGCTGTACAATTTACAATATGTCTGGTTGTGAGAAGGACAAGAAGCCAGCCAGGCTGAGTGAAGCTGCTCACACGCCCATACTCTTTCCTGAAATGCACAGCTCTGGAATAGGAAGGAGCAGCCTGTGGCCTCCCCACCCAGTATCTATCTGCTTCTATCCGGTGAGCTTCCGCTTTTTGACAGTTATCTCTGTAACAATATTTAACCATCTGGTGGGCTAACCTTTATTAAAAAATATAAATCCCCAAAGTAGTGTCATCTTACTTGATTGATTACTCAGCTTTTGTTTTTAATGGTTGTTTGGGATAAATCATGAACAATACTCGATCTCCCCTTCATGCCACAGCTTTCTGGATCTTACTTGCTGTGTTCCAATCAAATTGACATGATGCCAATGGGAACGACTCATCCTTCTTCTCCTTTAATCTGCCCTTTGGGTACGAGTGCTATACTTTAAGATGGTGACATAATTCGAAATAAGAACCTCTACCCAGTCTGTGGAGGTAAAATAAGAAAGTGATCTGCAGCCCTGGATAATGCCAAGGAGAGTATTTTTTAACATCATTTAAAGTCCTGCTGATATGAAATGTCTCATAAACAGCATGATGTGAAAACTGACATCTGCTAACCTTGTAAAGTTGGCTTTGTGGAGCCCACTTCCCAACTTAGCTTGTGGGTGTTTGAAAAAATAAATGGCACATGAGGAGAGCCTACTCTTCAACAGATATAGAAGTTTATTTTTCATTCCAATCAAAGACATATCAGCCCTGCTTTCTAAAGTAAAACAGCTACAGCAAGACAGTAAATGAGCTAAAGAAGGTGCTTGCCCAGTTCCTAACTCCAAGCCTCCAAACCCAGCTAATTATCACCCAATTATGTTTATTCTGTCTTGAGCCAGGAAAGTCTTCAGGTTCATCCAGTACAGACTCACCTCTTCATCTGAGAGGAGATCCCTAAAACCTGGAAAACAAAAATGGACTTGGACAATGTTGTACAGCTAGTGAAAGCTTCAGATGAGAACAAACTTACAAATGGCAGTCACTTTCTCTCTATACAGACTTGAATTTACTCCTGACATATACGGAATATTTTACATTCAGTTTTTGCTTTGATCTGTAGCTCTTAATTCATCATCCATATGTAAATCATTTATTTATAGTAAAATGTCCATTTTAGACAGTCTTTAAGATGCAGGAGAATTTTCTATATCACCAATTTTCTCAGCATCTAATATCTTTCCCCTTAATGCATGTTTTTAATGTGATTTTACTCAATCGATTCTATCATGCTGGCATTTGAATACAAGCACATTTTAGCAGAAACAACAAATTGAGAGAATTTAGGAAGAAACAAAAGCTATACTTGATCTCCAGTTCCAAGATTACCTTGGTATGAGTTCAGTTTAATACTGAGTCAGCATTAGTCCATTAACCAAACTACAACAATCTGTAAACTCGATATGACTCCAGCTTTCAGTAGAGCCCTTGAGCTGGGTGACAGAGCCTACCCGGGTTCACGGAGGTGGCCCTGCTCTTCTCCACTCAAAACTGGGATGCTGTGCTGTGTTCTGAGGGCCACGCTTGCAGAGTGGTGCTGATGGATGAGCAGAGTGGACAAAGGGCAGAAGCCTGACATCACAGCACAGGGAGGCCTAGAGGAGGGGAGAAGAGCTGAGCTGGCTCTGCTGGTCACTGTGACCTTGGGCAAGCCAGCCACCCTCTCGGCCAGTCTCCTCGTGTTAAGTTAGGATGTTATAATTGGAGGCATGAATATACGATAATAATAATAATCGGATGGATGAAACAATGCCTGTGGTGCTGCAGAAACGGACTCTTGACTGGGCCTGTGAAAACTGACCATCTCCCCCAGCCACAAGGTCCCAGCATAGGCATGGGCTGCTTCCTCTCTTTAGTTGTCCCCTGGGTGTGCAGGTACATGTCAGATCCCCCTGCATCCACATGGAAAGACGAGATAGGGATGCAGACGTCCCAAAGGCCTCCACTGTGGTAGAGAATCCGATGACGTGTCCCCTGAACATGGACCACAACATGATCCAAAGTACAGCTATCACCCTCTGGGGGATTTGGTGGCCTGAAAGCCATGCCTTCATCAGGAACATTCCATGCCAATTTCTGCTTTATGCAGCCATTTCTCTGAGTTTCCTGTCCTTGTCCTTAAAGAATATGTACATCTACCTGTCCTTGACCATCTTCCTGACACACTGCAGTTCAGTGGCAATGGCCACACAAGCTCCTTCCTCCTCTTTCCTTCCTCCGGGAGTCCGTGAATCCACCAGGAAAAGAAGAGAGAAGATTCAATATGGGACAAGATAGTGAGCTATGTACATTTCATGTGTAAAGAAAATTAAATAACTTCTTTATGGGAATAAAAAGTTACTCAATCTAAAACAGGCATTTTAAACCTTCAGACAAGTTCACTCCAAATTAATTTGTTCTGCATCATGGCAGACTCTCCAGCAGAGGGTGAAGAACCCCTGGGGGAGATGCTGGGAGGGAGCACGAGGCGTTAGCGGGAGAGGGGGGCAGAAACATTTCGATAGCTTCCAAACCTTTGAGTCTCTAAGTCTATCAGAAAAAGAAGCAGCAAAGGAGAGAAATAGAAAAGAGGGGAAAAAAACAAAAGCAAGAAAGAATTAACCATAAAAATGAGCCAACAGCCAGCAAGGAAAAAGCAAAGTTTACCAAAAGAACCACCTGAATAGATTGTGCAAATTTGCTTGTCATTGGCTGTTGGGAACAAAGGTGGCAACGTGTGATTCGATAGCAGATTGGAACAACAAAGCAAGTCCCCACCAAAAGGAGGACCGAGGGCCACTCCTTTCTTTGACTGCCCTCACCTTCTCATGTCCTTTTTGTCAAGAAAATTGTCCAGGTCAGGGCTCAGTAATCTTTGCCATTTAAAAAATTTTTAGTACACCATGTTTTTGCCAAGCCAGCATCTGTTTCCATGGAAACCTAAAAGACTCTGAAGTTAGTAGCAGAAAACCCTGGGTCTGGATTGGCTTCGCCTTTTACATCAACTGAAGGCAAACATCACAGGGTCTCAACCTGTCTGGCCCTCCAGGCCTTGGTTTTGGGTTTTGTTAGAAAAAAAACAGTTAATGACTTTCATACTAAGCCCTGGAAAAATCCTCAACACATTTGTTTAAACTAACAGTCGGCACACACCACTCTGATGTACCACATGCTGACATGAGCAGCAAAGTGCATGGAAAGAGGAGTAAGGAGTGAGGACAGCCGGGAGTGACTGGTGGGAACTGGTCTTCACCCACAGGGAAGACAGGCCAGGCCACAAGCTTTTGCCACTTACTAGCCCGTGACTTCTGCAGTGCTGGAAAGTGGTAGACCTTCATCAGCTATACTCTAAACTGCAAGCGGGGTAAGAGTTACTAAGGACACCTGCAGGCACTACAAGAGACTAGGACAGGTGTGACAGATGTGGACCCGAGAACAGGTGAACACAGTGAGCCGTTCAGTGAAGAAAGGTAGGCAGGGGGGAGGAAAACGCCATGAGGGAGGGAGGCTTCCACACCTCTCTTTGACCTGGAGCAAGTCACCAGTGCCTTGGAAGCCACCTTTCCTCCTCGGTGAACAAGACTAAGACCTGTATACACTTGCCAGCGGGTGGCACCGAGCTTTGCACACCGAGGTGCATGAACACTGAGCACCTGCTTTCCGAGAGCGGGAGGGTGGGCCAGCGGCCTCCAAGTGCCCTTCCGACTCCAAGATCTGATGCATCGATACACGAAGTCAGTTCTTCCCTTTGCATACTTAATAGGCAAAACACTCTGAGCTGTAAGATGAACTGAAAACTTTAAAAGGAAACAGGACAAAATTTGAGAGTAAAAAGCGGTTCATTTCCCGATACCCTTATGATAAGTCACGGAGAATGGCATGAAGCTTGAAAGCTGTAACCTAGACCCAGCCCAGGACAAGGGGAGAGGGCTTGGGTCTGGGCTTCACTGACTTGCCGCTGTGCCACTTGGGGCCTGGGCATGTCCCTCTGCCCTGCAGGGTCTCAGCTTCCTCAGGGCAGCCGCAGAGCTGGAGGAGGTGTTGGGGCAGGTCTCTTTGTGGTACTTCTCTGACTTCTCTTTCTGAGTCGAGGTTTCCTCATGGGTAAACTGGAGATGGTCCCGAGCCTTCCTCCCCCCGGAGCTGCTGGGGATAAAGTCTCCAGATACCAGAGACCAGCACAACCAGACAGTTAGTGCTGACGGTAAGGCGAGCCGAGAGCGGCGCTGCCGCCCTGTGCCCGCATTCTCCAGGGACCTTCCAGCAGGCAGGGGTGTAAGGTGTGCAAGAACACCCCTCAAGCCAGGGGGACACCCCGCGCCTGCGGAGCCAGCCTGCTCCTCCGCCTAAGTGTCCAACTTAAGAGGGAGTTAAAAATCAGTTGTGTGTACTGCAAGGTAAATTGCAGTACCTAGTTTTTCTTAAAGGTAAAATGCAGATATATACGTATATGTAAAGGTACCTTAACAACAACAAAAAACAGTAAAAGACATGATATAAAAACAAGAAAAGAAAAAATGCACACAAACACCAAGCATTTGGTCTCAGAAATTCAAGTTCAAACACTATTCTCTGGCTAAGACATGAACCAGAGGCCCTGTAGACTCTAGCGCCACCCCCAGGCACTGCTGACAGCCCCTCCCTAAAGACTCTGCTCCTGGCTTTTGCAGGGGGTGATTTCCCCTTTTTATAAGCCTGTCCACTGTGCACGCTGTAAATTTCTCCTCCTGGAAGCCCTCCTTGGTTCTCCCAGGTAGAGGGTAACTTGCTTCTCTGCCCAGGGCACTTTGCTCCTATCTCTCTTACAAAAACTGCTCATTGACTATGATTATGTGTTTATGCTTCTTTTCATCCCAGTGATGTGTGAATATTTGCAGGTGCATGACCTGTTCTGCCTTAGCCCCAGCGCTAGCACAAGGAAGACAGCGTGCAAATGTGTGTAACACCTAGGGGAAAACTTCACACAGGCACACTTAATGAATATTATTTGTTATGGGTTGAGTTGTGCCTCCAAAATTCATATGTTGAAATCCTAGACCCTAGAATCTCAGAATGTGACCTTATTTGGAAATAAAGTCACAGTTGTAATTAGTTAAATTATGATAATATCATTAAGGTGGACCTTAATCCAGTATGACTGGTGTCCTTATAAAAAGGGTAATCTGGGCATAGACACACACCCAGGTGAACATCAAGCCACGGAACACCAAACACTGCCAGCAGACCACCGGAGGCTAGGGGCCAGGCATGGAGCAGGCTCTTCCTCACAGCCTGCAGAAGGAACCAGCCCTGCCGACACCCCGGGTGCAGGGTGCAGCCTCCAGAACTGGGAGACAATCCAGTTGTCTTGTTTAAGCTTCCCACTTTGTGGTGCTTTGTCATGGAAGCCCCAGCAAACTGACGCTATTAATATACAACTCGGAATAGCATTGGGATCTTAAGGGCTCTTGTTTCCTCACTCACAATTAAACAAGGTAAATTCTAAAGGATTTCTTACACTTTTAGACTCTATCCATGGAATAATTTTTATTATGAACATTTAGAAAAACATTCATGCATGACGACTGTGCCCTGTGCATAAGCACGTTGTTACACAGGAACGTGAGCCCTGGTTGCAGCAATGCATCCGCGCTCGTGCAGCGCGGGCAAGGCAGCTCAGAAGAGGACGAGCAAGGACCAGGAGCCAAGGCTTGGCTCGTGGCTGGCAGTGACGGCAGCTGACACAAGAGCTCGCTGGCCATCACTGGGCCACCTCCATCTGGGTCTCCGTGTGGCTGCTCCACGTGGCGTGGGTGCGCCCAGCACAGGGCTTCATTCTGTGAGGGAGACGCTGCGTGGCCTCCTGCACTGGTCTCAGGAGGCTCCTGACATCACCTCCACCACGTTCTGTTACGCATAACCAACGAGGGGAGAAGATGAACCCCGATACGAAGGGGGAGAAGCAGCCTCCATCCTCCCTGGGAAGAGCAGCCTCCACGCCCAGGAAGGGAAGTGTTCGCTGGCCGTGCCAAGCTCAGAGAACACCCACCACACCCCCCATATGACTGTTTCCTTCCTGATTAATTGGGCAAATTTTGAGAATTAAATAAATTAACAAAAAAGAAGCTCACTACAAAGTATTGCTCAGACACTGTCTCGTTTCTCCTCCTTTTCTGTTGTTCCTCAGGACCATGTGTGGTCCCTCCTCCTCCCTCCTTTGAACCTTCTTCCAGGACGACCCAGCCCCTTCCGAAGATGTGCTGCGTTCTCAGACTGTAACTCTATCCCAGCCCCTCCTTAGGTCCCGACGCACCTTTCCCAGGACTGGGTGTCCCAAGGCGCTGCACACACACCGCTCACCATCCCATGTCCCCGGCATCCCCTGCACCCCCGTGCACCACAGTTGCTACCCCGACTCCAATCTTTCCGCATCCCTCCCGCCACTGCCTTCCTCTGAAGCCCCCATCTCTCTGAGCGGCACTGTTCCAAACCGTCCTCCACCCCTTTGCCAGAAAAAGTTTTCAAAAGCAAAACTGATGATTGTTCCACCTCTGCTTATGGGTACATACAAACATAATGAGTGAGATGTGCAACGTTTGGGGGATGGTCACGCTTGAAGCTCTGCCACGGGGAGGGGGAGGGGGGCGTGGGCAATATATGTAACCGTAATATTTGTACCCCCGTAATATGCTGAAATAAAAATAATAATAATAATAATAAAATAAGGATAGAGAAAAGGAAAAAATCTCCCAATGTCTAACCGTTGCCTGGAACAGGCGTCCTCAACAGGACGTCCTACGGCCTGCCGGCCACATGCGGCCGCCAAGGGCATTTATCCGGCCCGCCGGGTGTTTTTGCCCATTTTGTTTTTTTACTTCAAAATAAGATATGTGCAGTGTGCATAGAAATTTGTTCATAGTTTTTTTTTTAAACTATAGTCCTGCCCTCCAACTGTCTGAGGGACAGTGAACTGGTCCCTTGTTTAAAAAGTTTGAGGACCCCTGGGCCCTGGAAGATAAAAATCCAAGCTTGACATGTAAGGAATTTCTCATCTTGCCCCAACCCACCTATGTCTCTGGCCTCATTATTAACTGTGCCCTTTTCAAAGTTTCAACTAGTGGGCCCCAGAGGCCCCCTGGGAAATAAAGCCACAGGCCTCCCGTCCACCCAAGGCACCCCATCCTAATCACGCCGCGTTAATTACACATCAGTCTCTACCACCAAATCCTTAGCTTCCTGTCAACACAGGGCAAACTGTTACTCACGTTTGCATCCGCAAAGCCTACAGTAGTGCCCGTAGCCTAGCAATCCGTCATAGAATGTTACTTAAATGAGGGGACAAAAATCAATTATTGTTTCTGGGCGCTGAAAGAGGAGGAAATGAGAGCTTGGAAAAGGGTCTTGAACAGAAGAGGTAATATCTAGTTCATGACTGTCTCTGCAAACTCTAACTTATGTTTCCAGTAAAATACCAACACAAATAGCACCTTATTATTCCTGTGTAAGGCAACTAGCAATTTTACATATTTGACCTAGAAGTCATTAAGATTCCACTGCCCCTTCCAGACTTATGGAAGTACCATATGTCCCCTGATTGGCCTCAAATAAACAAGCCTCTCCCAACACACCAGGTACTTTCAGAGCATAATTATTAAGGTACTTTAGAAGCTGTATCAGGTTTTCAGTCTGCTAAGATAGTAGTTAGTCTTTTGATATTGCTTAGAGTTTCTCCACATCTGAGAAACATAATGCTGCTTCCAAAAGACACTGACATTCTTTGCAATTAGTTTGTGAACTGGCATAACTGGTTTATCACATACAATCAACCAAGACCAGCCCGGTCTTTAAAGTGAAGCACTGGCTGATTTGTTCTGTTCAGGTTGACCACAAAGTTTACTGTAACTTAGATTGTACAGAAACCAGGTATTGACCCACTCGGTGCTCCATTAGGCATGACTCACCCAGGTGACATTATTTAAATTTGGTACTGTCGATAGTTGATTATGATGAATTGGACTGTGCTTATTAAATACGAAGAAAAACTAGAACATGAAAACAAAGCAAAGGTGTCTCTGAGGAAAGATGAGAACACGAATTCTGCAAATGAATATTTCAACACAGAATATAGAGTCATTTAATTCTAAGACTTCTCGATGGTTTGCCAGAGACAGTCAGCAAGTGTCACCTGCTGCTCCTAAGTCCTCATGTGACTCCCTTATAGTCAAATCAGTCCTAAGGGACATCTCATTCAGACCAAAGCAACAAGCACATGCACACGAAGGTTCTCCAAAGACCTGCAAAGGCCTCCAATGGTATAAAAAGCGAAAAGGAAAAAGAAAATCAAGTTGAAAGGGCTTATCTGAAAATTATATTTGGAAAGTATATTTTTTAAGTGAAAAAGCCCACCCTGTCACAAGTCCTGATGATTTACACTACTTTAGGAAGGTATCAAAGCAGTAACCAGGTGATAAAACACCTCTGCATGATGGGGTCTCGAGGACACTGGGGATGAGTTTGCACTGTGGCCGTAGGGGAAGAGGTGCATGTGCCCAAACCCAGGGAATCCCCGCTCAGCGGGCACGTGCACAGCTCAGGCACAAGGCCAGAGGCTCAGCACCTGGAAACTGCATTCAGGCAAGTGTGGGGGAGGGCATGAGTCAAGTGGATGGAACCCAGGGAGAGGTCAGCACAGCCCCCGGCGGGGAGGAAGGTGCTGGGTTCAGAGGATTTGTTGGTTCGTAGCAGGGTGCTGGCTACTCTACAGGCAAGGGGTGCAGGACAGCTCCACTTCAGGAGGAAGCAGCCAACCCAGGCGGGCTCAGGAGAGTCTAGAAGGAGGCTGGGAATCGAGGCATGCTCTGGAGCATTGAGTCCCCTGGACCTCCAAGGCAGTTTAGTGACTTCAATCAAATAGCACCTTTTTGTTGATGACTCCCGGAATTATATCCACAGCCCTGATTACGTCCCTGAGTTTCAGACTCATGTACCCAAATGCCAACTCAATGTTCCCACTGGGACAGCGGTCCCTAACCGCTTGGCCCCAGTGACTGGTTTCATGGAAGACAATTTTTCCATGGACAGGGGAAGGGGGGATGGTTTGAGGATAATTCAAGCACATTATATTTATCGTGCACTTTGTTGCTATCATTATTACATTGTAATATATAATGAAATAATTATACAACTCACCATAATGCAACCTCTCTGCTAATGATTATCTGTATTTGCAGCCACTCCCCAGTGCTAGCATCACCACCTCAGCTCCAGCTCAGATCATCAGGCATTAGGTTCTCGTAAGGAGTATGCAGCCTAGATCCCTCGCATGCGCAGTTTACAGTAGGGTTCGTGCTCCTGTGAGAATCTAATGCCATCACTGATCTGATAGGAGATGGAGCTCAGGCAGTGATGCCAGCGATGGGGAGCAGCTGTAAATACAGATGAAGCTTCACTGGCTCCTCCCCCTCACCTCCTGCTGTGAGCCAGGGACCTAACAGGCCATGGACTGGTATTCGTCTGCACCCGAGGGCTGGGGACCGCAGCACTGGGATGTCTCATCTTCATGGTAAAACAGGACACATCTGAGGAAGAACACTGGGTTTCCACCCCACCTCGCACCTGCTCCCACTGCAGGCTTCCCACTTAGGTGAAGGGCATCACCTCTCCCCAGCTGCTAGGCTAGAAGGCATCTGGTCCTCCCTTCCTCTCACCCAGCCCTACGTGCCCATCAGCAAGTGCTGTGGGCTCCACCTCCACAATATCCCAAACCACCCCCTTTCTGTGCTCTCTGGCCCTGTCACGGGGCTCCAGGCCACCCCCATCTCTAGCACGGACCAACTAGCGAACCTCCCTCTGCTTCCACCTCTGTCCCCCAATCCATCCTTTCACAGAAAACCAAAGCTATCTTTTACAAATGCAAATTAGACCATGTCCCTCCCCTGCCACATCCTACCCATAGCCCTCTGCCCAGAGAATGAAATCCCATGGCTTACTAGACACCCAGTGACCTTCTGGGCTCAACCCCCAGCCTCCCACTGTGCGGGGCCCAGGCTCCTCCACCGTGCAGCCTGTGCCCGTTTGCCCGCCCCAAGGCCCCAGGTCTTCACACAGGTCGTGCCTGCTTTCCAAAATGTTCTCCTGGATCTGGGGTTCTCAAACCAGCAACAACAGCACCTCCTAGCAGATTGTTGACAATGTAACAAGCTGAGATCCCACCCTGGGCCTACTGAGTCAGAGACCATGCAGCGCGAACCCAGTGACCTCACAACACCTGCCAGGGAGGTGTCCTCCAGGTGAGCGTAGGTGGGCTCTCCTCCTGGAGAGAGGCCTGGCTGGCTGTGCTGTCTTCACCTCGCCTCTTCTCTCTCTGTCTCTGTCTCTCTCTCACTGTTCTCTTTCATTCAGAGCCGTTACTCTGAAACTATTTTATCTGCTATTTTTCCCTTCTTTTTATTGTCAGTCCCCCCCACCCTCCCACCTGGAATTCAAGCTCTATGAAAGCAGGGACTCTGTCTATACTGTTCGTGGTTACTCTCCACCAACCTAGAGGAACACAGTCCGAAGGAGTCAAATCTGTGCACTTAAGAAAGCTAGTTCTAAACTGCACCGTGCACAGGAATTGCTGGGGTCCTGCTGAAATGCACGTCTGCTTTGGGAGGTCAGTGGAGCAGGGGAGCCAGCCTGCGCTCATCTACAGCAGCGGTTCCCAAGCACAAGTGTGCCTCAGAACCGCTGGAGGGTCAAACACGGGGCTGGGTCCACCCCAGAGTTTCTGACCCAGTAGGTCAGGATAGGACCGACCAGGTAGCAATGCTAACAAGCTCCCAGGGGAGGTAGACATTGCTGGCCCTAGGACCACAGTTTGAGAATCAGGGCTCCCACCTGAGTCACTCCAAGAGGTGGGGAAGGACACCATGGGGCCGCACGGGCTCGCGGGGCTAACTCCCAGCATCACAGCACAACATCTCGTTACAGCAAGTCCTTGATCCAAACCTCACCAGGCAAGAGGCTGATGTTCCTCAGTCTCCCAGGAAAGGACATGCCTTGGGCCAGCGATGGGACTCTCAGTGACCTGGAGACCATAGGACAACGTAGCTACATGATGAGGGGCGACACCCTTGAGCTGGGCTTGTGTGCGCAGCAGTGACCAGCCCAGTGAAGGCTGTGTTGAAAGGACCTTTTCTCTCATGTTAAAATGTTTTGTTCATATGTAAAAGGGAGGCTTGGAAGCATTTGAAGCATCAGAGATGATAGGATTAGACCCAAGTTTTAAAAGATCACTTCAAGGAACAATATAGGCCACAGATTGTAAAGAAGAGAAAGCAAATACAAACTTTCAAATGAATCTTTATTCAAATATATTGCATCTGTTTTGGAAGTCTAGATTTTTATTCACTGAGTTTATTTAAGCTGGATACAGCCGACATTACATTTCAATCTGATATAACAAAGAAAGGGGCTCAGCTCCTCAATATTTGTTTCATCTCTGCTAGAAAATGTCATTATGAAAATAGCAGCGTCTGTCAAGTCCATGGGCAGATCACAGATATGCAAGTGCATATTCTGGAAATTGTCTTTTCTCAAAATATTGACTTTATTTAGGGTGTTAGCTAGCAGCAGTGCTCACAGGCAGCAGGAAACAGAAGACCACAAATTCCTAGGGCTTAATGCTTTGTTTGGATTTTTTATTTTTATTTTTATGGTTCTTTGTAAAATGTAGAAAATTCACTTTAGAGTGGAATTAAAATCATACAACAAATGTCACCCAAACTCCACAAAGGCCTAACTATGCCAAATACAGAAGAAAAAAATATAGAAGAATTAAAAGAATAATATCTTATGCTCTTGAAACCACAGACACTTCTTTGTTGTATTATAAATCAAATCATAAATAGGCTTATGTAATTTTAACATTTTTAATCAATTCTAGTAGTCCCCCAAGTCTTTATGTTTTCAGTATCATGGTTAGTAGTCCTTGTCAACAGAAAAGAAGACAAACTCTGTAAAATAAATTAAAGAGGTTTATTCTGAGCCAAATTTGAGGACCATGACCCAGAGCCACGCCCAAGAACTTTGAGCAAGTGGACTCACTGTAGCTGGTTTACAGTTTGGTTTTATACATTTCAGGGAGTCAGGGGTTACAGGTAAATTCATAAATCAATATGTGGAAGGCATACATTGGTTTGGCCCAAAACAGTGGGACATCTCGAAGCTGGGCCTTGCAAGTCATAGGTAGATTTAGGGATTTTTTAATTGCTGATTGGCTGAAAGAGTTAAGCTTTGTCCAAAAGACCAGGAATCAAAGAAAAGAAATGCTTGAGTTAAGATAAGGGTCTTCTGTCCTTCATGTAATTCTATCCCGGAATCAGGTCAGGAAGTAAGCCACATCATAAAAACATGTTTACTGAGATTTTATCATTTGTAGGCGTGACTCACCAGGCCCCTTTAGAAAGAAATTTTTGGGGGACAAAGAAAAAGATCAGAGTTCGATCCTCATCCTTATACATAGCATCAGTTCGGGTTTTTTCCTGAGTAAGCCCAGGGCCTGGCATGAGAGGCCCCTTTAGTGAGGCTAGGTGTTCACAAAACCTCACGGCACTGTTTTGACATGTTCATAGAACCGTCTATTTACATATCATTTTGTAAAGTGTGCAAACAAATATAACTCCAGGCTCTGTTTCAATGATAGCAAAACACTAAAGGAGTTGTAAGCTATCTGCTGGCCTAGGGCTTACCTAGAGCAAGGGGGGTAGCTTCTATTCCTACATCCCCAGCCTCTAGAACATTGCTGGGCACATACTAGGCACCCAGTACTTACCTGATGAATGGATAAACGAATTTTTCTTACACTGTCTCAGATTCATCATTGCAAAATAACTTGCAAATCATGGTCCAGACCTGTTAGTGCCTACTCAGGGATGCTACAGGAATCAAGTTTTACTGTCTCAATCAATGTATTTCAATGTTTATAAATGTCTTATTAAAATGTCCAAGTTTATATGTGGCAAACATGCAGACAGAAACTAAATGAAGCCTTTTTTAAAGGTGTTATTCTGTTCTAACTTGACACTAATCAAAAGGGCTTTTAAAATGAGCATTCTTATTATCCTAAAGTTTCTTTTGAACATTTTTTTTAGTGACTATCTCATTTATGTGTCAACCCATTCAACCTCTTCCTGACATCTTCATTAAAACTAATTTAGCTTCTCCCTTTCTTTCTCTACAAACAGAATATATATTTAAAACTTAAAGAGATATCATCATTAAGCTACATATATTTTGAACCTACAACATCTGACCCATGTACAATAGCAGAAAAGGTCTGGGGGATAAAAAACCAGCAAAAAGATTTTCTGGTGAATTATTTTTTTGATGTGCTGCTGAATTTTATTTGCTAAAATTTTGTTGAGGATTTTTACATCTATATTCATGAGGGATATTGGTCTGTAATTTTCTTTTTTTGTTGCGTCCTTTCCTGGCTTTGGTATCAAGGTGATATTGGCTTCGTAGAATGAGTTAGGAAGGATACCATCCTTCTCAATGTTGTGGAATAATTTCTGTAGTATAGGTATGAGATCATCTTTGTATGTTTGGTAGAACTCTGAAGTGTAGCCATCTGGTCCAGGACTTTTCCGTTTGGGGAGGTTATTAATTGAAACCATTCCCTCTTTAAACCGGAACTAGACAAAGATGCCCACTATCTCCTCTTCCATTCAACATAGTGCTCAAAGTCCTAGCTATAGCAATCAGGCAAGAGAGGGGTATTAAGGGCATCCAAGTGGGGGCAGATGAGATCAAACTCTTGCTCTTTGCTGATGATATGATATTATACCTAGAAAACCCCATGGATTCATCCAAGAGACTCCTAGATTTGATAAATGAATTTAGTAAAGTTTCAGGTTACAAAATCAATATACACAAATCAGAAGCATTCATATATGCCAAGCAGAGACTCAAATCAAAAATGCAATAACTTTTACTATAGCCCCAAAGAAAATTAAATATCTAGGAGTATATTTAATGAAAGATGTGAAAGACTTATACAAGGAGAACTATAAAATGCTAAAAAGAAAAAAAAAATTGTAGATGTACACAGATGGAAAAATCTACCTTGTTCATGGATTGGTAGAATCAATATTGTTAAAATGTCAATATTACCTAAAGTGATCTACAGAATTAATGCAATCCCCATCAAAGTACCACCATCATTCTTTACAGATCTAGAAAAAATAATTATGCACTTTGTATGGAACCACAAAAAAACCTCGTATAGCCAAAGCAATCTTAAGTAAAAAGAAAAAACTGGGAGGCATCAGTCTTCCTGACTTCAAGTTGTACTATAAAGCAATAATAGTTAAATCAGCCTGTTACTGACACAAGAACAGAGGCATCAGTATTTGGAATAGAACTGAGATTCCAGAGATGAAACCATCTGCATATGGTAACCT
>VBSM01001124.1:9083994-9131212 GCA_008086735.1 Cheirogaleus medius | reverse complement strand
AAAAAAAAAAAAAAAAGATTTTCTGTCTGTTTAAAACTTCCCCCACTGCATTTGGGCCTGCCTCCCTGAGGCAGGTTGAGTTTTTTGTTACAACTCCCAGGTGGTGCCAGCCCCGAGGTGGGTGGCTGGCAGAGATGGGACATTAGAGTACATTAGAATAGTTAACCACAGTAATTGCCTGAAGCTGAGAACCCTCCTTTATAAGCTCTGTATTTTTGCCCATGGTCAGGAAATTTGGATTTTGAGATAAGAAGATCTACCATTTTCCTCCTTTGCAAAATAAACTCTCTTTCCTTCCTCTTCAAACCGCTTGTGCTTGTTCTTCTGATTTGGCCTCATGGACAAGTAGCTAAGTTTTTGGTAACACAGGTACTCTCTCAACAACAACACACTAAATATAAATCACATATAACATTTTCTAACCATATACTGCGGAGAAGGAAGGGAAAACATATGTGTGTGTGTATATATATATATCTCAAATCTGCCTTTATCAATTCTCCCTCATGCGTTGTTATTCACCAGAAATCTAGGCTTTCATGCAGATTAAAACAATAATTAGCTTTCCTCTTCTCAATTCAGACAAACAGAAAAAAAGTGTTCTAGACTAGCTCTTTAGAGCCCTTTCAAGGAAATGATAAGGGAAACCCCCATCTATTACTTGGTGCATCAGGCACCAGAGACCCCCACCACTCACGGAAGACACACATCAGCATAATACTAACCTGTTACCTGGCCCAGCAACTAACCTATTACATGGTGCACCAGCATAACACTGAACCTATTACCTGATGCATCAACACAGTACTGACCTATTACCTGGCAGACATTAGCAACCTGATACCCCACCCCTCGGACTACCCCAACTTAATAAAAGTGGAAAAAATCAGGTAGATGGGGCTCAGAATTTGGTGGCGAGATCCCTCTGAGCTCACCAGCGAGAATAAACTTTGATTCTCCGACTCTCCGTGTGCCGCGCAGTTTGTCCTCGGGACCACCCGCTGTAACACTTGCTGTAACAGAAACTCAGGAAACTTCACCCCAAATATAACTCCTTGGTATAAAGAGTATTTTTAATTAAAGGCCTTTAGAGATCAACAGGCTCTTGGAAGGGGCTTCGCCTCTATCTACATAGCCAGATGTACCCATCAAAGGAACAATTGACGTCCCTTCTCCTTCCTGTCATCTCACTATGTTATAAGAAAGAAGATCAAGAATGTAACCAGACCTGGCCCAAATCATTTTAAACATAATATCTGTCTCTAAGGTTAATTTATAAATCAAGCTATTTACCCATCCATTCATCCTCCTGTGAACTAAAATAAAATTTTAAGGCTCACCACACCCTCACCACCAGCCGACTGAATGAACCCCCTTGTGGCCAAAGGAATATCCTATCCTAAAACTAAAATGCCTGCCAGGAGGAGGCAGACATGCCTCATCATGCACCCCTCCCTTCTTGGGGACATCCTTTGTAACCCATTAACAGGCCTAAGTGTATGCAAGACAACCCTGCAGGTCCTCAATTTACACAACAAACATATGCCTGGTGGCTTATCTCTGATTAAGAGTTCCTTATCTTAAAACATTCCAAGCCTTTAGACAAAGTTTCATGTCTTTAACCAACTACAAGCCGAAGAATCTTTAAACTCACCTATAACCTGTAAGCTCCCCCGCTTTTAGATGGCCCACCTTTTTGGGCCAAGCCAATGTATGCCTCCCACGTATTGATTTATGACTTTACCTGTAACCTCTGTCTCCCTGAAATGTATAAAACCAAACTGTAACCCAGCTGTGAAGTAAAATAAAATCTTAAGGCTCACTCCCCCACCAGCTGACTGAATGGACCCCCGTGTGGCCAAAGGAATGCCTGGAACTCTGAAGCTTCCCCAGACATTCGTTGGAGGGCTGAACATGCCTCCCGAAGAGCTGTATTTAAGAAACTTCTTTATTTCCAGGGCTCATGACTCCCTGTGCTTGTTGACTATTCAGTAAATATTCATTGAGTACCCAACCCCCAAGAACTATTCTAGGCACTAACAACATACCAGTAACAAAATAGAAAACCTAAATCCCTTCTCTCCTAGAGCTTGTATTTTAGTGCAGAGAGACAATAAATCAGCACAGTAAGTAAACACAGGGCGTTAGAAGATCTGGAAGAACAAGATTGAAGTGCTGAGAAGAAGAAGGAATGTCCATTTCAGATGTTATCAACTTGTTTCACGTCTTGCCTTTAACTTTCCAAAGAATCTTCAAAGCCATCTCATTTGAATCTCACAGTAATCCTGTATATGTGAGTGTGTGGATACGTAAACACACACACATATATTCATGAAATTTGGAAGGAGCATAGTACCGAGCATGAGGTGCTCTTGGGCAGGTTCTTCTCTTTGCCTTTAGCCAGTTATGTAAATTTGGTGGAAAGATCTTTCTGGGCCTCAGTTTCTTCAATTGTAAAATGAGACAGTTAAACTAGACTCTAAAATCCTTTCCGGCCCTGGAAATATTATCAGGACAATGTTACACTTCACCTGAGCCCTGTGATCCTGGAAAACAGAGAAAGTCAAGAAACTGCAGCCCCGCTACCCTGCTATGTTGGGGGAAACACTGACTGCAAAGGCCACCCTGCCCCTGCTGATCACTGCGATCGATCGGCTCACAGACAGTAGTACTTCCAAACAGTCTCCTCTATTTGCTTTTTATTTGACAATAGCTTGAGTAAAACTGAGCTAATCTGTGACTTCTGACAACCAGTCACATCAAAGGCAGCAGTCTGCCATCCAAGGAAGGCCTGAGAATGTCTTAAATGTTTACTGAAGTCTCTTGAAGAAGTACTGCACCAGCCTGCTCAGGCCAAGTTACTCGGAGTAACAGATGCCCTCGACTTGAGATTCTGGGTAACTTAATGTGTGCATTTGAGACCCTAACCCCCGGGTGAGAAGGTATGATGCCTCTGTACATAAACTAAAATTTCAATCTGCTTAGCTGTCACTACAATACACAAAAAAGTCAGATGGGATTTTTTTTTAATTTTTTGAATGAATTTGAAGGGTTCCTTGATGTCAAGGTGGGAGAGGCATTAGAGAGAAGCCTGGTAGTGACCCTCCAAAGCTGCAGAACCCGGCTCCTGTCTGCCAATGAAGAGGAACAAGGAGTGCGTGTCACAATGCTATCGCCAAAGACAAGCCGCAGCGGCTTTCAATTCAAACTTCAAATCGAAAGTCACTTGAACGGCAGGTATGGGTGCTTTCGCCATGGCAACAACACGCTGCCCGGGTTTGTTTATGTGTAGGCAGCAGATGACTCCCCCCGCTGTCCCGGAGACAGGACAGGTGCAGTGGCAGTGTCTCATTGGGGTTGTGTAGGTGTTGCTGAATACCTAGAAATGAACATTGAAATTTACAGTTTCTAAATTATCTCACGTGATAGTCCACTAGAGGTGCATGAAGGCAGGGATTTTTGTCTCTTTTTTTCAATATTGTGTCTCCAGTGCCTAAAACAGAAACCAACACAGAGTTGGTTGGCCCGTAAATACGTGCTGAACAAATTCTGAAAACAATCCTTTGAGATAATGCCTCTATTTTAAAGTTTGGAACCTGGAGCTTTGGAGAATTAATGCAACTTGTGCAAGGTGATCGTAGCAGAGGGTGATAAGTCTGGAGGGACGTTCATGGTGTCACTTTTGGTTCTGTGGAATTTGAGGTACCCGAGACACATCCCGTTTGAGGTGTCAGCCTCTCCTGTATCCAGAAGAGATTTTTCTCCCCCATCAACTCCTGAAATGCTTTCTGATGCCGTCTCTCCATTTCAGGCAGTGATCACACACTTCCTAGTTTTACGATGATCTCTGTGTGGATCTTATTCTTCTGCCTGTCTCCCGGGTGTGGATCTAGCTGGTATCTTTATTCTTAAGCCTCACTAGTGAGGCCTCACTAGAGACCAAACATCCATGAGTTTCATTATCAGTAAAAACCAGGCAAGTGTGTGAAAGAGAAAACATCTCATTCACTGAGACTAGAAAAGGATTCTCGTTTGCCACTCAATAGCTCTACCAGGAACTGAGCCCTGAGAGCTGGTTGGGTCAGAAAAGTTTCAACATCCCCTAACAGCCAAGGAAACCCCCTAAGTCACCAGCGCCCCCTCCATCTGCTCTGCATCTCCATAGTCCCTGCTCCCCAGTCACAGCTGGGAGCACCCCTGGTCTGGGCAAAGTCTGCGACTCCACCTCCAGGGACGGGCGCATCTCTGCCTTATGTCTTAAACTTCTTTGCGTATTTCTCACACTATCCATTGTGAGATCCCTGAGAGCAAGAACTTACTTTATCTTCCTATTTCCAGCCCTGTAGAACCGTGCCAAGTATGTGCTCAATAAATCAATAAATATATTTTGAGTGACTCAATTTATACAAGCATGAATTTGCTTCATCAGCTGCGGGCACTCTGGCTCTGGGTGTAAGTGTCCTGACTGTTTGTAACAACTCCTCTGCCCTCAATTTTATGCCACAATGTTGCTATTCCACAACTACTTAATTCTGTCACAGGACCCCTGGCTTTATCAGATGATTGGAATCTACCACTCCATTTCAACACACTGCCAGGCTTTGAAATTGTCATTGACAAAAGATAATGACAATTCTGGAGAGTGGGAAAACAGAAATCAACAGGTCCTTATTATTTAGAGCACATGAGGTTGTTTGTGAAACTCTTTACACTATGCATGGATCTCTAAGGAGCACAACTCATCACAATGGAGCCACGAGGGGAATTATTGTCCTAAATGCCTCCAACGCCAGTGCTTGGTCAGGCCAGGGACACGTGCTGTGGGGTAAGCTGAAAAAAAGTCACCATGGCTTTGGGGCTGCCCATATCCGGAAAGACCTCCTGTGAATGACAAAGAATTCTCCATCACACGATTTTAAAGTAAAATTCTCATGTGAAGTTCTTATACAGATATCAGAGAAACAAAAGCATCACAGAGTTTTAGGGGAAGCAGCAGTTTCACCGAGCTCCCAACTGTTCTTTTGCTCTTACGTTAGCAGCACATCGAGTCCAGATGTCTCATGCTAAGTTGTTCGATACGGAACTGTCCAGATCCCCACGTCTTCGCAAGAACAAGCTTCACCCAGGGTCTGTGCTCACGGCGCTCCCTGGAGAGAGACTGAATGTCCAGATCATGTTCCCAGCTCAGTCGAAATCTCAGCCTAGAGCCAATTTGAACCTGTTCTCAGCTGTCACAGACCGTGCCTGTTGGAGGACACAGAGAAGAGGAGAAAGAAATGTTCTCACCCAGGTTCGAAAAGTACTCCAACGTCCTCATCGATTCTGCTTGGCAGAACCAGCAGGGCCTATTGAAACGCATGCCTTTGGCTCCACAGTTCTCCACCTGGGATTCTAGGCTTGCGTAGCCACATTAATGTGCAAGATGTACCTAAAGTGTTCTTTCAAATAGAAAAAGGGACAAGCTAAATGTTGGCAGTCCCAGGGATGGTTACATAAAGGATGGCGTGCCCTCTACTTATGCCACCCCATTCAGCCATTAATGTTTATATTATAGTACTGAGGGTTTTTCCCAACAATAAAAAAAGCATGCTGTATATTTTGTGGGAGAAAAATTCTGGGGTATATATGTGTGTGTGCAGAGATGGAGTGGTTCACTGTGGTTTCCTCCAGGGAGTGAAAAAATGGGGATGAAGTTAAAACAGAGAACTTTCACCTTTTGCTTTAAATACATCTCTATTGTCTAAAATTTTCACATAAGCATATATCATTTTATAAATTAAAATAAAATCTTTAAACTATGTAGATGGTAACAGTTAAAAATCTTTAAATTGTATGTATAAATGATATATTAATAGATAATCTCTAGATTGGTCCATAGTTATTTCTAAGATAAACCTACTGAAAGCTGACAGCATAGGGTTTGGCTGTCATGACAAGAAGAATATGAACAGAATTGTCCTTTAGGATTAAAAGAAAAAAAGCAGCTAGTTCCAAGTTATCTAGGGTAAAATGAGTTAATATGCCTCCATGGAAGCCTATTTTAATGTCAAATTGGCTGGTAGTTTATCTCCCTTCTCTTCTGGGCTAATTGGCAATTTGCTAAGGATGTACAAGGCACACGATGCCTTTTATCATCAGGGAAATTGCCTACCCTGGATTTACAGAACTGCCTCAAATAAGGTTTCAACCAATTTAGCGCCGCCCTCAAAGAAGCTTGAAGCTGGAAGATCTGAGGTTTCTGGACATGCCAACAAACACAAAGGAAGAGTCTCTAGTCACAAAACTCTGCCTTCATTCAAGATCAAGTCTGACCTGGAAGGGTGAAGGTTGGAACCTAAGGCCAAAGCTTTCATCACAACAAAACTTTGTTGTTACTGGGCGGAGCCTTCTTCCTCAGAGACTCAATTTCCACAGACCAGGAAAACATAACCTGCTTTTTAGTCTTTTACTGTTTTCAGAAATGAAAGTAATACAGAATGTGAAAAAAACTTTAAATAACATATAAAAGTGCTAAGTAAAAAGCTCCTGCAAAATGCCCAGCAAATACAAATAAGTCCTCTTATTATTTGATATATATCCTTTTACATATTTTCTTGTGCAAAGTATGGGTACAAAATATATAATTTATATACATAAAAGACTTTTATAAAACAATTGTGCTATTTGCTCATCTGTTTTCTTGTAAATAATACTGTAGCCCAGACACTTTTCATCTTTATCAATCTGTAAATATAATTTACAATATCATTTTTAGTAGCCACATAGTATTTACTTGTCTGGATAAATTATAATTTATTTAACCAATCTCCTATTGATTTACATTTAGAATAGTTCCTATTTGTGATGTACTACACTATAGTAAATATCCTGGTACATGTATTTTTTTTTAGATTTTCCCAATAGTTTGCCAACAGAAAAGAACCAAAACTTGGTAAAATAATATAAAGAGGTTTATTCTGAGCCAAATATGTGTGACCATGGTCCAGAGAGCCACATTCAAGAAGCCTGGAGCAAGTGGGCTCACTGTGGCTGGGTTACAGTTTGGTTTTATACATTTCAGGGAGACAGGGGTTACAGGTGAAGTCATAAATCAATACATGGAAGTCATATATTGGTTTGACTTGAAAAGGCAGGACATCTCAAAGGGGATGGGGCTTATAGGTTATAGGTGGGTTTAAAGATTCTTTGATTTGTAATTGGTTAAAGAAATGAAGTTTTGTCTAAAATCTTGGAAAAGTTAAGATAAAGAAGTCTGCTAGTCACAGACAAGCCACAGGACATATATGGAGACTCAAGTGATCTGATAAGTAAATTGATGACCTGCAGCTGTGGTTTAAGCTTGTCTCGCATAGCCTTAGGCCTGTTACTGGATTACAAAAGACATCTCCAAAAAGGAAGAAAGCATGACAAGGCAGGTCTCACCTCCCTTCTCATGGCCAGCAACTCAGCTTTAGGGTGTTTCTGGGGTCCCCTTCTGCCAACAGGGGGTTCATTCAGACAGCTCAAATTTTTTTTCAGTTATATTCATAGAAATAGAATTGCAAGGTATATTCTGCATGTTAGTATACCCCAAACTGCCCTTGAGAAAAAATGTACCTGTTTATACTTCTACCCTTTTATTTATTTCTATTCTTGTAGCTACTTTACCCTGTAAATTTGACTACGTACGCAGTGGTGGGTCCCAGTAAGAAGAACAGTCAAATATGTTTTGTGGCCGTGTGGACACTGATGAGTAAACCTCCCACCTTTTCTAATCAGGATCCACATGGCCTTCAGTTAATTTCCTTAGCCTTATTTTTCCCATCCCAGAGCCTTGGCCTTCTCATCTCACCTCCTCAAATTTCTTCTGTGCCTCTGCATACATCTCTCATTAAACTTTATTATTAAGCTTTTTAATTACAATCATAAGAGTATCTCTAACCAATTCACACATGTCCATCAAAAACAGCAATAACAGAGGCGCGGGCAGGGTGGGTGGGGCACGCCAGGCTGCCACACAGTCAGGCGGGACAAGCACTGGGAAGAGGCCAGCCCAGGGCAGGTGTACGAGGCTGTTGGGCCAGCCTTTGAGAAGCCAGCTTCAAAGCTTGTTCAAGACAAAGGTCATGTTTAACACATTAGGGGGGGCACCAAGAATGGCCAGGAAATGCAGATTACTTTTGTGGACTACTCTTTGAAGAAGTTTTGCTGTGTAAGCAAGGGGAGAAATCAAATAGTGACTTGAGAAGAAAGCAAATTTACGAACCACGGCTTTGGACAGAGGGCCCTGACGCCTGGCTACGGACAGTGGGTGAGGGTGTGGAGAACAGGAGAACGGTCTGTGCAGCAAGCCTGGAGGAGACGTGGGAAGGACTGACCCAAAGAACAAGAAAGAATAGCTGAGCTGATAGACTTAAAATGAAAATGAAATGACAGACTCGCAATGAAAGGGGCACGTGTCTCCAGGCAGGTCTCCCCAGTGCATCCACCGTGCGGGACTGAGACTTCACGCTGCTGAGCAGCACTCCCGTTGCTCCCCCGGCCCCGGCAACCGCTGTCCGGTCTTCCCTGCACGACATTGTACCTGGAGTCAGTAGTGATCATTGCGCACTTAAAGATGTGTTAAGAGGGTAGATCTCATGCTAAGTGTTCTTAACACACTAAAATCATTTTTTTTCTCTCAAAAAAAGGACCAAAAGAAAAATAAAATGAAAGGAATAATTCTTTCTCTGAGAGAGGAGAGAAGGGAACCACAAATACATATGCCTGAAGGTAGAAAGTGCCAATGACAGGAAGCTCAGGTCTGGTGATGTCTGTTTTTGCAAGAAAATAGGAGGAAAGGTCAAGAGAAGAAAGGGGAGATGGAGAGTGTGGCTTAGGGGTGGTGATAAGCATTTATGAGACTTGGTGTGAGAAGTAGAATCAGAGGCCAACTTAGAACAGAAATTATACATGTTTCAGACAGCATTTAGGACCCTGCTTTTTTTTTTTAATTTTGCTACATGTTCTAAGGGATGGATTCAATATAATCTTTGAAACTGATTGAGACTTTTAGAAAATTCTTCCAGCTACAGAATCACATTTAAATAAATGCACCATTTATGTTCCGCACAATGCCCTGCTTTTGTACAGCCAACACACAAACCTACAAGGCGATTATTTGGGGATGAATGTTTGTGCCCTTGGTTCCTGACACAGAGCTCCTAAAACCCTTGGAAATTCCTAGGTGATAGGAGCATCTTTTATTCTAAGCGGTGACTCTTGGTGGGCTCCTGAACAGCTCCAGCCTGGGGGCTGGTCACCCGAAAGACCAGACCATGATGAGAGGCTTGAAACTTTTAGCCCTACCCGCTGATGCTCAGGGAGGAGAGAAGGGGTAGAGATTGAGTGAATGACTGATCACACCTGCCTGATGAAGTTTCTATAAAAATCCCTAAACCATGGGGTTTGGAGAGCTTCCCAGTTGGTGTGTCCATGTGAGGGTGGGTGGTGCACCCCAACTCCACAGGACTGAAGCTCCTGTGCTGGGGACCCTTCTGGACTCACCCTACATGCCTGTTCATCTTGCTGCATGGCAGGGCCATTTACAATACTCTTTATCATAAACCAGTAAACGTAAGTAAAGGGCTTTGCTGAGTTTTGTGAGCTATTGCAGCAAGTTATCAAACCTGAGGAGGAGGTTGCAGGAATCCCAATTTGTAGCCAAGTCAGAGAGAAGTGTGGGTACATTTAAGACCCATTACTTTGATTGGCATCTGAAGAGGGGGCCAGTTTTTAGGGGATCGAGCACTTAACCTGTGGAATCTGCGCTCTGGGTAGTTAGTGTCAGAATTGAATTAAATCGTAAGACACCCAGTTAATGTCTGCAAAGAAGTGGAGAACTGCTTGGTGCGGAAAACTCACACGTTTGGTGTAACAAGTGTTTGAGTAGAGAAACAGTTTTCCTTAATGCCCCCAAATTTATACATCGAAATCTTAGCTCCCAGTGTGGTGACATTTGGAGGTGGGACCTTTAGGCGAAGATTGAGTCATGAGGGTGGAGCCCTTGTGAATGGGATCAATGCCCTTGTGAGAAGCAACGTGGTAACTTTCTCTCTCTCCTCTCTGCCATGTAAGAGTACGATGACCAAACAGCTGCGTCTCCAGACACTAGACCGGCAGCACCTGATCTCCTACTTTGCAGCCTCCAGAACTATGTGAAATACTTTCTGTTGTTTAAACCATCCAGTCAGTGGTATTCTAACAGCCCAAACTGACTAATGTAAGGATCAGACAAAGGATTTGGGAGCCATTATCCTATCTCTGAAATTCTTTATCACTGAATTCCGCCCCCCGCCAAATTATAGAATGTGTCCAGAGATCAGTCTTCATCTCCTCTCTGCTTGGCTTACGTTGACCAACAGATCATCTTCACTGGCCCTCGAGTTCTCACCAAGCAGTCTCGTTCAACGCTGCATTCCCGGACACGTTCTCTGCACCTTTCTCCACCTGCTTGATTCTGGGTTGCCACAGCACAGTGAAGGGCAAAGGTGGAGTAAGAAGGGAATTCATCCCACCTCCCTTTCCCCTCCCCACTCAGTATGTTGATATCTGTCACTCCATCATGGCTCATTTCAGATGCCACCTGCCCAGTGATGCCTCTCTGTTATGGTTTGAATGTGCCCCCAAAAAGCAAGTGTTGGAAACTTTACCCCCAATGCAACAGTGTTGGGAGGTGGGGCCTAAAGAGGGCACTGAGCCATGGGGGCTCCGCCCTAATGCATGAATCAAAGCCATTATCACAGGGGTGGGTTCCTTAAGAAAGGATGAATGCGGCCCCCTTGTGCCCTCTCTCTCAGGCTCTCTTTCCCTTCCACCTTCCACCACGGGATGATGCAGCAAGCAACCCTCACCAGATGCCAGCCCCTTCATCCTGGCCTTCCCAGCCTCCTGAACCATAGGAAATAAATTTCTATTGTTTATAAATTTGTCTATAGTACTCTGTTATAGCAGCACAAAACAGACTAAGATAGCCCTCTTAGGAGCCAACAACAGGGCTTCCCTCTGCCTCCAATCCCAGATTGCAAACTCCTTAAGGATGCAAAACCCTTATTATTCCACCTCTGGAATCCCAGTGGCTGGCATAGCACTGTGAATTCATTAACATGTTCAGCAAATATTTTTAACAAATTACTGCACTTGTTTATCCTAAAACCCTGGAGGTTTTTCCCCCATATTCCTCTATCCAATCTTGGCTGCCACAATCAAAAAGGAATCACAAGGACACTTTCCTCTCGCGTGTGTGGTGGAACCCTAAGCAACAGACAATAACTGCTCTAGGTCTGTCAAATAGGTGCACATCGAATCTTGGTGTTTGATCTACTACTGTAAGTACTATAGATAACAAATTAAAATATCAACCAATTGCATAAAAGACACAGTGCTCTGCTCTCAGATCTCTTTGTGCTCTCTAATGACTTCCCTGGGGCCCAGACCCCAGCCCAACCCATTCCCATGGCAGAGCTCATGCACAGTTGAGACTCAGATCCACAAGTCCTCCTTGGCTTCCCTGTGTTGCCACAGGCCTCCACGGCATCCCAAGCCACGAGCACCTGATCCAGGGTTGTAACAAAAGTGACTCATTTTCCTGCTCTAGTGACTGCTTCTTTCTTAACTCCGTCGCTACACTGACGTCACCATCCATCATTTTTCTTGCTGTGCACAGGTCCTACTGTGACCACTCTCAGGTTGATTCCAAGATGCACATCAGCACTGACAACAGTCAAACTGTTAGGGACCACAAAAGCCCTTGAACTTGACTGTCTAGACTTTCAAGCAGAGGGGGAAAGGATGAAAAACAGATATGTATTACATGATTTCGAAAGTGAAGTGCAGTGTCTTGCAGTGGAAAGGGCCCTGGACAGATGGTCAGTCCAGCTCCACCTTAACTAGCTGTGAGACCACTGCTGCTGTTGTGGCTGGAATTGTGGCCCCCATAGATACGTATGCTCAAGTCCTAACCGTGGCACCTGTGAATGTGACATGATTTGGAAACAGGGTCTTTGCAGGTGTAATCAAGTTAAGATGAAGTCCTCCTGGGTCAGGGTGGGCCCTGATCAACATAACTGATGTCTCTATGAGAGGAGACAAGAGGAACACACAGACAGATGGCTGTGTGACAATGGAGGCAGGAAACAGAGCGATGCAGCTGCAAGCCAAAGAAGGCCAGGGATTACTGACAACTGCCCAAACAAGGATACGAAGTGTCACCCTGCTGACACCTTATTTAGCCTTCTGGCCTCAGGCTGTGAGAGAGTAAGTTCGCTGCTCGAAGCCACCCAGTTTGTGGCAGTTTGTTCTGGCAGCCCTAAGAAACTAATATACTGTCCTATTAATCATAAAGCCTGGCATTCACAGATTTGGCAGTATGCATTCCTGTATCTTCACTTGATTCTCAACACCTAACACGGGAGGCATTATTATGCCCATTTTACAGAGGAGGATAACACCAGTCATGTAGTCTAAAGCACTTGTCCAAGATCACACAACCTGGCGAGAGGTATAGGTGGTCAAGAAGCCAAGTGCTCTTATTCCCAGGCTGCCCTGCCCTCCCCCTGGAGCCTCCACCATCTACCTCTCCATTTAAAGTGTGCTGGCCGTGGTGCAGTTCTCGGGCTCCACCTCAGGCCTGCAGACTCAGACTTCCCCGCGGTGGAGTCCCGCCGTCTGAGATGCGGAATGATGGTGAGTCTGAGAGCCACTGGGCTCGGAGGAAGAAGCTTCACTGTAGGCCAGAGAAGGTTTCATGAAAGAATAAAGCTCAAATGAAATTCTTAAAGGATAAGTAGAAGTTTAAAAGTCAAAGAAATGGAAAAAGGACATTTAGGTAGAGGAAACGTCATATGCGGATGCAGGGAAAGCAGAGTGCATTCAAGGAGTTATAAAAGCTTGAGGGCAAAAGGCAGACCAAGAAACTGGAAAAGTGGGCAGGATTTGGAAGGGTAAGGATCAGTTTTGTCCTTTCCTTTTAAGCGTGACCTTTAAAATGTTCCTAGGCACTCCACAATGAGGAGTTTCATGAGAAACACGTTTGGGAAACTTTCTACTGTGTCAACCTGCACCTTTAGATGTACAGGGCACAGGGCACAATAACACACGCAAGACTCTGAGAATTCCTAGGGTAAAAGAAATCGCTCAACTTTGTTGAGACCAACATTTCTCAGACCAATTTAGAAACAGATCATTTTCATGGGACAGAATTTTTCACAGGAAACCTATTAACATCTTGATGTACACTATCTACATTAGAGATCATGGAGAATTTTTTGAAGGATTTTAACTAGAAAAGATGATATTTTTATTTTAAAAATATTTCTGGCATGGAGCTGTAATGGGAAATATGAAAGAAACTTGCCATGAAAAGAATTTGCCAGGTTGGACCAGGAGCCACAGTGAATTAACTCACAATTTAACACTTACACTATTCCTGCATCCAGATATGATGATACAGCTACATATTAGCACACAAAGAACCACAAAAAACATGAACGAAATATCCCACTCATGACTTGCCTTAAGGTCAAGATTATTTTCTGCCTAATAAACTTCCTTGAGTGTTAGACTTGTAGTAATTGCACAAGTTAGAGTTTCTAAAAGGCATGACTTACTTCACAGATAATATGATCTCTTGAAAATAACCAATGACACTGTAATGAGTTTTTGCTTATTTTTCTAGGTTGTAAGAATATGCACATAAGGCTGGGCACAGTGGTTCACACCTATAATCCTAGCA
The DNA here is from genome assembly GCA_008086735.1 of Cheirogaleus medius. Taxonomy (NCBI): domain Eukaryota; kingdom Metazoa; phylum Chordata; class Mammalia; order Primates; family Cheirogaleidae; genus Cheirogaleus; species Cheirogaleus medius. The sequence continues at coordinate 9,117,462 of VBSM01001124.1, read as the reverse complement.
CTCTGGGAGGCTGAGATGGGAGGATAGCTCGAGGTCAGGAGTTTGAGACCAGCCTGAGGAAGAGCGAGACCCCATCTCTACTAAAAATAGAAATAAATTAGCTGGACAACTAAAAATATATAGAAAAAATTAGCCAGGCATGGTGGCACATGTATGTAGTCCCAGCTATTTGAGAGGCTGAAGCAGAAGGATTGCTTAAGCCTAGGAGTTTGAGGTTGCTGTGAGCTATGATGATGCCACTGCACTTTAGCCCAGGCAACAGAGCAAGACTCTGTCTCCAAAAAAAAAAGAATATGCACATCACCTGAAAAGGCAGCTTTTCCTTTGAATCTATATTGTATGAATTTGTTTGTTTTTTATGATGGTTTATCTTGCTTTACTTGGATCTCTTCTCTCAAGTTTTCTGACAATGAAGTAACAGACTTCCTAAAATTCTAAAATCTCTTCTGTTAGGTGACCACCAAACATTGTCACCATCCAGAGGCCACAGATTTGAGTAAGGGCAGGGCCTCATCTTCATTCTTTGGGCCACGGAAGACTTGCTGGAGGGAGAATTGGAAGGTGACCAAGATGATAGAATTTTAGGAATTTTACAACTTCTGACTTATTATCTTTCAACTTGCACAAACAATTTTAAGTGCAAAACATTTTTGCATATGTATTGTTATAAAACCATTATATTCTCAAGTCCAACTCATTAAAAGGACTAGACTTGGCCAGCACTTCAAATACTGGGAGGTATCCAACTATATCATTTTCCTCCTCTCTCTCTCAAAAAACAATATTTTAGTTCTTTGCCTATCTAAAAGTGTTGCTATTTCTTGAAGAATAACTGACATCACCTCATTACTCCCTGTCATTCTCAAGCCAAAATATTTCAAATGGATATGCAAGTGTTACCAATCTTCACAGTTATTCTATAGCGTTTCTGAGGGCTATTCATGCTACCGAAATATCACCTGTTACCTATTCAATCAACACCATAAGCAACTTAGGCGAATTACTTTAATATTTCCTTTAGTTTAAAACTCCCTTTGAAGGTTGAATGCTATAAAAGTCTGTTAGGGTTGCCATAACAAAATACCACAGACAGGCGACTTACATAACATATTTATTTTCTAACAGATCTGGAGGCCAGAAGTCCAAGATCAAGATGTAGGCAGAGTCATTTCTCCTGAGGCCTCTCTCCTTGGCTTGAAGACGGCCCCCTTCTCACTGTCCTCACATGGCCTGTGTCCTAATCCCCTCTTCTTATAAGGACACGAGTTATGTTGTATTAGAGCCCACTTAATGGCCTCATTTTACCTTCTTTCCCTCTTGAAGGGCCCTACATCCAAAAACAGTCACATCTGAGGCAGTGAATGTTAGAACTTCAGCAAATTAATTTTGGAGGGACACAATTCAGCCCATAACAGATGTGACATATTGAATGAGTCATGAAATTAAAACACAAAAGATAAGGATTTTCGTTCCAGCTCAGACGCTGTTGATGTCAGCTTGGAAGAGTCCCGAAGCCTCCCAAGGTCTCTCCTTCCTGTGCGCACCAAAGGGAGAGCCTCACACATGTGCTGCGATGCTCCCTGGGAGCCACACCACCACGGGAAGCCACCACTTGCTCTGGAGGAGCCACGGGGGCTGTGGGGGAACGGAGGCCGCCCTACAAGGCGTGTTCTAGGGCTTGCCCTTGGCCTTGTAGCGTCTGGCCGGCCGGCACGCTCCAGAGCGGACTCTGGTACCTGGACTCACAGAGACCAGTGTACAGAAGCCAGGAGAGCCGCAACAGCCCTAGAGCCCAGGGAGCTGCCATCCTCGCTGGGCACACCTGCCTGTGGTCAAGCCGGGTGGCCACCAGAGGGACATCTAGTGTGTTAAGGTCAGAACAAAGGAATATTTCTCAGCTCCGATTGCCTGATGCACTTTTACTCGTTATATGGATAATTCTGCTGAGGAAATCTCCTAGCTAGAGCAGCTCCAATGAGTGGTGGCAGAACACAGTGACCAAATTCTATAACTGCCCCTCTTTCCTGTTATAGGAAATTTAAATTTAAATTAATTATAAATAAAATGTAAAAGTCATTCCCTCAGTCACACTGCCACGTTTCAAGTGCTCAGCCACACATGGCTGGTGGCCACCCTATGGAACATTTCCATCATCACAGAAAGTTCTGTCAGGCAGTGCTACCGCAGACTGCACAAAGTTCAATTGTTAGTGTCTACATGTGATGTGCTATCTTCTATGCTGTGACTGTGAACACATTAATACAGGCAGGCTGTTGAATACATATTATATTTCCCCAAGAAAGATCTTTGTCACTCATGTATTAGTTATTGCACAGATAATACAAACACAATTATATAGGCATACCTCATTTTGTTGTGCTTCACTTTATTGCATTTCCCAGATATTGTATTTTTTACAAATTAAAGGTTTGTGGCAACCCTGCATTGAGCAAGTCTGTTAGTGCCATTTCTCCAATAGCATGTGCTCACTTTGTGTCTCTCTGTCACATTTGGTAATTCCCATAGTATTTCAAACTTTTTCATTATTATGTCTATGATCAGTGATCTTTGATGTTACTATTGTAATTGTGTTAGGGCTCTGGAAACCATGCCCATATGAGATGGCAAAAACCTCTAAGGGTTGTGTGTTTTCTGACTGCTCCACCAACCGCCTGTTTCCCTGTCTCTCTCCCTCCCCTCAGGCCTCCCTATTCCCTGAGACACAACAACACTGACATCAGGCCAGTTAACAACCCTACAATGGTTTTTAAGTGTTCAAATGAAAGGTTGAGTCCCATGTTTCTCACTTTAAGCAAAAGCTAGAAATGACTAAACTTAGTGAGGAAAGTATGTCAAAAGCCCAGATATGTCAAAAGCTACGCCTCTTGCACCAAACAGTTACCAAGTTGTGAATGCAGAGAAAAAGTTCTTGAGGGAAAGGAAAAGTGCTACTCCAATAAACATGCAAATGATAAAAAAGCAAAACAGCCTTATGGCTGATACGGAGAAAGTTTTAGTGGTCTGGATAGAAGATCAAACTGACCACGTTTCCTTAAGCCACAGCCTAAGCCAGAGCAAGCAGATAACTCTCTTTGATGTATGAAGATTGAGAGAGGTAAGGAAGCTACAGAAGAAAAATTGAAAGAAGCTATCTCCATAACAGGAAAGTGCAAACTGAAGCAGCAAGTGCTAATGCAGAAGCTGCAGCAGGTTATCCAGAAGATCTAGCTAAGATAAATGATGAAAGTGGCTACACTAAATAACAGATTTTCAACATTGGAAGATAATGCTATCTAGGACTACAGTAGCTAGAATGGAGAAGTCAATGTCTGGCTTAAAAGCTTTACAGGACAGGCCGATTGTCTTGTCGAGGACTAATGCAGCTAGTGACTTTAAGTTGAAGCCAATGCTCATTTACCATTTTGACCATTTACCATTTACCATTTTGACCCATTTACCTAGGACCCTTAAGAATTATGCTAAATCTACTCTGCCTGTGCTTCAAAAATGGAACAATAAGCCTAAATGACAGCACATCTGTTTACAGCATAGTCCACTGAATATTTTAAACTCACTCTTGAGACCTACTGCTCAGAAAAAAAGATTCCTTTCAAAAGATCACTGCTCACTGACAATGCACTTGGTCACCAAGAGCTCCAATAGAGATATACCAGGAGATTAATGTTATTTTCATGCCTGCTAACACAACACTCATTCTGCAGCCCAAGGATCAAGGAGTAATTTTGACTTTTAGTCTTATTATGTTTAAGAAATACACTTAGTAAGGCTATACCTGCTATAGAGAATGATTTCTCTGATGGATCTGGGCAAAGTCAATTGAAAAGCCTCTGGAAAGAATTCACCATTGTAGATGCCATTAGTACATTCATGATTCATGAGAGGAGGTCAAAATATCAATGTTAACAGAAGTTTGGAAGAAGTTGATTCCAACTCTCATGGATGTATGTGAGAGATTCAGAACTTCAGGGGAGGAAGTCACTACAGTTAAGGTGGAAATAGCAAGAGAACTAGAATTAGAAGTGGGGCCTAAATATATAACTGAATTGCTGCAAACTCATCATCAAACTTGAACGGATGAGGAGTTGCTTCTTATGGATGAGAAAAGAAAGTAGTTTCTTAAGATGGAACCCACTCTTGGTGAAGATGCTGTGAACATCGTGGAAATAAAGACTCTAGGATCACACCACTGGGGGCTGGTCAAGGAGCTCATATGATGTGGTCACTAAAATAAAACTGCTCTGGTGCTGGCCTCAGAATGTGCGCCAGCTCCAGGCCTCTGCCTTGATCCTGTGCCAATTTCTCCAGGCTGGGATCCTCCCTTATAACCATTGTCCCCCAGGATCCAGACAGCTGTCCCTTCTCTCAGGACCCCTGCCTGTCCACTAACAAGCAGATTCCCAAGCACCTTTCAGACAGCTAGGAGGTTCAAATGAGATATGTTCATGAAAGAGATAAGAGGCAGGAAGACTAGTTAATAAACTGTTGCAATAATCAAATGGGAACACATGAGGATCTCTACTAAGATAATTGTACCAAGTATGGAGAGAAAGGAATAATTCTGAGAAATATTTAGAAAGTAAAATATTTAATACTTGGTGATTAATTCAGGTGCAGGAGAGATCTGAATCAAGGGGGATTACATTGTTTCTAGTTTTTAGTTTAAGTGTGTGGCAGGCAAAACCACTGACTGAGTGTAGGGAATACAGATGATGGGAAAATTTGGAGGCGGATGGAGGGGGATTTAATGAATTTTGGTTGAAAACTGTACAGTTTGCATTTGAGTCATCCAGGTGGAAATATCAGCCTCTATCCAGAAGTTCTTTCTTTCTCCCAATAACATTTTTACATGCATACCCTTCTGATATTTACCCAAAAACTTTCTATATCTATATATGTGTATATATATTTTGTAGATATGTGTCTAATTTTTCTTGCTGGATTGCAAACTTGATGATAGGAGGTAGAGTGTGTAGCCTTTTCATATAAGCCCAATAGTGCCTATGTAGCACAAAGCCTTGCATGTAGTTATTTAATTCATGTAATGAGTTAAAGGATGGATGCATGCGTGCATGGATGCATGAACAAATAAACACATGGCTTCAAGCAGATTCCAGAGATATAAAGTGAAAAATAGAAATATGAAAAATGGAACTCAAGTAATAGAATTCCTATCTGATATTTGCTGTCAGAAAACATAAGTTTTGCTATATGTTTGTTTAAGTTTATAAGCTCAGTGCCTTTCAGAAAACTTACTTTATCAAAGAAACAGAAAAAAAGAGAATTATTCTCAAATTATGAAATAACATAAATTTATGCAGCTGTTAGGAAACATTTATACTTATGAAACACATTAACGGTGATGCAACATAATTAATTAGCCATGTTAATAGTTCAGAAGGTGATTTCTTTGGTAACTTATTATATCAATTCTGCACACATTGTTATTTCAAGAGATAAATTTTCATACTACAATCTCATAGCCTGTAGAAACTAAAATATCCATTAAACAACTCAATTACTTCTGCTGTTTAATGGGTAGCTAAGTTTCAAAAGGATTCATGTTCAGTTCATTCTTGTTGATGTGTTCTCTCTTGCATTCCTCACCCTCCTAGCAGTTTCAGATTGCACTCATGGCAAGCTCCTTTCCAGTGTGAATACACTTTCTATAATAATTATTAGTTCAGATATTATGTCTGACCTGACTGCTCTGTAGGAAATGAACTGCTCACCCTTTAGAATCAATAGCCATTTAATACATCAGGAAAGCAATTAGCTAACTAGCAGCCTAACAGCCTGAGACTACTCATGCACCTCTAAAAGGTAGATAATGTATTCTCTTTCCACTAGAGAAATGAGCCCTAGTATTATTTACAGAGACAAATCCTTAAATGTCCCAACAATTAAATACAACTGTTGCCCTTTAGAGTCAAAGTTAATATTCCAAATTAAATCTTGTGCCACCCTCCCGAACTCCCTTACTGCCATCCCAACACGATCAGATTTAGAACAACTTGGGCTTGAATTTTTCACACCCTTTGAGCTTGAACAAGGTCACTTACTTCTCTGAGCCTGTATTCTTATCAATAACTTAATCTTACAAGGTTATTGTGTGTGTTAATGAGATAATATGTACAAAAACCAGCATACATAAATTATCCATCAGTATCATCTTGACTAATAGATGAGATTAAATCTGTGACTGTAGACAGATTTTCCTTCATGGAAGCTGTGCCATTCTACTGCCAAATTCAGCTGATGTGATTTTCTTGGTTCCAGTTTCCACCTGCAGCACAAACATGACATCTTCCAGCCTTGTTCTGTTCTGGAAGGATCAACCAAAGCAGTCTACTTCCACCCCACATGATTCCTGCCCCCTACCCTTCCTGCCAATGTACACCCAAGAAGACCAGAGTCAGCAAAAGGGTGAGAAAAACTAAGGATGTTAGACAACGAAATGGGTCAAAGGAAGGACAGACTATCTAGTCCACTCTGCTCAATCTCCTTGCAGATTTTAATGCTGTTGATTGCTCCCCATAGATTGTCCTTCTCCCTTAGCCCGACACTGTTGTCTTCTCCTTCCTACTTCTTTGCCTGAATCTGTTCTAGCTCATTATTCTGTAATGTGCAGTCTCAGTAACCCTATATTACCATATTTTATAATAAACAATGTTGTCTGGATCTTTATTCATTCTGAAAACATTTATCAAGCAGCTACTTTGGGCCAGGCTATCAGTAGATATGGCTCCTGCCCTCTGGAAGCTCCAGTGAGAAGGAAGAGTCTGTGTGCAAACAGATAAATGACAGCATGATACTCAGTGTGCTATTGGGTAGGAAACTTGAAGAGCTTTGCACTTTCTCACTGCTGGCACCACCAACATCCACATCCACAAACTGAAGTCCGTACACTCAGTGAAGTGGATTGCTGGCCAGCTCCACAATGCCTCCTGCCTGCTCCCTGCCCACTCCTCCCTACTAAGCTCTGCCCACTTTGTTCCTCTCATCTTTTCACCCAGAGCTTGTCGCACTAGGCTTTAATCTCCAGTGCTAGACCACACCACTTGCTTGCAAATGCAATGTCTGTAATGGACTGAATGTTTGTGTCCTGCCAAACTCGTATGTTGAAAAACTAACCCTCGATGGGATAGTATGAGGCGATGGTGCCTCTGGGAAGTGAATAAGTCATGATGGTGGAGTCCTCATGAATAGGATTCGTGCTCTTATAAAAGAGATCCCCTCAACCTTTTTACCATGTGAGGGCAAAGCAAGAAGGTGGTCATCTATGAACCAGAAAGTAGGCCCACACCAGACACCAAATCTCCCAGGGCCTTGATTTTAGACTTCCCAGGCTCCACCTGGTCTGTGATATTCTTTTGTGGCAGCCCTCACAAACTAAGACAGTGCCTGCACTTCTATTAGCAAGCACAGCTAGAGACCTGTCTACCATGGGCATTCACAGCTCTCCTCTAGAACCTTCCTACAGCTGCCTCACCGTCCTGTCCCCTGCCTCTAGGGCAGAGGCATTAAAACACTTAGGCTGCTCCACAAACACTTGGAGGTTCCTGAGACTCTTTTAAGAGTATGCAAGATCAAAACTATTTCCACTATAATTATTAGATGTTTTCCACTGATTTGAGATTTGTACTGATGGTATAAAATTTCTGGTGTTAGCAGGAATCAAGGCAGTGGTTTCAAACTATGCTGGTAGTCATCAAATTCAAAACTGAAGTTTAAAAAGAAAAGTCAGTTTCATGTAAGCACTTCACTTTATTAGTGAAGCAGTAACAATTAATAACTTTATTAAATCTCAACCTTTAAGTACATATGTTTTTACTATTCTGTGTGATAAAATAAGAAGTCTGAATGGGGCACGTCTGCTGCATACAAAAGTATGGAGGTTTTCTCAAAGAAAAACACCTGTGCAATCATTTGAGTTGTGAGCTGTACTAACCACTCTTTCATAGAACTCCATTCTTCCTTAAAGAAATATGGTTATAAAGAACAAACGAGGAGGTATCAGTCTACCAGACTTCGAGCTGTACTACAAAGCAATAATAATTAAAACAGCTTGTTACTGGCACAAGAACAGAGACATAGATCTCTGGAACAGGACTGAGAATCCAGAGATGAAACTGTCCACATATGGCAATCTAATCTTTGACAAAGCAGACAGAAATATACATTGGGGAAAATAATCTCTTTTCAATAAATGGTGCTGGGAAAACTAGATAGCTACATGCAGAAGAATGAAACTGGATCTCTACCTCTCACCTCTCACAAAAATCCATTCAAGATGGATAACAGAATTAAAACTAAGGCATGAAACTTTAAGAACTCTAGAAGAAGATGTTGGGAAGACCCTTTCAGACATTGGCCATAAATAAATGCAATCTGATCAAATTAAAAAGCTTTTGTACAGCCAAGGAAACTATCATTAGAGCAAATAGACAGCCTACAGAATGGGAGAAAATATTTGCTCTCTACACATCTGATAAAGAGCTGATAACAAGAATCTATCTAGAATTTAAAATAATAAGCAAGAAAAAAATCAAACAACCCCATCAATAAATGGGCAATGGAAATGAACAGAAATTTCTCAAACGAAGACAGAATAATGGCCAGCAAACATATAAAAAATGCTCAATATCTCTAATCATTAGAAAAATGTAAATCAAAACCACAATGAGATATCACCTAAACCCAGTAAGATTGGCCTCTATCAAAAAATCCCAAAACAACAAATGCTGGTGAGGATGCGGAGAGATGGGAACACTCTTACACTGTTGGTGGGACTGCAAATTAGTGCAACCTCTGTGGAAAACAATTTGGAGATACCTCAAAGAGCTAAAAATAGAAATGCCATTTGATCCAGCAATAGCACTATTAGGCATCTACCCAAAAGAGCAAAAGTCATTTTATAATAAAGACATCTGCACCCGAATGTTTATGGCAGCACAATTCACTATTGCAAGGATGTGGAAACAATGTAAGTGGCCGTCAATTCTTGAATGGATTATTAAAATGTGGTATATGTATACAATGGAATATTACTCAATTTTAAGAAATGACAGTGATCTAGCACCACGCATATTTTCCAGGATTGAGCTTGAGACCATCATCCAAAGTGAGGTAACACAAGATCGGAAGAATAGGCTCCACTTGTACTTGCCATCAAATTGATACTGATTGATTAACACAGTGGTGCTCACATGGTAGTAATATTCTCCAGGGATGGGGGTTGGGGGGTAAACTCACAACAATAGGACACGGTGTGCATTGGGGGGGGGGGGAAGGGCATGCCTCTAACCTCCACTTGGGAGAGGCAATGATATAAAATGTAACCAAAATGTTTGTATCCTCACAATATCCTGAAATAAAAAAAAAAGAAACAAATGTAGGTAAAAGTATTCTTAGAGGTATGTCGGGCAGTTAATTAATAAAAATATATTTTTTAAAATTAAGAAAAAGAAATATGGTTATTCAGAGCTGAGTATTTGAGATGTATCTTTTTCTAAAATGAACCAAGTGAGCTTGTCACTTCAAGGAAAATAACTGTCAGTTTTTGTTGCCAATGTAAAATCCAAGCTATCATACCAAAACTAAAATTCTAAAACTTCCAAGTATAAAGATTTTTATGGTGAAGTAAATAGTAATATTAACAAATATAATTTTTTGATATTGCACAATAACATGCGTTGACATTTGCAAGATCTGCATAACTTGGTGAACCAATGTTTTCCCAATAACCAGTGCATGAAGGCTGAAAAGCATACCTGGGTCAAAGCTGCAGCCAAAGTGAGAGATGGGGTTTAGTGTTGCAGAGTAGGAGAAGCTTACCGATAGGGTTTCAGACTTCATCCTGCCATTGACCTTTAAGAAACTGTCAGAGGTCAAGTCTGGTACAGTATCAAATAAGAATATCCACCATTAACTGAAAGGGCTATTAATACATTCTTCTACTTTCTAACTACATATATATGTGAGACTGGATTCTCTTTATATACTTCAACCAAAACAACATATTAGAACAGATTAAATGCACAAGCAGATATGAAAATCCAGCTGCTTTTCTATTAAGTTAGGCATTAAAGAAAGTGGCAAAAGAGTAACGCAATGTCACTTTTTTCAATTTTTTTGGTTTGGAAAATTATAGTTATTTTTCATAAAAACACATTACATGTCATAAATTATCATTGTCTTTTTAAATGGATTTCATAAATACATATTTTAATCTTCATGGGTTTAATTCTTAACATGAAAAATATAGACAGATATAACCCATGTTTAAAAAGCTCTTTGTGCCCTCAACAATTTTAAGAGTGTAAAGAGGCTCTGTGACCAGGAAGTTTGAGAACTGCTGCACTGTGTAGTGCCAGCTTCCTCCACCCACGAGAAATGGACACTGAAGTCTTGCAGTGGCTGGGACAGCATCAGAAAGGAGGCCATTTGTGAGCTGTTGTTTAAAGGATCTATAGAAGTTTATCTAGGGGAGTTGTGTTCTCCTTAGCCAGCTCTCTAAAAGAGTGTGATGCATGTTGAGTAGTATAGTGGAGGAACTCTGGACCAGGAATCAGAAAATAGGATGCTCCCATTTCATGATACAGAGCCATTGGTTTATCTCCATGGGTTTCCTGACCTATAAAATGCAGACATTAGATTAGATCCATCTCTGAGGTCCTATATATATTAAATATTTAACAATGAAAGGCTAAGCATAGCTTTCAATCTACAGGGAATTAAAAAATAATTTTAAAGATAATTTGCACATTAACACGAAAAAACTTTATATTGAGAGTCACTAAAAGTCATATTTTCAGAAATTTTTTGTAATATGAGCAATACTTTTAATATAATGTTAAAGGACAATGATATACAAAGTGATACAGTTTGATCCTAAATTTACTAGGAGAAGTCTATGTGTGCATATTTTTACAAATAGTTAATTCTGGATGATAGGATTACTGATGTTTGATACTTTCTCCTTTATAATGTTCTATTTTCTGAGCCAAATCAGAAAGATTTTATTTCTTATATCTTGGGATTACTTATTTCTTTTTTTTTTTTTTTTTTACTTATTTCTTATATCATTGTAAAATAAGGTATCATTTTCCATCTACGTGTGAAGCCAAAAAATTATCTGCCCATTATTCTAGGAGTTAGGAATGGAATATTCAGCTTCTTTACCATTAAGACCACTAACCACCTTTTCTGATTGCTTTATTCTTTGAACTCCAGGTATCAGGGTTCAAACGTCTTTCCTTGATCAAACCCTGGAAACATGGCCCAGTGTGGGTCAGAGCCCGGAGATTTCCTCTGGGCTCCTGGACTTTGAGCCAGAGGCCACATTTCCCCTGCCTTCCTTGCAGGCGGTGCGGCCACGTGAGTGCTGTTCAGCTAAGGAAGGCAGGCGGCAGTGTTAGTGCAGCTGCTGCATCACATCAGGAAGCTGCTTACACCCACTTTCTCTTTCCCACTTTTCACTGTCTGGAAAATGGCAAGCACTGGAGAAGCCTGCTTGGACCCTGAGATGATATTTATTTGTTGAGAATGACAGAGTCGTCTAAGGAGTCTGGGATGAGGTAGCCTCATAGCGTGATGACACTTCATTTGCCCTGGGCTGTCTGGCTAGCTATGGACCGTTATGAGAGGGAGTAATAAACTTCTAGATTATTGAAACAACTTGTCTATGCATCTCTTTGTTACAGTTTTGCTTGTACCAAAACTAATGCATAGGTAAAGACAGTTTCTTGATGGCTCAACTAAGTAGCAAAAATATTGCTTCTTCTGTATTCATAAGTTTGGCTCTCAGAATTTCAAGGACTAATTAATCATCAAGAAACAAAATCAATGACCATTATAGCCCTATCAAAAAGCATTGACAGAGCTATGATTTGCAGTTATTTTTCTGCAAGTCTTGAAATGCACCTTGTCTGAACATACAAATATCACCCTTAGGATGATTTCTTTCGCTAGTAAAGTATTCCATTTGATTATAAACACTTCTTTTTTCTTGTCATCATTTCTTCCACTGGATTAATAGAATCTGAATTAATTGATTGGGTGGATGTGAAGTTGAAAGCCCAGATAATTAGAAACCAGTATAAGCATTTTTCTTACAATCACGTAGTTCATAAACTCAAAGGCTTTGGATAATATACCCTGTGAGTCACTCTCTTGGGACCAACATAAACAGAGAAAAAACAGAGAAATGAGACAGAAGAGTAGGACCACCACATATCTAAAGCTTGAAGCAATAGAAAACATTTTGACTGTAGGCTTAAAACTGGGCCTGAAAGACAATCCCATTAAATTCATTGAACTAGAAGAAAATTGGCAAATAATACAAAAAAATCAGAGCATGTCCACACAGTACAAAATTATATGGCAAACTACCCGGTTCATTTGATCTGCAGAGACATCCACAGGAGAAAAATATAAGGTTTTTCTTAATCTACTTGGAAACTTAATCATTTTCTATTTTGATATCAGAATCTACTGTGATATCTTGGTCCCAAATCTCATTTAATTAATGATCTTCTCTTTATCCTTGAAGACCAACTAATGCGTTCCACTTAAACAGGTGGAGAATTGCAGAACGACTGTGCAGCATTACAAGATTGTGTTAAGACACTGACTGCCACATTAGAAAAAAATTTGGGACATATAGGAATAACATTTATCAGTTTTGGGCAGGTTGGAGGAAGGGGATGAGTATATACATACATAATGAGTTCGATGCGCACCATCTGGGGGATGGACACGCTTGAAGCTCTGACTGGGGGAAGGGAGGGCAAGGGCAATATACGTAACCTTAACATTTGTACCCGCATAATATGCTGAAAAAAATAAATAAGTAAAAAAAGAAAGAAAGAAAAAAAAATTTTTCCCTGGGGCTACAGTATTTTATTAAAACAAACGATCCTTTCTAATTTGTCATTTTTTATTGTTTTCTATACATGAATTATATGCAGTGCAATCCACATTTCTAGAATTGTCAATATTAATTGTGACAGTAAGAACATCAGCAAGATTTTCACAGACCAACTGCAGAATTTTGCTTCACAAGACTCCAGGCTTAAAACTAGCTTGAGTTAAATACAACTCACATGGCAGTCAATGTGTTAAACTTTATTCAGGTTTCAGTTGTACTTGTTGGACAAAACAGGTGGTCATTTTGGGAGCTGCTCTCACATGCCTTGTTCTCCAGCTGCAGCCACGCTCCCCCTCCCACGCCATGCTGCCCGGCACTCCCCCTCCAGAGCAGCAGTTCCTCCCATTTGGGAAGCTGGGGATCCCTTGAGGACCTGGGCAAACATTCCCCCAGACACCCCATAAGCTCACGTACATCATTTCTCATACAATTTCAGGTGGCTAACAGGCCTTCCCAAACCCATTCTGGATCTTGAGTCTACGATCACTGCCAGGCTCCGGTCTCAGCGCATACAATCCCACGGCCTCGGCCTTCCTATATAAAACTACCCTGCTTAGGAAGCCTCCGGGGAGCACAAAGGAGGCGAAGCAAGTACACAAGGAGGGGTCTGGGTAAGTCCTACAGGCAAAGATCTGTCACAGATCATTCTAGACAAACTCATCCACTCAGCGGACGAGGACATAGAGCCAGAATGCCCATGGAGAGCCTGGGGTCACCGGGTCGGGAACAGGCCGTCTAGCCTGAGAGCCAGGCGGGGCCCTCCGGTGCAGAGGCTCTGCCTCCTCCCGCGTGCAGGGACAGGTGCGGGCGCCGCTGGAGTGCAGGGGCCAGTAAACAGCACTTCTTTCTTCTCCACGGCCGTGTATCACCAGCTGGAAATGATCATGTTATCTTTATTCCTGATGAGTCGGTTTGAGGGCGTGGCTCTGTGTGTGCATCCCAGGGTCCTGCCCTAGCCCACCCGGCTCTCGTTTGGATCACCATCCCATCCCGGGAGGAGATCGCAGCTGCAGAGCAGGGCTGCGGCAGGGGCTGCGGGAGAGCGGAGGGAGTGAGCCTCCCGTGCTTCCTCACTGCTGAGAGAGTGACTCCGCCAGTCAGGTGCACACTCCTCCACTGGGGAAGAAGAAAGGGACCGGCAGAAGGCCCAGAATGTTCCTTGGAGTGGAGCCCCCTTCACCTGGAAACACAAAACCTGACGTAGAGTGGGAACATACGTGAGCTACCTCTCTACTTCCCAGGGCTGGCCACAGCTTTTTATCTTGCCAGTACACAGTGGCAGTCACAGCCCAGTGAGTCCACGGGACAGGCTTGCCTAACGCACACGCGTGGGCAACCTAACATCACACATGTGTAGGCAGGGACGGCAGGGCAGCCATCCCATCTGGGATGGACAGACTGAGTTCACTTCGCATAAAAACACTAAGCTTCCATGATTCAATGGCACTGTGTTCCCTGCAGGTCACTGGTCTCTCCTCATGCTTGGGGTCAAATCTCTGGGCAGACTGGGCCCTCGCTCTGACAAGCACTCTTGCACTGATTCCACTTGGCAGTGACAGTATTGCCAGTCACCAAGGAGAGGGGTCTCTACACCCAGAGGGGGACTCAGTTCCCATCAAGGCAGACTCGCACCTAGAGGTCCGGGCTCTGTCCCCAGAGAACTCTGTGTGTATGTTGTGTGTGTGTGTGTGTGTGTGAGAGAGAGAGAGAGAAAAAGAGAGAGAGAGAAAACCTCCCAGCCAAAATCAGGTTAAGTTATAGGCATCATTAAATTATGTTTTGGCATAAACTTAAAACATCTCTCACCCTAACTTCTGGGATAACAGCCTAAAGGTATTGTCCGTTCCCAGGGCCCTTCTAAGGCAACTAACCTAATGAAAATAAATATTTATACAGCGATCTAGAGATTTCAATACATTAGGAGAAAGATTGTATATATTATTCTAAACTATAAATTTTTTATGAAAATTGAGTCACTTAGGTCAATTTTTTTTTGGTAAATCATTTTTATAGAAGGATATCCAAATGGATAATTTGGCCAATAAAGAGTGGTTAGCATTCTTACCCAATTTGTATATGAAAAAGTCTAAGTTAAAGTTCCTACAATACATGCTCTGATTTTACCAGAAAACATCTCAGATTAGAAGCAGAGTTTTTAAGACATTGTTTATTTTTTATTATAAATATAACAAGTGCTCATTAAAGATAATTTGAGAAATATCTTTAAAATATAATGGATAATGCTTTACCCATGCCCATTGTTCAGTTATAACCAACATTAAAATTTAGATGAATTTCTATAGTTTTATGCATACATTTTTGATCATGTGTGTATATATACATACATATATATGTGTGAGTGTGTGTGTATATATATATTGTGTGTATACACACACACACAGCCAAAACTTTGGTTACATCAATTTACCTATATACTTATTTGCTTTTCTCACATAACGCTGATGGCAGAGATAGCCAGCTCTCCACCTTCTACAGAGTACAGATGTTCCTAGGATGACATTTCCTAGGAAATGTCACCCAGCATCCAGGTGCCAAGGGACTGAGTCCAGGCTTATGGAATATAGTGAAAGTGAAGATGCCATCTCAGGTCTGGTCCAAATAAACCTCCCGCATGGTCCTCTTAGGCTCCCCCTCTTTTCAAGTTGGATATTAGCGCCAGGCCAGCCACAGGCACCGTGCATTGCAGACATCAGAGCCTCCATCAGTCTGAGTACCTGGACCCCAGCTGCATGTAGCACCCTTCCTTGCCTCATCGGCTGCAGGTGACAGGTGTATGAAGGGACAAGACAGGGGATCTCAGTGTTACAGAAGTTCATGTTAACAAGTAAAACAACACATCCAAAGATGTCTTGAAGCTTAATACATAATTCAAGAATACAGTTTAAGTTACTCTTTTAATGATAAGGTTCATATATGTAAGCATAACATGAAAGACAAATGCCTCGTTTCAGATAGATTTGCTTTTACACACGGGTGAAATAATCACAATGATTGCTTTGCTTTCAACTTGACCTGTAACTTCAGGGGTCACAGACACGAATGGATAGCAATGACAATGCCCGTTCTGCCATGTTTGTATTGCTAGAGTAACCTTGCCAAATCATTTAAAAAGGGCATTTATTAACAAACATC
This sequence comes from Cheirogaleus medius, assembly GCA_008086735.1. NCBI lineage: Eukaryota > Metazoa > Chordata > Mammalia > Primates > Cheirogaleidae > Cheirogaleus > Cheirogaleus medius. The sequence continues at coordinate 9,101,360 of VBSM01001124.1, read as the reverse complement.
TTTCATTTGACAAGCAAAAATGGGATTTGAGAGAAAAACTGATGTAAGTATAAGGGCCCATTCAGATCACGATCAATTGGCATATCCTGAAAGCATGTGTCATTTATTTGCTCCCTCTCTCTGTCTCGCATGAAGCTGTCCTCTGAGTCATTCATCACCAGCAACAGCTGAAGACATAAGGTGTCCCCACCAGATGCAGCCTCGGCCTGAATGCAGTAGCTTTGCGTTCTTAGTCCATCTATAACAACAGAGACAGCTGTAGCACTCCTAAAAATAGTCTGGATCTCAGCACTTGCAGCCTCTCCTGTGTTGTTACAACGCCCATTGTCACCACTGTTTATACTCCTGGTGCCAGATGTTCCTACAGCTCACAGGACCCACATTACATTTGTGAGAGTGATCTCTGTCATCTGCCTTAAACTCCCTCTGAAAAATCCAAACAAAACATATTTCATGAGAGATCTCCGTTACAAAGGCAATTTTAAGGTTTTTTAAAATTTAACAACCACATTTCACGTCATCTGTGGTGAAAGGTCTTAGTGGCACACCACCTGCCCCCTCATTCTCTCAAACCCTCAAGATCACTAGAGATCCAGCTGATATGCTGGAGGCTGGTCTCTACCTGCAGGCAGCAGACTCTCTTGGACATAGAGTGCCTGTCCTGCCCTTAATTTCATTATATACAGTAGAAGTATTTATTTGAAAGGTCCAATACCTGACATTCCAAGACCAGATTTCTGGGACTGAGATGTCATAGTGCTGAAGTCCTAGCTAGAGCAATCAGGACAGAGAAAGAAATTAAGGGTAGGCAAATCAGGAAAGAGAAGGTCAAACTATCACTTTTTGCAGACTATATGATCTTATACCTAGAAGACCCCAAAGATTCCAGGAAAAGACTTCTGGAATTGATAAATAAATTCAGCAAAGTCTCAGGTTACAAAATCAATGTACACAAATCAGTAGTATTCCTATACACCAACAACAGTGAAGCTGAGAGTCAAATCAAAGACTCAATACGATTCACAATTGTTACAAAGAAAATAAAATACCCGTAGGAATATACTTAACCATGGAGGTGAAAGACCTCTATAAAGAGAACTACAAAACACTGAGGAAAGAAATCACAGATGATACAAACAAGTGAAAAAAACATCTCATACTTATAGATAGGTAGAATCAGCATTATAAAATGTACATACTACCCAAAGTAATGCAATTCATATCAAAATACCAACATCATATTTCACAGATCTAGAAAAAATAATTGCACGCTTCATGTGGAACCAAAAAAGAGCCCGAATAGCCAAAGCAATCTTAAGCAAAAGGAACAAATTGGGAGGCAGACTATACTACAAAGTTATAGTAACTAAATCACCCTGGTATTGTCACAAAAATAGAGACATAGACCAGTGGAACAGAACAGAAAACTCAGATATAAAACCATCCACCTACAGCCTAACTGGTCTTTGACAAAGCAGACAATACACATTGGGGGAAAGAATCCCTGGTCAATAAATGGTGCTGGGAAAATTGGATAGCCACATGCAGAAGAATGAAACAGGACCCCTATCTCTTACCACTTACTGAAATTAATTCAAGATGGATAAAGGACTTAGATGTAAAGCATGAAGCCATAAGAATTCTAGAAGAAAATATGGGAACAATTCTTCTAGATATTTGGCCTGGGTAAAGAATTTATGAAGAAAACCCCCAAAACAATCACATCAACAACAAAAATAAATAAATGGAACTTGATTAAATTAAAAAGCTTTTACACAACCAGGGAAATAATTAACAGAGCAAATAAACAACCTATACGATGGGAGAAAATATTCACAAGCTATACATCTGGATAAGGGACTAACAACCAGAATCTATGAAAAACTCAAGCAAATCAGCAAGTAAAACTGAAACAACCACATTAAAAAGTAGGCAAAAGACATGAACAGAGACTTTTCAAAAGAAGATAGACAAATGGCAAGTAAACATATGAAAAAATACTCAACGTCACTAATCATCAGGGAAATGCAAATGAGATAGCACCTTACTCCAGTCAGAATGGCCTTTATTGAAAAGTCCAAAAACAATAGATGCAGAGACCTGTTGGTGAGACTACAAATTAGTATAACCTCTATGGAAAACAGTATGGAGATTCCTCAAAGAACTAAAAGTCAACCTACCCTTTGATCTAGCAATCCCACTTCTGGGAGTTTACCCAAAGGAAAAGAAGACATTTTATCAAAAAGATACCTGCACACAAATGTTTATTACAACACAATTCACAATTGCAAAAATGTGGAAACAACCCAAGTGCCCATCACTTCATGAGTGAATTAACAAAATATGGTATATGTATACTATGGAATACTACTCAGCCACAAAAAGGATGAATTAATGCCTTTTGCAGCAATTTGGATGAAACTGGAGATCATTACTCTAAGTGAAATATCTAAAGAATGGAAAACAAACACCACATGTACTTACTACTAAATTGGACCTAACCAAGAGCACACATGTGTATAGAGAGAAGTAAAACTCAACAGAAATCAACTGGGGGGGAGGGGAGGAGGAGAGGACAGGTTGAAGACTTACCTAACAGGTATAATGAACAATATCTGGGTGACGGGTACTCTTATAACCATGACTCAAGTATTATAAAAGCAATCCATGTATCCAAAATACCAAAACTATTTATACCCTGTAATACTTTGAACATTTTTTTAAAATGATGAAAAATTCAAAAAAGGTTCATGTCTCTCCTATCAAAACTCACGTTGCCAAATATTAGCTATGCTTACACCACCCTTTAAAAAATACTATTTTATAGTTCCCATTTTTTTCACAAATTAAATAATAAATGTGAAGTTTTGAAAATACAAAAAAAGAACACAATGATAAAAAAAATTTTCAAAAAAACTTTTAAGAAATGGTCTCACCTCTTGCCTTTCTAGAGAGAACAGGTAGCAGTTACCTGTCCTTACCTCCACCAGTTTGAATATATGACTAGATATTTTCTTGAAAAATAACTTGAATAATGAGAACCTTGTGCAAAGACCACAAACCATGTTCAATCATTACAATATCATTTTTTAAATTTTTCATAAAAATTATGTTATTTGGAAGCAATCTCCTACTATAATTCACTTAATTTATCTTTCCAAACAGCCACTATCAAAGTTCTCAAAAGTGGATCCAAACTAGAGCATCATAAGAGCACAATTTGAAATATATATGTATGTATGTGTGTGTATGTGTACGTGTGCGTATGTGTACGTGTGTGTGTGCATGTAGCCAAAACTTTGGTTATATCAGCTCTTAGATGTACTATTGTTACTTTCAACTCATAAGTTCTAATTAAATATTTTATCCTTTCCCCAAAACCTTCATGTCCCCCTCTCTAATGGTGAACAGAGCTATCATCCACCAATCACTCAAGCCAAAACCTCCCTTTTCCACATCATTCTTTTTCCAAAGCTTAAACACTTTTTGTTTATTCTGTCTTCTCGATATTTTTCCACTCAATATCCTTCTCTCCATTTTCACTACCATTCAGTCAACGAATACTAAATGTTTATTGAACACCTAATAAATAATGTGGTGGGTAGGTACTGTCCAAAAATGATTAGACATAGTCTCTACCTTCAAGATCAAAGTCTATGAAGAGAGAAAAACATACAAAAAATAAGCTCAAAGTCAATCATCATACTCATCATCATTATAGGTAAAATGTATTGAGTATTTATGTGTCAGGCTCTGTCACACTGAATTCCTCAAATGACCCTAACAACTAAGTACTGTCATTATCATCCTAAGTAGGAAATCAATGGGGCTTAGACAAGTCAGTGTAGCAAGGTTACAGAATACAAGAACAATAGACAAAAAGTGATTGTTTCTGTATACTAACAACAGATGATTAGAAATTAACTTTATAATAAAACGCCATTTACAATAGCATCACAAACTATTAACTGCTTTAGGATAAATATGACAAAAGATGTGAAAGATCTGTCATAGTAGGCACCATTCTAAAATGACCCTCCATGAGTTGTGCCCTTGTGTAGTTCCCTGCCCTTGAGTGTGAGTGGGACCTTTAACTGGCTTCTAACAAATAGAGTATGAAAAGATGAAGGGATTTTGCAGATAGATTTAAAGTCACTAATAAGTTGATGAAATTAATCAGAAGGGAGATTACAGATGGTCCTGACCTACTCCAGTGAGTGGTTTAAAAGACAGTCTAGAAGCAGCAAGAAAGACTCCCTCATAGTGCGTGTCTCTCTCTCTCTCTCTGCTCTCCCCTCTCTCTCTCTCCTCCCCCACCATCCCTCGCTGGACCATTGCTCCTACAGCTGCACAGAAATGAACACGGAGCACAACCAGCTGAGTGTGAAAGACACACTCGAGCCTTCGGTGAGACTGCGACCCAAACACACACCTCGACTGCAGCCTTGGGAAACCCTGCCAGGCTCTAGCCAAGCTGTGCCTAGATTCCCTTTTCCAGAGAATAAATGTGCATTGTTTTCAGCTGCTAAGTTTGTAGTAATTTGCAGCATAGAAAATGAATACACTTGCACAGAAAACTATAAGAAAAATTAAAGAAGACCTAAATGACTGGAGAGATACACCACGTCATTTGGTCTTATGGTTCAGAAAACTCAATATTGTTAAAATGTCAACTCTCCCTCCACTGAACTATAGAGTCAGTGTAATTGCAGTCGATAGCCCAGCACGCTCGCTTTGTATAGAAACTGACAAACTGATGCTAAAATTCACATGGAAGTTCCAAGGACATACAATAGCCAAAAAAACTTTGAAAAAGAACAAAATTGGAGGACTAATTCAGTCTGCTATCAAGATTTATTATAAAGTTTCAGTAACAAGACATATTGTATTGCATTAAGATTGACAGATCAATGAAAGAATAGTCAGAAATATACTGACACATATATGAACAACTGATTTTTAACAAAGATGCAGAGGCAAATCATTGGGGGGAATATTATCTAGAACAATAGGATATCTACATTAAAAAAGAAACCTCAATATATAATGCCCACTAAATACAAAAATTAACTCAAAATGGATCACAAATTTAAATATAAAACTTAAAAACATAAAAATTTTAAAAGAAAACATAAAGGAACATTATATGACCTTGAATTAACCAAATTGTTGAATATGCTACTAAAAAGAACACATTGATAATTTGGACTTTATCAGAATCAAAAACATCTACTCTTTGAAAAACACTGTTAAGAGCATAAAAAGACAACTCACAAACTGAGAGACAATATTTTCAAATATTATCTGGTACAAGACTTGAGAAAGAAAGAAGTGTATAAGAAAGAAGTGTAAAACAATGGGCAAAGAATTTGAACAGCCATCTCACCAAAGGAGATAATATGTATTGCTCATAAACACATGAAAAGATGCTCAACATCGTTAGTTATTAGACAAATGCAAATAAAAATCACAATGAGATACCACTACATACTATTATAGAATGACCAAAATAAAAAGACTGATCACATCAAGGGTTGGTGAGTCTATGGAAGAACTTGAACTCTCATTACTGCTGGTAGAAATGTAAAAATTCCATTTGAGCCACTTTGGCAAACAGTTTGGCAGTTTCTTAAAAAAGTTGAACACATACTCATCATCATATGGTTCAGCCATCCCACTGCTAGATCCTTCCCCAAGAGAAATGAAAGCATATGTCTGTGTAAAGAATTGTCTATGAATATTCATAGCAGCTGTATTTGTAAGATCCAAACACTAGAAACAACAACTGGCGAGATTATTAGATCAAGAATAAGCAGTGGAAATAATAGGGAGGGAGGAACTCCTTTCAGGTAGAAAGAGCTTAGGCAGAGATGTGGAGAAGAAAATCAGCATGGTAAATTTATGAGACTAAAAGCATCATCTGCATTTGTGGAGCTATAAATGTTCCTGAGATGACAGTCATAGGCTCACACAGAGCCTATGTACAATGCTTGAGAGCAAGACTTCACACTGAAGAATTTTAAGCGGGGCAGTGACAAGCTAACGTTTTTATTTTTGGTTATATACTCTGACGGCAGAGACAAAATAAGAAACCTTGATCATCGAGATTAAAAAAGTAGACTTTTGCGATATATATTTAAGAGACAACATTCAATGATTAATTAATGTCTTAAGAGAAAAAGTCAAATTCCCCGTGCTGCTAAGCTGGCTTCACTGGGTCTCGGGGGAGAGAGAATGCAGAGCAGCCGGTTTGATGAGTTGTGGACATGCTGGATTTGAGGATTATCTTTCCTGGCTAGGAAGAGATATCTAGCAGTCAAAGTACATATGAATCTAAAACCCGGGGAAGTAGACTCACTTAAGAATAACTGCAGTTGTCAGAGAGCCAGGGATGGAACCGCAAAGAACACCATCACTATTTCTGATACGTGTTGCTACCTGCTGCAGGCACTGGGCTCTGAGTGTTAACTGGGTTGGTTCGTGGAATCTACGTTATGCTATCATGAATAGGCCTTACCGTCATTCTCCTTGCAACCATCTTAGCCAGCTCATAATTAAAGAAGAACTGAAAATTCTAAAATAAGTCAAAAATATATAGATTGTTATTATTCTCCTGCTTCTCAATGGCATGACAGGCTTAAATGTCGCTTGTGTCACTTGTGTGTGACAGCACTGAAGGTTTTCATAGGAAGGGAAATTAAGATGAAGATACTTTATAAGTATAGTACTGTGTGGTCACAGAAAAGAAAGGAGTAAAGGGAGTGGAGGAGGCAGCCAGAGCGAGGTGAAGGAAACCGACTGGAGTTTCAGCAGAAAATAATCTGGAGGGGGCAGGGGCTGTGAGCTGGTGTAGCTGTCCAGGCTCCTGATCGCAAGTAGTCCTGTGGTTCAGAAAGGAATCGAATCTTTAAGGGTCTGGCAGGAAAGAAAACAATGTTTTTAATAAAAAGGATAATCTGGGAATTTCAATGTTGATAGAATCAATATAATAATAGATAATTTTAAAGAGAAAACATTTAATTACAAAGAGATCCAACAAAACAAGAACTAAAAGAAACTGTTCGTTGGAATTGCTAGGTGACCTTAGCAAATGTTAGCAGAATTGGCAGGGATAGTTTTATGTGTGTACACTTATATAGAAACATGTAAGTGTGCACACAGAGAATACATATCAACTTCAGGACAGTGGTTACCTCTGGAGAGGAAGAAGAAGGGGTAGTAAGTAGGAGGATGTTTTAGCTATGCCTGTAAATTTTCATCTCAAAAATCTTGAATCAAATGCAGCTAAACATTACCTTTATTAAGCCTGTGTGTTGGGTATACACGTATGTCTGTATTATTGTTTTCTATACCTTTCTGTACTTAAGTGATTTTATAATTTTTAATAGTGAATAGGAAATGAGAATGTTGAGTTTGAAATATTCCTCTTAGTAATGACTAATGGGGCAAGGTCTCCAAAGAAAACAAGAGAGGAATCATGTCACAACATCTGATCTTAGAGAAAACTAAGTAAGGGGATTGTGACTGTCACTAGATATACAGGAGAATGTGATATTCAAGCTCTAAAAGGGGGCTCTAGTCACCCCTTAGTCTACCGCCTCCCACAGTGCCCACAGACATCCTGCCACATGAAAATCTGATGATGTTATCCTCCTGCTGCTTGCATATAGTCAGCAGTTGCCTTTCGTCCTGAGGATAAAAACACAAACTCTTTTCATGGCAATATGTTCCCTGCCAATTTTGCCAACCTCATCAATCACCTTCCTTTCTCTCTCTTTGTTTATATCTCTTCTCAACCCAGAAAACAACACTGCAGACACACCAAACTTCACTTAGTCATCTGAACTTGCCCTTGTATTTGGTGGTTTCATGATTAGGAAGATGTGGCTGCTTCTTTTCAGAATGTCCTTTTCTGCCCTGCGTCTTAGCCACCACACCAAGCTCAAGAAAATCAGTAAAATCTGCCCTAACCCTAACTGCCTGGGCTGGTCATCTCCCTTTTCATGTCAACACTGAATCCTTTAAAAGAACTTATCACAGTGTGTTGCAATCAGGGGTTCATGTAACTGGCTCACCCACTGGGCTGAGCTAAATAAATGAATGAAGACACTTACATTTATGTGGACATCAAGCTTTTATATTTAGTAAGGTAATTTATGATCTGACTTTCTCAAAATTTTTTTTTAATTTAACAGAATTTAATTGAGCAAAAAGCAATTCACATATTGGGCAGCCCCCAGGGCAAGAATAGGTTCAGAGAAACTCCAAGGCTGCCATTTCTTAGAATTTCGTAAACTCTGCAATGTCATTCCTATCTTCCAGGATTAGATCTAATATGCAGTAATAGAGAAAGAAATTTGCCCTATTTTTTCAGTAAATGTGTAAGTACAATTGCTCAAAACTTGTTTTTCAAAGTAAGTCTATGGAGCCATACTTTTCTAAAAATGCAATTATTGTTTCAGTAAGTAAATTAGTTTGTAAGTCAAATACATGATCTAAATTACAAGGTCTCTTAGGCTCTGAAATCCATTACATTCATTCTATAGGGCTTGCTTGGTCTGGAAGAGTTGATTTTCTTTTAATGAGTGAGAAATTACTTATACAGACTGATTATTTTACCATAATAGTAGGACTCCTTATTTCACTTCTGTATCTGCATTTGTTTCTAGAATTCATTGTTATACATTTAATGAAGAGCTGTTAATTATACGAGTAAAGATTGTGTTTTCCTCTCAAATACTTCACATGACGCACTTGATTAAGAAAGGCATAGAGGTCTGCTTCTTAGGAGGACATTTACAAATTATTCAGAGCTTTAACCAATTAAGAATGTGTTCCAGGAAATCTCATTATTACAGAAACATCAAATTAAACTTTGGATGGGTTTATAACTTAATCACTCAGGGTGAGCTTCATGATGCTTAATTTCTCCTGGGTTTGCTTAATTATGAACTTCTAGTGTATTTATAATTATCATTAATCTTAACTTGGCAATTGTACATATACTTATTTTTTAAATTTATCACCACAAGGCTGTAGCAGATATTTTCATACCTATTCATGCTTCCCGAATAGACTTTGGAGTTGTTTATCTATCGTATGCTCTCTATAAAACTATGTATTATTGGTTCACTCCATATTATCTCACTTAAAAACCACACAATACCACTATAGGACTACCTGTCATTATCTTCATTTTATAGATAGAAAATAAAAAACAAGGCTGGTGGGGTTAGAGAACTTACCCTGGTTCCAGTACCAGAAGTGGTAGGACCAGGATTTGCATTCATGCCTTCCTGATTCTAGAGCTTGTGCGTCTCAGCCATTGCCGTGCTGGAAGCGCCTTTGGCAGAGTCACCTACCTGAGCTTCATCACTGTGACCTCCACAGCTCGCAGACCTGCACTGGCAAGTAGCAGGTGCTGAACACTGTCTGGCAGAATGAATGAATGAATGAATGAATGAATAAACACTTGCAAAATAAAGTTTTATGAGACTACATAATGCATAATTCTCAAAACAAACCTGGAATATATATGAATATCATTCCAATTCTGCAAGAGAGGAAACCAAACGTTAACAGCATAGCTAAGTATACGTAGTAACCGGCAGGTTTGAGTCATAGCAGGTGTTTTGTTCCCACAGCGGGCACTGTCTGCCCGCAGCTCACCGTCCTGCACTGCAGAGAGAGGGGCTCATGAAGCACGGCTCAGAGAAGCTGACGGCACAGTGGCGAGGAGCATGGCCCGCATGTCCATGCAGACTCTGAACAAGACCCAAATCCCCACTTATGCATCATCTCTTATTTTCTGCACTCCTTTTGCTAAAGAATCAGAACCCCCCAATGTGGAAAGCTCATGCCGCTAGTGACACACGACTTGTATGTCGGTGGTACAAAGACAAAGCATTCGTAACATCACGTCACAGACTGCAAGGGCTACTCCCTCCTCAATGATCTTTTAATTCTTATGATCACATCAAAAAGAAAGTCTCCAGTCATTTTTAACAAAATCACTTATTCAGCTCACTTTGTTAACAAAAGAAAGATCAGGCAATAGTAATAAGTAAGAATTTAATTTAAATGTTCTGTTTTCATTCCATGCATTTTGATGTTTACTTTATATACTTAGTGAGAAATATTTATGTTCAATTTTATGGTACTGGTATCGTATTTACTTTTTAAACAAGTTTATTGAAGTTGGAAAAGTGCCAAGCTAGCAAAAGACAGCAAATAACCCAAAAGTCCACCAAGAGAAGACTGGCTGAATAAATTATACACATCCACACAAAGGAGTACTATGCAGCTGTGAAAGGAATGAGAAATATCTCTACAAATACCCTAAGGAAACCCCAGAGTATGTTAAGTGAAAAAAAGAAAAGTGAATAAAAGTGCATATAGTAGGCTATCATTTTCTAAGAAGTGAGAGAATACACATATATAGGTATATATATATTATACACACATATATGTATATATACCTATATAAATAAATACATACACTGGAAACTACAAAAAAACTCATCTAAAGGGGGAAGAGGTGACATGGTAGAGGCACCAAGGACAGAAGGCAGTCTTATATGAATATATTTTATTTCAAAGATTTGACTTCAGAAACATGTAAATGTTTTACATAATGATAAAGTAAAATTAGTGAATGCTGCTTCCAAGAAAATGAAATAGACATATTTTTCCATGTCTCTCCTACTAACCACAACTAAAGACCCTGCATGTTACATATAAACATAAGAAGGCTGAAAGACAGAGAGAAGCAGCATACTGGCAAGGGACCTCAAGACTTGAGGAATGGCTTAGTAATGAATTTTCTTTTTGCCTCAAATACCCACCCTGATTGAATACTAGAGAAGCTGGCCACTCAGGAATGCCAACGGACACAGACAAAAAAATCTCCAAGAGAAACCTGCTCTTCAACTTAAAAATAGAAAAGGGTCAGCCTAGCAAAAGAGAAAATGTTTAGACAATAACCATTCCATTCCAGCCCAACACTACAGAAAATAGCTACAGCCCCACCCACGCCTGCCAGCCCCGGCCAAGTGGAGACCTAGACACACCCCAGGCTGTCATGAAGCATCAGTCACCCCTCCTCCAGGGAGGTGTTAAGGAAAGACAAGTGGATAACTTGAACTTTCATCCCTGCTCCTTTCCCCATCCCCTAGTGCCAGTGGAAAGCACATGGAAAGCCTGGACTTTAACCCACACTAGTGGTAATGCTGTTCCCCACACTCTCCAGGCTGTGGTGGTATCTGAGGAGGCTTAGTGAACAGTCAAGACTTCCTTCAGTGCTCAGCAGTGATCAGCACCCTCCCCCATGCAGTCAGTGGTGACCACATGTGGAGAAGTAATAAAGTGCCCCTCTTTTTCTCAGACTTAGTGTTATAAAAGAGGTAAATGGGGAGCCTGAACTTCCAGCCCTGCCCAGCAATGCCAAGGAGCCCCTTCTCCCCAGATGTTAACAGTATCTGAGTAAAGGACCTGGACTTTCACCCCCATTTAGAAGTAGCAGGACAGTGCTCTCCACAACCATGAAGCAGTCTCAGAGGAGACCTAAAACACAAGATTTTAATAATAGGAATCTTGTAATACCCAACATTTTCAAGTTTCAATTGAAAATCACTCATCATACCAAGAACCAGCAGTTTCTTAAACTGAATTTTAAAAAATTGAAAGCATTCCCACTTAGAGCTAGAGCCATAAAAGGTTGCCCACTATAACTACTTCTATTCAACATAGTGCTGGAAGTCCTAACCACAGCAATCAGACAAGAGAAGGAAATCAAGGGTATCTTAATCAGGGCAGAAGAGGTAAAACCATCGCTCTTTGCTGACAATATGATCTTATATCCAGAAAACTCCAAAGATTCTGCCAAGAGACTACTGAAATTGATAAATAAATTCAGCAAAAAAGTCTCAGGTTACAAAATCAATGTACACAAATCTGTAGCATTCCTATACACTAACAACAGTAAAGCTGAGAAGCAAATCAAAGACTCAATATCATTCACAATTGTTACAAAGAAAATAAAATACCTGGGAATATATTTAACTAAGGAGGTGAAAGAACTTTACAGGGAGAATTACAAAACACTGAGGAAGGAAATAGCAGAGGATGTAAACAAGTGCAAAACCATACCATGCTCATGGGTCAGCAGAATCAACATTGTTAAAATTTCTATACTATCCAAAGTGATCTGTAGGTTCAGTGCAATCCATATTAAAATACCAATATCATTTTTCAGGTCTAAAAATAATAAATAATTCTATACTTCATATGTAACCAGAAAAGACCCTGTATAGCAAAAGCAACCTTAAGCAAAAAGAATGTTTATAGTAGCACAATTCACAATTGCAAAGATGTGGAAACAACCCAAGTGTCCATCAATACATGAGTGAATTCATAAAATGTGGTATGTGGTGCAGCAGAGTCACACAGCGGAAGCGTGCTGGGCCCATAAAATGTGGTATGTGTATACCATGGAGTTCTACTCAGCCATAAAAAATTGTGAACTAATACCTTTTGCATTAACCTGGATGGAACTGGAGACCATTATTCTAAGTGAAGTATCACAAGAATGGAAAAACAAACACCACATGTACTCACCATTAAATTGAAACTAATCAATCAACACTTATGTGCACATATAGAAATAACATTCATCAGAAATCAAGCAGGAGGAGGATGGGTAAATTCACACCTAATGGGTACAATGCACACTATCTGGGGGATGGGCACATTTTGACTCAAACAGTACAAAAACAATTTATGTAACCAAACGTTTCTACTCCTATAATATTCTGAAATTTAAAAAAAGAATATAAAGGAATAATAATAAATAAATAAAAAGACAATCAAAATAGGTCAATACTAAGATGCCATAAGACATTAGAATTATCTGACAAGCATTTTAAAGCACTCATTATAAAAAATGCTTCAACAAGCAAATATAACAACACTTAAATGATAAAACAGTAAGTCTCAGCAAAGAAATAGAAGATATAAATAAGAACCAAACAGAAATTTTAGAACTAAAACTACAATACCCAAAATACAAAAAACTTAAGGGATAGACTCAACAGGAAAATGGAAAAGACAAAGGAAAGAATCAATTAACTGGAAAACAGAACAATAGAAATTAACCAAGCTTATTAATAACAACAAGATGAATGCAGGGGAATAAAAAACAAAAATAACAAAGTTTTAAAAAGAATAAATGGATATGAAAAATAAAAGTGATATAATATATGTATAATTGTCCTTGAAATAGAAATTCAATAAGAGATAGAAAAATTATCAAAAAATATAATGATAAAGGGATTAATTCAACAAAAAGATAAATAATAGTAAATCTATATGCACCCAACAGCAGAGTGCCCAAATACATACAGCAAATATTAATAGATCTAAAGGGTAAGAAAGACTGCAAAACAAGAATAGTAGGGGAGCTCAGTATCACACTTTCAGCAATGGACAGATCACCCAAGCAGAAATTAACAAAGAAACATCAGAGTCAAACTATACTGTAGACCAAATGAGTGTAACAGAAGTTTACAGACTATTTCATCTAAATGCTTCAGGATACACGTTCTTCTTTTCAGCTCATGGATCATTCTCAAGCCTAGATTATATGTTAGGCCACAAAACAAGTCTTAAAAAATTTTTTAAAAATTGAAATTACATTAAGCATTTTCTTTCTGACCACAATGGAATAAAACCAGAAATCAATAACAAGAGAAACTTTGGAAACTGTACAAATACATGGAAATTAAACAACATTCTCCTAAATGACAAATGGATCAATGAAAAAATTAAGAAAGAAATTAGAAAATGTCTTCAAACAAATTAAAATGGAAACACAACATACCAGAACTTATAGGATACAGAAAAAGTGGTACTAAGAGGAAAATTTATGACAATAAATGCCTACATCAAAAAAAAAAGGCCCCAAATAGGCAGCATAACAATGCAACTCAAGAAACTAAAAAAGCAAGAACAAACCAAACTCAATATTAGCAGAATAAAAGAAATAATAAAGATTGGAGCATAAACACAATTAAGACTAAAAAATAAACAAAAGATCAGCAAATGAAAAGTTGGTTTCTTTAAAAAATACACAAAATCAACCAACTTTTAGCTAGATTAGCCAAGGAAAAAAGAGAGAAGATTCAAATAAGTAAAATCAGAGACAAAAAAGGAAGGATTACAACTGATATCACAAAAATACAAAGGATCATGGGAGACTCTTATGAGCAACTATAAACCAACAAATTGGAAAACCCAGAGGAAATGGATAAACTCTTGGACACATATAACCTACCGAGATTGAACCATGAAGAAATAGAAAACTTGAACAGACCAACGATGAGTAACAAGATTAAAACAATAACAAATGTTCTCCCATCAAAGAAAAGTCCAGGATCTAATGAATTCACTACTGAATTATACCAAACATTTAAAGAAGAACAATACCAATTCTACTCAAAGTCTCCAAAAAAAAATTGAAGAGAAGGGAATACTTCCAAACTCATTCTACAAAGTCAGCATTACCCTCATAACAAAATCAGACAAGGACAGAAAAGAAAGAAAGAAAGAAAGAAAACTACAGGCCAATATTATTGATGAACACAGATGCAAAAGTCCTCAACAAAATACTAGCAAACTGAATTGAACAACACATTAAAAAGTTCATTCATCACGATCAAGTGGAATTCATCCCAGGGATGTAGGGATAGTCCAATATATGCAAATCAATAAAAATGATACATCATATTGACAAAAGCAAGGACAAAAATACATTATCATTTCATTAGATGCTGAAAAAGCATTTGATGTAATTTAATGCCCTTCATGATAAGAACCCTCAGAAAACTGAGTATAGAAGGAACACACCTCAATAGCACAAAGGCCATATATGACAAGCCCACAACTTATATAAGGAACAGGGAACAATTAAAAGCCTTTCCACTAAGATCTGGAACAAGACAAGTATGCCCACTTTCACCATTTTAATCCAACATAGTGCTGGAAGTCCTAGCCAGAGCAATTAGACAAGAGAAAGAAATAAAAGGCATCCAGGTTGTAAAGGAAGAAGTCAAATTAGCCTCATTTGCAGATGATATGATCTTAATATTTAGAAATATCTAAAGACTCCACCAAAAAATTCTTAGAACAGATAAACAAATTTAGTAAAGTTGCAGGATTCAAAATCAACATACTAAAATCACTAGTATTTCTGTATGCTAACAGCAACCAATCTGAAAAAGAAATCAAGAAACAATCCCATTTACAATAGCTATAAAAAACATTCAACCAGAGAAGTGAAAGATCTCAATGAGGAAAACTATAGAACACTGCTAAAAGAAATCAAAGAGGATACAAAAAAATGGAAAGATGTTCCATGCTCATGGATTGGGAGAATTAATATTGTTAATATGTCTATACTACCTAAAGTGATCTACAGATTCAATGCAATCCCTATCAAAATACCAATTACATCTTCACAGAAATAGAAAAAAAATTCCTAAAATTTATATGGAACCACAAAAGACACTGAATAGCTAAAGTCATTCTGAGCAAAAGGAACAAAGTTGCAGGCATCACACTCCCTGATTTGAAATTATACTGCAAAGCTATAGTAACAAAAACAGTAACACACTGGCATGAAAACAGACACATAGACCAATAGAACAGAATACAGAAATAAATCCATGTATTCATAGCCAACTCATTTTTGACAAAGGCACCAAGAACATACATTGGGGAAAGGACAATCTCTTTAATAAATGGTGCTGGGAAAACTGAATATCCATATGTAGAAGAATGAAACTAGACCGCCATCTTTTATCATCTAGAAAAATCAACTCAAAATGGATTAAAGACTTAAATGTTAGACCCGAAACTATGAAACTAGTAGAAGAAAACATTGGGGAAATGCTCCAGGACATTGATCTGGGAAATAATTTTTTGTATAAGACCTCAAAATCACAGGCAACAAAAGCAAAAATAGACAAATGGGATCACATCAAGCTAAAAAGCTTCTGCACCATAAAGAAAACAATCAACAAAGTAAAGAGACAACCAACAGAATGGGAGAAAATATTTGCAAACTATTCATCCAATAAGGGATAAATAATCAGAATATATAAAGAATTCAAATAACTCAATAGGAAGAAAACAATGAGATTTAAAAATGGACAAAAGACCTAATAGACATTTCTTAAAAGAAAACATACATATGGCCAACAGGTATATGAAGAAATGCTCAACATCACTAATCATCAGGGAAATGCGAATCATAATCACAACAGGAAATCATTTCACCTCAGTTAAAATGGCTATTATCGAAAAGACAAAAAAAGGTGAAGATGCAGAGAAAGGGGAACATTTGTACATTGTCGATAGGAATGTAAAGTAGCACAGCCCCTATGGAGAACAGTGTGGATTTTCCTCAAAAAACTATAAATAGAACTACCATATGACCCAGCAATCCCACACTGCTGGGCACATATCCAAAGGAAAGAAAATCAATATATTAAAGAAATACCTGCACTTCCCTGTTTATTGCAGCACTATTCACAATAGCCAAGATATGGAATCAACCTAACATGCCCATCTACAGACGAATGGATAAGGAAAATGTGGTATATACACAAGGAAATATCATTCGGTCATGAGAAAGAATGAAATCCTATCATTTGCAGCAACATGGGTAGAACTGAAGGTCATTATATCAAGTGAAATAAGCCAGGCACAGAAAGACGAGTATCACATGTTCTCACTCATATGTGGGGGCTGCAAAAGTGGATCTTATGGATGCAGAGAGTAGAACGGTGGTTACCAGAGGCCAGGAAGGACAAAGAGAAGTTGGTTAGTGGGCACAAAAATATAGTTAGATAGAAGGAGTAAGGTCTACTATTAGTATAATAGAGAAATTACAGTTAACGGTAATTTATTGTATATTTCAAAATAGCTAG
This sequence comes from Cheirogaleus medius, assembly GCA_008086735.1. Classification (NCBI taxonomy): domain Eukaryota; kingdom Metazoa; phylum Chordata; class Mammalia; order Primates; family Cheirogaleidae; genus Cheirogaleus; species Cheirogaleus medius. The sequence continues at coordinate 9,084,375 of VBSM01001124.1, read as the reverse complement.
AAGAGAAAAATTGTGATTTCCCAACACAAGAAAAGATAAATGTTCGACATTATGGATATTCCAATTACCCTGATTTGATCATTACCCATTGCATACATGTATCAAAATATCATGTGTACCCCAAAAATATGTACGACTAAGATACATCAATCAAAAAAATACAAAAAATAAAAATAAAGCGGTAAACATTAAAAAAAGAGAAAATAGTTGAAAAATAATATGCAAAACAGTATCCTTGTAGTACCCACTAGTGAAACTTTGCCTCTTCACTAAGAAAATTTACTTCTAATACAGGTCTCCTTCCCAATTAAAGGACTCTGAATCTAGTGTTTTAGCAAAAAAAAAAATTATCCTGTTTTATTTAAAATTTTTATATTTTCT
>VBSM01001124.1:9065301-9081728 GCA_008086735.1 Cheirogaleus medius | reverse complement strand
AAAAAAAAAAAAAAAGTGGGGTAGGTTCCTTGCTGCCGTGTTGCCACTAGGTGACTCCTAATACTTCGTCATGCCATGCTGCTGCTTTGTGACTCCCACTCCTCAGCCATCCACGGGTGTCTGTGGGTGAGGGCAAATGTGAGCAGTGCCGCAGGACAGAACAGTAACGTGTGGGCTTGGAAGCTGCCGGTGGCCACCTTCAATCCGTCCGGTGAGCTGAGTGAGGATCCTGAAACACACAGAGAGAAAGCGGGAGAGAGACAGAAAGAGCACCTCCCGAGTCCCAGCCTCCCAGTGGCCTGGCCCAGTCTTCCCTGAGGCCCAGCAGGCTTCCTGCCCTTGAGTCCGTAGGTCATCAGCCTCTCTTGAAGTCAAGTCAGTGCTTCCGACACCAGCTGTCACTCAAAAGGAAACAGGCTTAAGTAGCAACTGCATCCACACAGATATAAGGAAAGTGCTTCAGCCCTCGTCAATTTCAACTTGTTATAATGTCACCATCTCTTCCTTCTTCCTGTGCCCTGAGGGGAATGCCTTCAACACTGGCATTTTCCATTCCCTTGTCTCATCTTACGACGACAGCCCCTGCCCTACAGAACACGTGCTGCTTCCCTCGGTGTTAGGCTGGTTGTCTGGTTTAAGCTTTGCCTGTTAGTGGCCAGCTGTCCACATCAGCTCCTAATATTTCTCAGTAAAAACAATAGACAGCTTTTATTTTTGAGTATTTACTATGTGCCACGCCCTGTTCCAAGTAATTTATAACGATTAATTTATTTATTCATTTAGTCTTCACAATAACCCTATTGGATAAGTACTAGAATATTCCCATTTGACAGCTGGGAAAACTAAGGAAGTGGGTGTTTAAGCCATTTTCCCAACTTCATATTGTCAGTAGGTAGTGGAACAAGTATTTGATTACAGGCATCCTGGTTCCAGAGCCCAAGACCATAGTCACCAGCCAGCACGGCCTCTCCTGTGGATCCAGGTCCACACGTGCACTGAAAGGCAGTTGGCAATATCCCCAGGAGATGCTACATTGTGAAGAGCGTTTCTGGCTCTTGGAGTGAAACTGGTTTGGGCGGCTTCAACTATCTTCAGTGACATGCACATTCACACATACAAATCACACAAACATTCAAAGACACACACCTACACACATGAAAACACATGCAAATATACAAACACATAGACACACACACAGCCCTCAACTTATGGCCAAGATGGCACTGAAAGATCACAGCAGCCTGGGGAAGCTGTCAAAGCTCCGATTCTGGAGACCAAGACGAACACAGTCTGGGATGAGGCATGGCCCAAGCCTGTAGCATCAGGGAGCAGCAGGCTAGCAGAGGCATTTGGGCATCCACCTCTTTTAGTTGAACACTGTTAATTGAACTAATGAAGAATAGGCTAGACCTTGGAGAATTAAGAGGACTTTGAGTGGGTTTTTTTGTTTTATCTTGCTTTTTGATTTTAATGGAGAACAAAACTCGTCCCAGAGAAGCTTCTTGCTTGCAGATTGGGGTTGCCAGTATTGAACTCCATACCCGTGAGAGATAAAGGCAGCCCCCAGTGACTGTATGTGTGTTTGTGTACACATGTAAATGTGCCCGCAGAAGCAGCATGATCCAACTACTACTCACAGATAAATGTAGGTTTCAGATACACCAGGTCTTGTAGAAATTTCAGGCTTATACAGAAAAAAATACGGTTTGCAACAAGAAATATAAAATGTGTAGGAGGGAAATTGAGCTCTTGACAGAGAAGTGAAACATTTTCACCATAGAGTTGTTGGAAACAAATAGCTTCCTGCCTAATATAGCCCTCTCTCTACCATTATAGAAATGCCTCCAATTTCTCTTCTGTGTTAAAGCAGTTGACATGCTGATTTTCACATCTTGTATAGTCTTGCAAATAAGAACAAAATATTTACCTTCCACAAAATTATCTTATTTCTTTGGCCCTATATACAGAGTGCTAAAGAAATGAAGTAAACACAAGTCATTACTTAGACTCAACTCTATGGTTCCTAACTTATAAACATTAAAGTATTTAAAGGCAACAACACAATTTTGTGCAAAGAATTTGGACTGAGAGTCAAGAAATGAGGACTTTGGTTTTGACTCTAACGTTTAAAATTCATGAATTAGGAAGTGATTTAGCCAACCTGTACCTCAGTTTCCCATATGTAGAATAAAAGCCTTGGATTTGATCATCTCAGATGTTTGCCAGCACTGGAATTCTGTGATTCTCTCCCAAGATGTTAACTTGAACTTACCTGCAAGAGAGAAAGCCATGGGGCTTGGAGTTCCAGGCCCAGCTGAGAATTCTACCTCTCCTGCTTACCTGCTCTGTTGCCGTGAGCGCCTCAGCCTGAATTGCTTGCTCTATAAACTGGAAATAATGATGCAAGCGATGTGTAGATTGCATTGAAAAGAGATATGGAGGATGATGAAGCACCTGTGACAAGCCAAGCCAATGGTTGTCACACAGCAAAAATGAAAGAAAACAGAGGGAAAAGTAGTGAGTGGTTGAAAAGAGATGTTTTGCAGAGAAGTGGGGGAGGTGGAGTGGAGCCCAGGGAGACCGGGTGAAGGGAGGAGAGGCTGGGGAGGCAGCGCCAGAGGGTGGGAAACCAGCAACCTGCACTTGGATCGGACGCAGCTCACTGTAGAATTGCATTTAATATTCTGTATTCACTAAGAAATCCAAGGAGCATAGAATTTGAATATCTCATTCAGGATAACCTGAAGATTTGGTAAAAATAAATAAATGAATGAATACAAAAATAAAAGCTGCTCTAGAAAATCTGGAAACCCGTAAACCATGAGCCGTGGCTCTATATCAAGATAGTTGGCACACTGCTCTCTAGAGCTGGGGCTTCCCACAGAGTGGTCATCAGAATTCCTACCACAGAACCTTTCAGAGTGTTTATTTAAATATGCAGATTCCAGATCCCATGCAGAATTTCTATGATGGGTACAGGACTGTGCATTTTAAATCCATTTGCTAAGTGATTCTTGGGCACACTCCACATTAAGAACCACTGTAGGACAGGATTAATGACCCCCTAATGTCCAAGCAAAGATTTCCGATAGGTCTCATTGCCCTCAATGCTTGCGCCTTTTCACACAGGAGTAATCAAGGATTTCTCAGAGGAATTTGCCTTTGCGGTCATTTTCTACAAAGCTTAGAGGGGCAAAACTCTCTGTCCCTGGAGGAATTATCTACGAGCTGGTCCAAGAGAATTTAAATAGTTTTCCAGAACTTTAAAGCCAAGTTCTCCCTCTTTCTCCCAGATTAACAAATGTGGGCATTTAAGAATAAATAGTTAACAGAAAATCCAGAAATGCTAAATAAAAGAGGGGGAAAATTCTTTAAATTATCTCTCGATGCATGACCATAGAGATTTCTACAACTCTACTAACTTCTGCAAATTATGTGGGTTTTCCAGATAACCACACATGGAACTTCGTTGGAAACCTGAAGAGATACTCATAGGTCATAGCCCACGTTTCCGTCTGTGCCTCACGACAGAAAGTCAGTGATGCTCCGCAGGCGGCTGCAGGAGGCACCGGCGTCTCCGGAGGGAGATGAGTAATCTCAGTCTGAGAGAGGCTGACAGCAGCCACTTGAAAGGCTAATCTAAATTTATGAGCCTTCACCTTTGCTGCTTCCTGAACGTTGATTCCAGAAGACGTACAGCGGAGATGTGTAGCTCGAGCTTCCTAGATGGGTGTGGAAAGGTCAAAGCATCTGTGGCAGAAAAAATAGCCTTGGAATGAAGCCGACTTAGAAACTACAAGTTGTTCTCTGATGCTTTTTCACTTGTGGCTAGACAAGCACTCTGGTTTCTTTTCCCACCTGGCCCCAGTTAATAATTTGCAGCCTTCAAAGGATCTTGGGGGAGTTATTCAAGTTACCTATCAAGTGATCTCCCCTAAGCATGAACGGGCAGATCATTCTGGAAGAACCACAGAAGGGAGTTTGCAGAAATTTAAGGTGAGTTTGGAAGATAAGGTACTGAAAAACAGACCGGATAATTTTCTGATTATTCACAGTAGACAAGTAACCAGAGGTACCAACTGATTATGCAAAACCACCCCGGTGGGAGGTGGCATCCTCGTCTTCCGCAGAGTGCTTGCACACACCAAGGTCATGCACAGTCTTCTCGTGTGCAAGAAGGTCATGGATCTGCTTGCCGTATTTTACATCTCATCAGTGTAATTCTCCCTCCAATTTTTAACATGAAAAACCTGCCCAGAGTCTTCAAGTCATTTCAAGTTTATAAATCCCAAAACCCCAAATAAACATTTCTTAGAGAACAATAAAGCTCTGATTAATTTTTGATGACAAAAGATTACTAGAAATCATCACTGTAATCACTTAAAGCCTATCTTAAAGGCTTAAAGATCCTCATTCATTACATAATGTCATACTTAACCTTTTAGAAGAAAAAATAAAGACGACATTAACTTTTAAACATAGAGAAGTAACTTCTAAGCAACTCTCAATAATCCAACTAATAGGATGTAGATAATGACTTGGAAAATCCAAAATAGCAGATAATTTTTAAAAATCTATTTGCCTTTGTATTTCATTAGCATTGTCTTAAATCAGTGCATATAATACATAAAATATAATAAAATTCTGTAAATTACATGTTATGTCCCTTTTCAGCTAGTTAGTAAGAGAATGTGAATAAACAGAGGAGGAAAAAGAGTTTTCTCAACTTAGGAGGAAACCAACTGAAATGTTCTTCATTGTATTGTCCAAAAATGAGTACGGAAAGCTGACTATCGCAGACTCTGTGGAAAGACCACCAATTCAATAACAACCCAATGGCTACTATGAAATATTCTGGCACCATTTCCAGAATTTTAACAAATTTACATATGTATAATATATATGTTCGCATATCATAAGCATAGGAAAAAAAGTAAAAATTCTTGTGATTATTTTTGTTGTTTATGTGGATAGCATGGCAGGCAGCCTGCACAGCAAGCCCGAGTAAGAGGCAGGCCAAGGCTTCAAAGGCGGTTGAGCTCCACTCTGGTTGTGGCACTCGCTGTGTTGTGCTGGGTACATTTGCATTCTTGTTACTCCAAAAATGTTATCATTCTCCACCAATACATTCACACAGCACATCAAAGACTATAGCTAAGGGAAGCTACTCCACTGCTCACTGTCCCATAGCTTTGTCCTGATTGTGTTTTATCCATCAAGCTCTATGCTCCTAGTAATGAAAATAAATCAAATAAATAGCTTTTATCAGAACTGCAGTGAGAGATAACATGTCTACAAGCCATTAAACATTGTTTAAAATCTGGGTGCATTTCTTAAAGCTGTTAGGCAGTCGGGCGGAGGACTGCAAAGTTCCCACTTCAGTTCCCAAATCAGATGAGCTGGCAACGTGATTCTCTCCCCAGCAGGCTCCGTGCGGGGTGATCTGCACTCACACCCACCTGACTCTGCTGGATCCATCAGTCTCAGACTCCGTTCTCCCCTGGGTGAGGAGAGATGGAACAAAAGACTCACAAGGCAGGTGGCGCGGATTCCCAAGATGCCAGGGCAAAACACGTGGCGTCTCCTTCTCCCGCCCATGCCTGCGACGGGCAAGGTGTGCAGTTGTCTCTCGCCATGGGCCACAAAGCAAACCTCCGTTCTCTGTCACATTGGTCAACTCTGCACAGACACAAAAGAAATACCAACACATCCTTCAAGATAGCAAGATTGGCATTTTCTTGAGGACAAACTGCTGCCGTCACAGGGGCATCCTGGGAACAGCTGGCAAGGGTTTGTCAGAGATCAAATTGGGAAGAGAGAAGGTGAGATTTTGTTCAGATTGGCCAGATTAGGCTAGATTTTGATCCATTCTCAAACACCATTCTCTGCCTCCAAATGGTGCGTAAATACTGCACGGCACTCCGTGGTACAGCGCGGGCATGCGTCTTTGCAGCAGGAGGAAAGGAAGGGACGGCAGGGGTTATTTATTACTGCAGGAGGATAGAAGGGTGGGAGGCCGCTGGTCGCCCTCACTACCTTCACTGAGGGCAGTGGAATCTGCCCGGTTCAAACACTGCACTATCTATTAAATAGCATATGCAGCTTGGTGTTTTTGAATAGCAGATGAAATAGCACACAGGCTTTATAATGCAAATTTGCCAAGTTCATGGCCTCAGCCTCCAGGAAATCTATTGTTTCAGAAAAACCTTTATCCGCTCCTGAGAAGACAGTGACTTTCCTGAGCTGCCTCCAGATATCTCTCTCTTTGTCACCTTGTGTCTTCCTGGTCTCTGGCTCAACCCTTTCTTTGGCCATCACTCCTCCTATCCACAAATTAGCTTTAAACAACTAAAGCACTACTTTTGAGGAATTTGTCAGGAAAAATCTATGTAGAGTTGCTTGCTATGGGGAAAATGCCAGCAAATAATGATTTAGAGAAATTTTCCAAAGTTTAGGATTATAAACAGTTTTACACTCAAGCATGTAGGGGAAGAGGGGAAATGGAGCCAAGGGGAGGGTCTGTAAAACAGGATTTTCACTGCCGACGCCTCCCAGCCCTTTGTTGGTTAAACTGACACCCAACCTGAGCTGTCCCAGGGGTTCCCAGGACTGCCTTCAGGGAAGGGGTACAACCGCAAGAGCACATAGCAACAGCTTCATACAATCACAGAGTTTGGAGGTGAGGAGGAAATTTAAGGATCATGCATCCAATTACTTCATTTTACTGGTAGGGAAACTGATGCCCAGAGAGGTAACTTGCCCAAGGCCCAAGGTCACAGAAGGACTTAGAACAGATCATGGATGTGGATTTCACCTTGACCAGAGGGGTTGGAAGCTCCACCTGAGCCATCCACACATTGCCAAAATAAATTCATTTCATCGCACATTAACTCAGCCAGAGCTCTTCAGAGCAACTCCGTAGCACTTGGAAGAAACAGAGAGAGCCTGGCAGAAATTCTGATCACCCCCTGCCTGCCAAAGTCAGCCAAATTCTCAGAACAGAGACCAGAAGATTACATCTGTTTTCCCATTTTATTCACGCGCCCACTGCTGGACCTAATGTTTTCCTGAAATGTACTGTATTTTACTTCTGTCCTTTTTGATTCTCCACAGTGAGGTCATTGAGGCAGCCAACTGGATCACAGCATCGTCCTTGAACACTCAGTACTCAGTGCGGAGGAAGGCAGGAGGGAACAGCATAGCTCTGAGCCACCACAGAGTGCCGGGCAGTGCCCTAACCTGGGAGTCCAGAAATGAGTAAAATCTTAAGACCTTAGAAAGTGGCCAAAAGAGAGGAACAAAGGAAAATGGTCTAGCTGCAAACCATCCAATAGAACAGGGAGTGCTAAATTCTCTACTGAAATAGTGGGGCCTGGAGTGCTGGGTGTGTCTCCAAGATGTTTTCCTGGTGGTAACGGGCAACTGTTTCTCACACCATAGAGGACAAAGACAGGTGGGAAAAAAATAGCAACCCGGATGAGGAGGGGATGAGGGCCCAATGGAGCCATGTGCCTGCGTCTATTAGAGTGGTTTCAAGACTGACTGACAGTGGTTTTGAAACTGTTACCCTGGTTTTGAAACTATTTCCATGGTTTTAAAACCTTGGAGCTCTGAGTTTCCATGGTGATGTCTCAGGGGTGAAAGAGGCTCAGCTCTGGGCTGCACTGTCTGCACCTAGACTGCAGCTCCTGCCCCGCCGCTGCAGCTCAGCACTAAAGGCCTTCTAGAGTCCACATCAGTCGAAGTAGTTCCGCTGCTCAGCACCACGAACTTGGTCTCTCTTCCTCCTTTTCTCTCTCTCCCACCTCTTCTCTCTCTCTCTCTCTCTCTCTCTCTCTCTTTCTCTCTCTCTCTTTCTCTCTCTCACACACACACACACATATACACACACGCAAACACATCATCACATCATTCCTTGGAGAGGAAACTATTGCATAAAAATCACAAAATAAATTCTAATTTTATTTTTAAATGTGCAGGAAAAAAGATAAGATCAGGTACTTTTATATCCACTAAGTGATTTTATAAAGAGTCAAAATAAAAACAAAATGATTTTCAAGATGAAAGAAGATCTGATTGAGTGGATTAGAAGTGAATTGCCAAAGGAAACTCCAATTAGAAAGATGCCATCTCCAAAATCCAGGAGCCTAGATAATTTGCCGAGACAATTAGCTGAGGTAACTCCATTGGGAGATTCAGTTCGCAGTCATGAGAAAGCATACAAGGATTGAAAGCTCAAAGTCTCACCACTCAAGCTGGAATATTCTTAGAGAAATTTAAAAGGTGGTGAGGAAGAAAGGATAGAAAAATCTCAGAGTTAGAAATACAGTAATGCAGAGGCAGGTGACATTTTCCTTTGATGAGGAACTTGAATCAGTGTCCTAAGCGGGGCAGGCTGACAATGTGTCTATCCTTAAATTTGTTTTTTATATTTTCTCCAATTGGTGCAACAAAGACTTAACAGAAAATCGTGTTTGATTAATACATGTCATTTCCATGAAGAGGCATATTTTTCTGAAGGTAACAATAAGTGATCAGCCCACGTGCTGGACCCCAGTGGGTCTCAGCCACCGCCCTGAAGAGAGCTCGCCATGGAGCTGGCACGCAGCAGGAAGAGCACCACAGCAGGCTGGTGTCAGCGGCTGCAGTGGGAAGTCACGGCCCCGCACCAAGACTCCAGGTGTGACCCATTTCTCAGACCTAGACTGACCATGGGAGGAGAGGCCAAAGCCCTGAGGAAGAGCCCTGCCAAGCCACCACAGGTTTCCACACTGAGAATTTCCCAAGCCTTCTCCAAAGGGCTCTGAGCCTATTTCCCAAGTTGCTGTACTGGGGAAAGGGATGTGCAGGCTGTCCAAAGCTTTTGCACTGGGTTTAAGTGTTTAAGTGACACTAATCGCAAACGACACAGCATGCCACAACCACATGCCAGATGGACCCACATGCATCTCAGCACGGATTCCGTGGATCTATGGACACACCTAGTGTCATTGCTCCTGACCCCAAGTACACAATTGGGATGGATATACTTAGCACCTGGCAGAACCATCACAATGGCTTTCTGGTGGATGGAGTAAACCGTTATGGTAGGAAGAGCCAAACAGAGGCCAGTGAAATGGCCCCCTTCCAGCAAAGACAGTAAATCAGAAGCAACCCTGTGGCTGACGGTCTCCAGCATGCCCCTGTTGAATTCACCTGCACCGCCTCTGTAAGGTGAGGATGGCGCGTGTCTCAGTCCATTCATGCTAACAAAATACCTGAGACTGGGTAATTTACAAATAGTAGAAATTTATTTTTCAAAGTTCTAGAGGCCAGAAGTCCAAGATTAAAGCACTGGAAGGTTTGGTGTCCAGTGAGGACTAGATCTCTGCTTCCAAGGGGCGCCTTGTTTCTGCCCTGTCCAGAGGGGACGGACGCTCTGTCCCAACATGGTAGAGGGTGGAAGGACAAAAGGGGCCTTGTTAGCTCCCTCCAGCCTGTTATAAAGCACTGATCCCACCCATAAAAGTAGAGCCCTCATGATCTGATCACCTCCTAAGTGTTCCACCTCTTAGTACTGTGGTGTTGGGGATTAAGTTTCAACATTAATTTCAAGGGGACACAAACATTCAAACCACAGCAGTACACCACCATGAACTTAACCAGTAGCCCTCACCATTGCTGCTGGGCCACATGCGTCATATTTACTCAAATAACACAGCGTCTGGCAGTGGGTACACAGCTCTGGTCCAGAAGAATGTGTTCTTTTCAATTCCCATCACTAAAGAAGACCAAAGGCCACTGACATTCATCGGAATAAGAGCAGTACACATTCACTCTCTTGCCCAAGGTCTGGGTGAGCTCTCCTGGCTCACCCCAAATAGTTCACAGGGACCTGGATCATCTGACAGTCCACACAGTTTTACAGGGTCCACTACATTGGTGACGTCATACTCACTGTACCTGGTGTGCAGGAGTGGCAAGGACTGTAAGAGCAATGGGAAGAAACGTGCATTCTGTAGCATGAGAGATAAAAGAGTCGGGGACCTACCATATCAGTGACACTGTCAGAGGTCCACTGATCTGGGGAAAAGATTAGGACAAGTCATTGCACCCCCTACCACTAAGAAAGAGGCCCAGGGCTTAATCCGGCTTTTGGAAACAGCAGGTGCTGCACTTGGGAATTCAACTTCAGTCTCTGGATCTGGAGTCTCAGAAGGCTGCCAGGCCAGGAGGGTTCTGGAGCAGGTCCAGGCTCCAAGAGAAGCTTCCAAAGCAAGCCATGAGCCGACAGATCCAAAGGGGTTAGAGGGCTCCCAGTAGAGCAGGAGCATGTGGAATCTTCAGCAAGCCCCAGCAGGAGAATTGCAGCCTAGACCCCCAGGCTTCGGGAACGTGCAGAAGACTAACTCGCCCCTCAAAAGCAGCCGCTGTGTGTCACTGGGCCCCAGCGAGGCGTGAGCACCCCCCACACACATCCAGCTCGCGCTGCCCGTCGTGAGCCGAGTGTTGATCCACCACATCTCGGGTGTCTGTTGCTGCACGACGAACTCCCCCAGAAGTAAGTGGCTTAAAACGGCCACCTTTTCCTCACAACTTTGTGGATCAGAGTAGTTGATTGTTTTACAAGGGGGCTTGGGGCTCCCAAAAGTACGAAAGTGGAAGTTGCTAAGCCTGCTAAAGAAGCTAACGATCCATGTTGCAAATACAGTCTCCTCTTTCGATGTACCTAAAAGTTTGGTTTCATTTCAGAGTCAGGCCCCATCTGGAGTTCCAGGACCTCCTCATCTCATGAGGCCTGGGAACAGCTCTCTGGAGCAGGCCTCTTAATAGGAACTGGATAGACAAGGACCCACCTCCTAGGCACTCAAAACCCGAGGGCCAGGCCAGGCGAGGACCACGACAGACGTTCCCAATCGAAAAGAAAGACAGTGGCAGATACAGAGTGGTCACAGGTCTGTAGGTGCCATGAAACCCAGCTGGGCACGTGGTCTTGGCTGCGAGCCTGGTGCTGGAGGTGTGAGGGTGCTCAGTGCACACGCGTGTGTGTCTCCATGTTTCGCATCAGAGCCCGCCAGAGAGCACATGCCCTGGAGGAGACAACAAGGTAGACAGAGTAACTCATCCAGGAGAGGTCAGCATCTGTCCTCAGGTACCCAGAGTGTGGACAGTGGCCCAGGAGTGGAGAAGCCACAGAGGTAGTCATGGGATGGACCCTGTGCATGGGCTTGTCCACATGGCCTCGCAGGGCTATAACTGGCCCACACTCAGTCTGCCAGCTCCTGGCAGTCACCCTGCTGCGAGGTTGTCACGCTGTGTGTCTTCTACCCCAAAGGGAGCAGCAATTTATCCTTGCAGAACTGCCTGCAGGTATTGGTTTGCTTTCTCTGTATGCTGTGCTGCTGCTGGCACTGTGGCCTGAAGACTTCCAGGGTGCCCCTTTATCGACATGGGAACCTGCTTCATGGGATAAGGTGGTCCCTTAACACCTCAACTTTACAGTGAAGGAGGTGTGACAAGGATCACACAATGCATCACGCTTAAGCAGTCAAATGGACCCATTCATTTGTCTTCTATACCACGGCAGGTTTTTTCCTAAATAAAAAATCTGATGCTTCACTTCCCAACCAAGACTAAGCAAACCCTTTGATGGGTCCCCGAAGCCTGGAGGATACAGCCTGAACCCCTCAGCATGTTGTATGAGGCCTTTCACAGCCTGGCTCCAAACCCCTCTCCAGCCGCGTCTCCTGCTGCTCCCCACACTGTCCACACAAAGCCACACGGAACTTCCCCTGTCTCCTGACAGCACGGGGCCTCTCAGGCCATGTCACCTGCATCTGCTATTCCTGCTTCTGGAATATCCTTGCTTTCATTCTCCTCCTAGAACCCTCCCCAACTCCTGTAAGACCTGTATCAGCAATCTACAGTTGTGAAACAAATTATCACAGATGTAACAGCTTGAAACTGCACCCATTTATACCCTTCCCCGCCCTGGGAACAGGGACAGCTGTATCCTCTGCTTCAGGGCCCCTCGCTGGCTGCAATCCAGGTGTCAGCTGGGGCTGCGGCCTCGTGCAAAGCTCGACAAGGGAAGGGCCTGCTTCCAAGCCTGTGTGGTTGTTGGCAGTATTCAGCTCCTTGCCGGCTGCGGGAGGAGGGCCTCGTCTTCTTGCTGGCTGTCAGCCAGAAGCCACCTACGCTCCCAGCCACGTGGGCCCCATAGGTAACTCACAGTGTGGCAGCTGTCCTCCTGAAAGCCAGCCAGGGAGAGTGTCCACTGGCAAGACACGAGCCACACTCTGATGTGATGTGATCACAGAAATGCCATCCCATCACCTTTGCCATGTCCTGCCCACACTCAAAAGAAGGGGACAGAGGGGTGTGGACACCAGGAGCTGGGAGGCACGGAGGCCCTCTTAGAGCCCCCCAGCCACAGGGCCTGATGGTACCACCACTAGGGTCTTCCTGAGCCGCTCTGTCCTATGTCTCCACAGCACCTGTGTCTCGGATGCAGCCCTGTCCGAGCGCTCTCTGATCACAGCAGCCTCCTGCACACTGCGGACGTCCTCTGCGGCGGCCCTTTGTGCCGGCCCCCAGGGCCTGCAGGGCTCCACGTGCAGAGGGGACAGGCAGGACACCCACACAGCCACCCTCCTCGTTCTAGAGCAGGAGGAGATGGGAGGTTTACAAAGGTGGATTTCTATAAAGTTAAGCTCTTTACAGCTTTCTGTTCCTCATAGGTTTAACAATCCAACTAAACAGTTATTCTATTTAAAACTGAAATCAAGACTTAGGTTTTATCAGAACCTGATGTCAGCTAAGGTAACTTACACGCTAAAACAACTTTAGTCATTGTTTCCACTGAAACTTTTAGCCAGGAAGAAAGATGTCTTGAATTTATGTGCACAGCCCTTCAAATCCCCATGAATACCCTGTAGAACAAGCATCGTCACCTCCGTCTTGCAGGCAGGGAAATGGAAGCTCGGCTTACGTCATTTGTTCTTGATAGAATTGGGACTCAACACCTTGGTCCAGATGCCTCCATCCTCACCCCACTGCCTGCTCAGAGCGCAGTGGAGGCTCAGGATCTGGGCGACCCCTGGGCAGGGGTCGGACCCCTGGGCTCGGATCCCACATCCAGGCAAACACGCAGCATCGTCGCTTTCGGCTCCAGAAGCTTCTCCCTAGGAGCTGTGGCCGCCCCATCTGGTGGGTGGAGTGACCTCAGGCCAGTCACAGGGGGGGGGGGGGCAGTGAGGACAAGGAGATGAGGGAGCCAGGACGACACTCAGGCGCTGGAGACCTGTCGCTTGATAAGCGCTTGTGAGTACTTTCGAGTACTCGGGAGACCCTCTAATATCCTAGCTGTTAAATCAATGTTAAAACTCTCACCAAAAGAAAATTCATTTGAAAGCATGCTTTAGTCAACCTCATTCATGACATCTATATGATTTCCCCATTTTGCCTCAAAGGTAGTCTCTTTCCTCAAAATGCCCAATTACGTGCAAAATCCTGGCAACTACTGATTTACTCTATTCAGAATCCCCCTCTCGGCAACTCCAAATCTCACGATCAATCAGTCCCCCTGCGCTGGCCACGGGAGGCAGCAGGTGGCCTTGGTCTCCAGAGAGAAGCTTTTACAGCCAGCGCTCAGAGAGGGCCTCTGGGCATGGGGCCCTTCTGGGGACAGAGGAAGGGAAGGAAGCCCATGACAGATCAATCTGGCTTCTGTCTGTGACTATTATTCTGCAGGACTGAGCGGTTTGCCACTATCTGAGAAAAACCTTGTTTTGTGTAAAATGCCCTTGGGTGTCACTAGGTCATTTGTTAAAGATTCATTTTTTTTAGAAATAATGACTGCATGCCTACTTCGCCTCAGGGCTCCTTTCTAATCACAGGCTTCCATCTCCTTCAGGTTCCCACCCTAATGAAGTTTTGTGACTTACCAGCAAGTGCAGACCCTTCTGCAAGCCCCACTAACAAGCTGCATGACTCTAAGTGGCTATTTAGTTCCTCCCGGCCTCAGTGAACGGAGAAGATGGAGAGAGAGTAGATGGCCGCAGGGTTTGCTTTAGCTTCTAAGGGTGAGTGAATTGAATAATCTGTTTAATCAACTCATTTTACCAGTTTTAAATATGACTGTTACTAACTGGCAGTGGATTCATTCCCTCCGGGCAGGCACTTGAAAAAGCGAGCATAAGAAATAAGCGAGCTTATGCTCACAAACATCGTGCCATTGGGAATAATTGTAATGCCTCTCTCTTTCTCTCTCTCTCCAGAATTAATGAAATGGATTTGTATGAATTCGAAGGGAGGGTAGGGCTTGGTGGACTCTGCAGGCAGCAGTGCAGGGCTTGAGAGAAAGAGAAGAAGGAGGTAGGAAGAGGGGCAAGAGAGTGATGAGGCCACGGGGCAATGCTCCCAGAGCAAAGTACCAGCTAGAGCACGAAAATGGTGTCCATGAGGTCCCGGCGGATGGCCTTGGGTCCATAAGAACGAGTTTCCCAGAGAGGCAAGAGAGAGTTCCAATGTCACAGCAAGAAGTCCCTCAGGCTGCCAGTTCAGGGAGCACCTGGGGAGCCAGACTTCTAGACTTTGTCTCTGACTAGCTATCCCTTCGAGAAGGTGCCTGAACTCCGAGCCTCGGCTCCCACCTGCATCTATAAAATAGGTGTCATCACACACTGGTCATTGTAAGAGTTAAATAATTGAATACGTGTAAAGTGCTTAAGAGTCTGAAACATAGACGGTGCCCAGTGCATGCACTCTGGTGCTTGGTGGAGGAGCCTCCAGGAAGGAGGAGTCTCTCGGTGCTGCTGAGAAGAGGCAGAAACAGTGTGTCTCCATTAGATGCTGGGATTGCATTTCACCCCATTCCTGTGAAAACAGCCATCAAGAAAATGCCCAACCCCCCCCCCCCGGGGGGAGTTAAAATTGCTCTTAGCCACTAATTCTAGAATTCCAGGTAAAAAAATAGAACTGACATCCATACACCCAGGCTCAGAGCCTAAACCCTAAATCCCGGGGAGTATGTGATCCAAAGTTCCCTGACCAGGCAAGAGTTTCATCAGCTTGTGTCTCACCCTGGGTACAGATATGGTATTTACTGAGCAAAATGACTAATCAGTTATTTCCTTAAAAAGCATAGTAAACAGTCACCAAATATTTATTAATCAAATCAAATAAATGAAATCAATGAGTATTGGTGTTTTCGCCAGGAATTTGGAGGGAATAAAACTTGGGGAAATAGAAATAACTTATAATCTACTTTGAAAATCAAATTAAAATTTAATATACAACAAGAGATTATTTGTGGGAAGATACTTTAAACTCCACCCCTCTCCATGTTAGTTTTTAAGTTATTTTAAGGAAATAATGATGTTCAAAATATCATAAACACATTTGTCCTCTGGCCTGGGATTTCAAGTTGGTGGGTGGGGACATAGGGGGGTCACATTGGGCACAGAAGCTTCAGTTTGCTGAACATCAGAACCAGAAGCAGACATTGGTGGCCAGGCATTTGATCTCTGCAGGGTCAGTGAGAGCCAAAAGAGTTCCTTGCATGACAGGCAACCAGAGCCAGGTTCCTCCTAAGAAATTGGGAGCTGAAACAAAACACCAAAATATATGTAAATGCTGCTCATGGCTATGCCTGAATAGAGCCAGACCACCAGAAGATGGGCCAAACCTCTCATTCCCCAGCCCATGCTCTCTCCACATCACACCCTGACAAGGACCCAAAAGCTGCCAATACAAGAGGTGGTTCTAGACCAGGCCCCCAGGGGGAATAGAGGAAGCAACCACACAATGGCTTCTTAGAGAGAGCAAGGTGAAAGAACAAAATTTCCCACTTAGGATAAGTCTACATATCAAAACTCCAAAGCACGTGAGAAAAAGTTTAATAAGAAAGACAGCCAACAAATGCAACAATCAAGATATAAATTTACTGCTAACGAAATGCAAATAGAACAATCAAAAAGGACTTCAAAATAAGTATATTTGATGTTCTTAAGTAATGTTAACAAACAAGAATAAAAAGGCGATTAAAATAGGAAGCTATGTCAAACTATATTACAAGGCTATAGCAATTAAAACAGCTTGGGACTGGCACAAGAACAGGGACATTGAACAGTGGAACAGAACAGAGAACCCAGATATAAAACCATCCCCATATAGCCAACTAATCTTCGACAGAGCAGACAAAAACATACACTGGGGAAAAGAATCCTTATTCAATAAATGGTGCTGGCAAAACTGGATAGCCACATGTAGAAGACTAAAACAGGACCCACACCTTTCACCTCTCACAAAAATCAACTCATGATGGGTAACAGACTTGAACCTTAGGTGTGAAACTATTAGAATTCTAGAGGAAAATGTTGGAACATTTTCCATTCTAGACATTGGCCTAGGCAAAGAATTTATGAAGAAGACCCCAAAGCCAATCA
>VBSM01001124.1:9045386-9065201 GCA_008086735.1 Cheirogaleus medius | reverse complement strand
TATACGTAACCGTAATATTTGTACCCCCATAATATGCTGAAATAAAAAAAATAGGAAGCTATGATTAAGGCCAGATGGATATGAAAAATATCAAATTATAAATTCTGAAAATAAAAATTAAATCATTAAAATAAATAGCTCAACAGCCAAGAATGTGTAGGCTGGATTTATTCAAACAGAGAATTAAAGTTGATATGAAGGCAACCTACAATCCGGTGTTAGATTAAGTGATGTAGACTAAAAACACTAACAGAACCCAGACAAGGGAGAGATCTCCATGGCTGAAGTAGTTTCTGGAGGAAGTTACTGGAACCAGTCCTGGGTGTGCCTAACAGGAAGCCACCTAAAACTGAATGGGTTGCAGGTGTATGTTCCAGAATGCTGTCCCTCTCCCATCGCGGTTTCACAAATCCTTTGCAACAAAATACTCTTAAGTTCAAAAAGCAATAAAACCCTATAAACTAAAAAAGAAAATGCATATTAGATGGGGAGAAACTGGAACACTTGTACATTGTTGGTGGGAACGTACCATGGCACGACTGCTGTGGAAAACAGCCTGGCACTTCCTCAGAAAATTACACATAGAACCACCACATGATCCAGCGAGTCCACTTCTGGAAAAACACTCAAAAGAATTTTAAACAGGGACATGAATACATGTTTGCACACCAATGTGCACAGCAGCACTGTTCTCGATAGCTGACAAGGGGAAACAACCCAAACGTCCATCAACGTGTGAATGGGTAAACAAAATGTGACACATACAAAGGAATATCCCTTAAAAAGGAAGGAAATTCTGGCACATGGTACAACATGGATGAACCTTGAAGATATTATGTTAAGTGGGGAAAAAACCTTACCTGAGATATGTAGAGTAGTCAAATTCACATAAGCAGAATGGTGGTTGCCAGGGGCTGTGGGAGTTGGTACTTACAGGGACAGAGTTTCGGTTTGAGGAGATGAAAAGATTCCAGAGATGGATGGTGGTGATGGTTGCACAATAGTGTGAAATGAAAATGTACACTTAAAAATGTGCACTTAATGAGCACTTAAAAATGGTTAAAATGGTTCAATTTTATGTTATGTATATTTTACCAAAATTTTTTTTTAAAAAAGAAAGAGAAAACACACACTAAAGGTCACTGGATCACTAATGATTCTTGGTGACACCTACTAAGCCAGGTGCTAAATACTCATTCACCCTCACGTAGGCCAGCATCAGTAAAAAGTTTTCTTTTATAATAAATATCAAAGGAGGCTGTGGAGACAAAAGTGACTTTATTTTAATCCCCCATGTGACTCCTAACTAACC
Organism: Cheirogaleus medius; assembly: GCA_008086735.1. Lineage (NCBI taxonomy): Eukaryota > Metazoa > Chordata > Mammalia > Primates > Cheirogaleidae > Cheirogaleus > Cheirogaleus medius. The sequence continues at coordinate 9,063,889 of VBSM01001124.1, read as the reverse complement.
CCGAGTCCAGGAATGCCTCCCAGAGCCTAGCTGATGCATTACTCTTCATGCAGAAACACCTGTTCACTGTCAGTTCCTCTTTCCTCCAACACCACCCTTGATCTTATTTCATACATCAGGGGCTGTGACAACGGTCGCATCTCAGCCACCTACACATTCCTCCCAGAGCGTGCACTTTTTCCCCGATACATGAGCCCCGGCTCAGAGGATTGTGACATTGAAGATCCACCTGCCTTGCTGCTGCCCAAGATCATGCTTCTGTCTGTACATTCCCCTAATAAATCACCCTTTACCAACAAACTGGATTTATCTGCCTCATTCTTTGGTTTCTTGGCTTCTTCTGTGTTTGGGGGTCGTTTTGCATATGCGGTCCTGTCACGGAACAGAGGCATCCATGGAAAGGCCCGTTATAGTGCGGAATCTTAATAGTGATAAGACTACAGGGAGAATCTCAAGAACCAGTAAGATTTTAAACACTTGTATTGATTTTTATTACATATGCTATGTAATATTTATAACGAATTTATAACGAATCTCCTGTATATACACAGTCTAACATAACAATTAAAGTATATTTTTTGGCAGAAAAATAAGAATAGATATGTTAGATATTACATGTAAAAACTAGATTGTTTTTAAAATTCCATCCGGAGCAATGGTAGCGCACTGAGCAAGATGGTCTGAAAGTGACTCTGAATGTTCACTCTACTGTGGGGACCTGGGACCGGGGACTCTTCTTCCTTCCAGACAGAGGGGGCTGCAGTCAAGGTCATGCTGTGTAATTGTCCCCCCAAAATTCATATGTTGAGATCTAACCCCCCACACACACGGTGATAATATTAGGAGGCGGGGCATTCGGTAGGTGATTAGGGTGGAGCCTTCGTGAATGGGATTAGTGTCCTTATGAGGGGACAGGGAGCTCGCTAGCTCTCTCCCTGCCATGTGAGGATGCAACGAGAAGGCAGCTGTCTGTGAGCCAGGAAGAGAGCCCTCACCAGAACCTTACCCTGATGGCATTTGGATCTCTGGCTTCCAGCCTCCAGAACTGTGAGAAATAACTCTTGCTTGAATACCACCCAGCCTATGGTATTCTGTAACAGCAGCCAGAACTGGCCAAGACAGCAGAGAATCAGTGGCTCCCTTCTGCTAGCAGGATGGGTTGCTTGTCCCCATGGACCCCAAGGACCCAGCTTCTGGAGAGCTCGCAGTGGACAGCAATAAATGGGGCTCCAGCCTGCTGGTGGGGACATATGCAGACCTCAAGCTTGCCCTATAGAAAGGTAGAATAAAAGAGCAAAGTCCCTCCACTGAAACACAAACCCAGTCTGGAAGACCCACGGGGGCCCCTATTCACTGTGGGATGAGGGGGTGAGGGGGACACAGGCCTCTTGGCTTGCTGGCCCTTGGTCTATTTACATTCCCCCTTTCTCCTTCTCTGCACTGATGTGGAATTCATCCCCCTGGTGCATGACACTAGGCTGTTTGGCCCTCGACTCTCTCTGTCAGTATTATCAGTTGGGTTCCAAGACAGGGAATAACACTTATTGGGACAAGAAGTCCTGTGAGACAGTGGTCCGCCAACCTTTTTGGCGCAAGGGACTGGTTTCATAGAAGACAATTTTTCCACAGACCAGGACGGGGCAGTGGGGATGGTTTCGGGATGAGTCAAGCATGTTACATTTATTGTGCAGTCGAACCTCTCTGCTAATGATAATCTGTATTTGCAGCTGCTCCCCAGCATTAGCATCATCGTCTCAGCTCCACCTCAGATCATCAGGCATTAGATTCTCCCAAGGAGTGTGCAACCTAGATCCCTCCCGTGCGCAGTTTACAGTAGGGTTCAAGCTCCTATGAGAATCTAATGCCTCCGCCGATCTGACAGGAGGCGGAGCTTATGTGGCTATGGGAGCAATAGGGAGCAGCTGTAAATACAGATGAAGCTTCCCTCGCTCCCCACTGCTCACCTCCTGCTGTGTGGCCCAGGTTCTTGTACATGATATTATGTTTGTGAGGTTCACCCATGTTGCATTCATATAGTTTGTTCATTTTCATAACTGTGTAAGATTTCATTGCCTAAATCTATGAATGAACTTGTTGGGTCTTAGGTGTGGGTATGTTCAACTTCAGGAAATAATGCCAAACTATTTTCCAAAGCAGTTACATAAATTTCGACTGTCACCCAGCAGTGTATGGGAGTCCTGTTGCATCATGTTCCCATCAACACTTGGTATTACCGGTTGTGTTACTATTGCCCGTCCAGCAGGTGTGTGGTAGAATCTCACCATGGCTTGAATCTGCTGATTCCCAGTAAGTTTGATTTTCTTTTCATCTCTACTGGCTATTTGCATATCCTCTTTTATAAAATACTGTCCAAGACTTTTGGCTATCTTTTCTTTGGCTTTTTTATCTATTGATTTGCAAGAGCTCATTATGTATTCTTAACATGAGTTCTTTCTCGGACACGTATGTCGCAAATATCTTCTATTAGGTGGTTTGTCTTTTCAGTGTCTTTCATGGATTCTTTTGATGAAATGCGCACTGAATTTTAATGTATTCAATTTTATCAACACTGCTCTTTGTGGCTAGTGGATTTTGTGTCTTTTTATGAAATCCTTACCTATGCCCTGAGTTATGAAGTTTCTCACTTAAGTTTATTTTCTACATATTTTTCCTTGCTTTTTTCTTTTAGGTCTTTAATCCACCCAGAATTTATTTTTGCATGTGGTGTGAGTTAGAGGTCCATTGGGGTATCCAGTTGTCCCAGCATCATTTACTGAAAAGCCTGTTCTTTCTCCACAGCTGTGCAGTACCAAGCGTCATGTATCAAGTGTCCGTATATGCCTGGGGGAGCCAGTTATCCCACCTCCTCTGCTTCTGCACGTGTGTCTTAGCTGTACGTGATCTTTGCATTTCTTATAAATCTCAGAATTAGCCTGTCAAGTTAAAAAAAAAATAAAAAAACTTCCGCTAGATTTTTATTTTTATTAGAGTTACTCAAACTCTCTACATTAGTGTTGCAGCTTCTAATGCACAACTGTCACATGTCTCCCCACTGATCTAAGTCAATTTCAGCCACATCCTATACTTTCAGGCAGGGAGGTCTCCCACATCTGTTGTTAGATCTATTCTAGAGCCTTCACACTTTTTACTACTTTGATAAATGACACTTTTGGTATTTAATTTTTAAACTCTTTAATCTTGTCTAGAGAAAAACAATTGATCTTTATAAGTTTATTTACTATATCAGGAAACTTGAAAATCTCCTTTTTATTCTAATGACCATTGTTAGATAAAATTTTCTTTCATAATGAAATCTAATAAAGGTGTATGAATGTCTATTTACATGATTTATTTTTAATATTGGTGGGAGACGCTAGTTTTAACTAATAAATGCCCTGACAGTCTGACAGTCTAATTATATGTCAGGGCTAATATACCACAATGATAATTGTTTTCACAAAAATGTCAGATTACACACACATGTCACATATTACACGATTTCGTTTTTATTTATAATGAATGTGATCTGCTGATCAATTTTTCATAATTGTGCATTTAAATTTCTCCCCACGCCCCTGGAAACCATAGTTCCTTCTGAGAATTGGTAGGTCAGGCATTGATTGAGAGTCTACAATGGGCCAGGCACATCATATGCCTCCTTTCACTTAATTTTTACAACAATAACATGTGGAAGCAATTATCTGCGTTCATAGGTGAAGAAACTGATGCTCAAAGTTAGTACATAATTTGCCTGAGGTCTCACAGGTAGTGAGTGGCTGAGCTAGGATCTCAGCTCATAGCAGTCCTGTGCCCCTCCACCACGTGAGGCTCAGCTCCTCGGCACACAGAGGCAGAGCCACCCCACCCAGCTCCACTACCCTGCCCTCTGCACACACCGCTGCATGTCACTGTCTTGTCTACATGAGGTCTTTAAGGACGTGTTAGTTTTGAACAGTATTTCAATGACCTGTCCCTTGTTTGATACATGTATAGAGATAGATAGATAGACAAATGTATTGTGTTGGCCTTGTTTCAAGGAGGATTCATTATTACTCAGGTATGGCAAGGCAAACAGATCAGGGGACGACTGCCATTGGAAAGCAGTTTATTACTCACAGATCCCAAGAGGGGGACACCACCCTGGAGGGGCACATGAGGTAACACCAGGGTCATCCAGAGGCAGAAGGAGAGGGGAGCTGCGGGCGAGAGTCCTTGCTGTGGTTTCCACAGGAGGAGAGAGGTGGAGGAAGCACGCCTAGGACTGGCTGGTTTGAATAATTACAGCAGGTTCTGGGGCACAGGGTCTGTCCCTGTAGTCTGGCACCAGGCCCTGGCGTGATAGGACAGGGAATAGTGGCCTGGGGTGTGAGAGCCCTAAGAGGAGGTGGTGGAGAGTGGGCTCTGGGTGGGCTGGTTTGCAAATGAAAGGTGAGCTTGCAGGGAGTCCTCTGCTCTCTCTAGGAATCAGCTACCCTGGGAGGGGCAGTCCCTCCAGCGTCAGCAAGGCCCCCGATGTCACAGCGACAGAGACGCATGGTTAATACCGGTCTATGTGCAGGAAAGCGCTGAGGCAGCGGCCTGACTGCTGTCCTTGGAAAGGCCTGCTTGTGAGGCTGGCCCTCAGCTGGTTTCTGGGAACTTGGATTTCAGGGAGGCAGGAACTGGTGTTGGGGTTCCCAGCACTCTAAATGACATGAGGGGATGACTATGGACCATTGTGCAATGTGGTTTATGCTGAATATCTGCTTTCCTTTTGGGAGTCTGGGGTTTGGGCACGTGCCAGACGGCACATAGAAACCCTGGGCGCCAGGTCTCTAGTGAGCGTCCCTGGTAGACAACACTTCATACATGCTGTCATGACTCAGTGCTGGGGGCATTAAATGAGTCCTGTGTGCCTCCACGGGGACAGGATTCTTGGAGGCTTATGCATGGTTTCCCCTGGACTTCACCCCACGTGCCTTATCCCTTTGCTGATGGTGCTTTGTATCTCTTCATTGTAATAAATCAAAGTATCTCTGTGTACCCCACAAGCCCTCTCAGTGAACCCCGGCGCCTGCAGGCAATCAGAGACCCCGGCACAGCCTGTCTTTCCAACCAGAGAATATTAAAGCCCAGTATACTTGTTAGGGCCTTTGTTTCTAAAGAATGGGATTTTCTTTAAACAACATTAACCACCATTAAATGTTTGACATGTGGGATAAAAATTAATTACCCTCCGGACGGGCTTAGCCTGCGAACGGCTGCAGTTGGTGAGTGCTTGTGCCACGTGCGCCTCAGCGTCCCTGTTGAACACACAGTTTCGCCTCCCGTGTCAGAGGCAGGGCCAGTCGCTGACGCAGCTTCACCCCGCATCACGCCCAGACGGCTTTAGCAGGTAGTCAGAGGTGAGAACTCAAGGCACCTCGCCCACCTGGCGCACTGGGCTCCCCACTTTCCCGCCGCTTCTTTAAACAGACACCTCAGGCATTTGCCCTCAAACCTAAGGTGACCCACACCCTATTCCCCAATATTGCCTGATGGTTGCCACATGCTTTGTCCTCCCTCTCCCTGGCTGTGCTCCCAGGATGCCGTGTACCCCCAGGGTCTATAAATACTGCAAACTCTAAACTTTCACATTGTGGTCTTGTCATTGTGCTGCGGTCCAACCCCTGACAGTGAGGTTGCCCCCACGGAACCCTTGCAGGCAGACCCCAGGCTGGGGCTCTTTTGCCGGGGCCTCTGGTGGCTGCTGGGGACAGTAGCTGCCAGGTAAGCTGATGGAGAAACTTGAAGAGTTTCATCCAAACCAAGGGTGTTTCATGATTAAGCTGCCCTCTGAAGATTTATCTTTGACCCTTAATTCGGCAACACAAGGGGATTCCCTTTGTGCCCACCCGTCATGGGCTCTTTTGCTCCGTCTATGCTTTTCTTACTTCTCTGCACTTTGTAGAATGTTATTGACTTTTGAATTTTTCTCTTTGGTCCTTCATCTATTTTTTTTAGATAATTATATATTCACATGTAGTTGTAAGAAATAATACAGGGGCAGCCTTTGTACTCTTTAACCAGTTTCCCCCAATAGTAACATTTTACAAAACTGTGATATAATATCACAGCCACTATCTCGACACTGATAGAATGCACTGATCTGACTCAGATGTCCCCAGCTTTATGTCTACTCTGTGCATGTGTTAGGTCCTATACAATGACATCGCCAGTGTAGGTTCATGTATCCACAGCCACACTCAAGATGCCAAACCGTTCTAACTCCACCAGGATCCCTCATGTTGTCCTGTTTTAACCACACCCAGGTCCCCTTCCCTGGTGACCGTTAATCTGTTTCCCATTTCTATGTTATACAGTGTATAACCCTGTACTTTGTGCAAACTCTATGTACTCAGCATAATTCCCTGGAGATCCATCCCGGTTGTTTCATGGATCGATTTGTGCTTTTCATTGCTAAGTAGTATTTCATAGTGCAGTCAGACCACATGAAGTTTATCCATTCTCCTATCTGCTGAAGGACATATGGGCTGATTCCAGTTTGAGGACTTACAAATAAAGCTGCTGTGAACACCTGTGTGCAGACTGGTGTGTGAACACATATTCTTACTTCTCTGGATAAATGCCCAGGAGTGTGATTGCCGGATCAGACTGAAGTTACACGGATCTTTTGTTGAGAAGCTGCCAAACTGTTTTTCAAGTGTGAGTGATCCAGTTACTCCTTCTATTAACTTTTCATGACCCCAGATTCCCATTTTGACTGACTCATATAGAGTTAGTTACAAGACACCACAAAACCATGTTTCTCCCCTTGGACATCTGACCTAAGTGGTCAGAAGTCTGCCCCTAGATGGGCTGAAATAAATGGAGACCTCAATATACCACTGCCCTTCCCGTGCCTGTGCACATACCACCTGCCTGTCTCCTCTCTGCCCCCACAAAGCTTCGACCCTCGCTTCCTTCAGGGAGCCATCTGAGATGTCTCAACTGTACCCACCTGTCCTCGCTAGGCATTGCCTCCTCTGTTGGAATAACTGGATAGATTGTTTTCCTAACCAGGCTCTCAGTTCTCTGAGGGCCAGGGACGGTCTCATCTGCCATCCCACTCTCAATATTTAAACCACTGCCTACACATAGTAGGTGCTCAAATAATGTCGTTGTGGCTGAATGGGTAGTCTCAATCTCAAAAGCCCATTCAGTACAGTATTCCAGGCAGCCCTTACCAGACAATTTATGTTGACACTGGAATTGAAAGCCTAAATCAACAAGAAGGCAACACTCACTAAGTGTGGTGTTAATAAATTCATGTCATGTATTTCCAAATAATACATGCTAATGAATTAAATTTCTTCTAGAAGAGCAAAAGGGCATATTGTCTGCCTTGTTTTGCTTGCTGTGAGGAAATCAACCCTTTACCATAGTTATAGATGCAGACAGAATATGCATATATTCACACATTGACCTGCTCTACTTAGATCTCCACACATGCTATAATTAACAACCTGGTTTAACTTCTTGTTAATAGTCCCCAGAATTAATGATTTCTAACACAACTGTTGCCTGGACATTCAAATCCCATTTTATGTTATTAAGTTCCTTTTAATGTTAGGAGACATACTCATATTTCCAAAGGAAAGAATTCAGCATCACCCTAGAGATGTGTATAATTGAATGCACAATCTAATTTCAGCCCAGGGACTTGGACACTTCTAATTAGTGTGAGCGCCTGAGCCCCAGGCCAGGAATTCATCCCCGACAAGATCAGACCAGGCTGCTGCTAACTCCTTTCACAGAAGCCCGGTCCTCCCACATTCCATGGATCCCAGGAGGTCTCCAATCCCTGAGGCAAGGTGAGCATAAGATGAGTTACCATCTGCAAAGCACTTGGGAAAATGACTGGGAAACAGTGTGTATTCATCAGGGAGAACCAGACCAACAGCATATAGAGAGAGGTGTGTGTGTGTGAGAGAGAGAGAGAGTTATGTTCAGTAATTGGCCCATGCAATCATGGAGGCTGCAAGTTTCAAAACTGCAGGGCAGGCAGCAGCCTGAGCCCCAGGGAAGAGCTGATGCTGCAGCTGGAGTCTGGAGTCTGGAGTCTGTCCGGGGAAGAATTCCCCTCTTCCTTGAGGAACCTCAGTCTTTTTCTCTTAAGGCCTTCAGCTGGCTGGGTGAGGCCCGCTCACATTAAGGAGAGTAATCTGCTTTACTGAAAGTCTACTGATTTAAATACCAGTCGCATCTAAAAATATCTTCACCGCAATATCTAGACTGGTGTTTGACCAGCGCCTGGGTGCTACGGCCTTTCCAGGTTAACAGAAAATCACCCAGCACAGCACAGCATAGGAGCAAGCAGGTGTTAGGATTCCCGTGGGATTCTCTGGGCACAAGGTTTGCTGTCAGTCTCAGAAGCCCTGAACCCTGTGCTCCTAACTCTACCTTCCTTCGCTCCCCTCTCTCCAAGACCTTTCCACCAGCCCCTGCTCCACGGCAAATAAACTCCACTAAATCAATCCCCCAAAGTCTCCTGTCCCTTTCTTTTCTCCACTGAGTCCCAGCCTTCCTGAGTGTCACCCTATGGGAGCCTGTAAGTGGTTCTCGCTGGTGCGGTGTGCCCCGGCTCCCGGGCGGTGATGTGCCTGGCCCGGCTCTGGCCCTGTTCCTCTCCCAGGAGGAGACACCTCCACCCTCAGTGAAAAGCCTTGTTTCTTTTAAGTTCCTGCCATTCAGCTTGACTACCTCCTCATGCCACCCCAAAGATGGCTAGAAACTTCTCTCCTCCCGCCCAGCCCACCCATCCTGCGACGTCAGGCTCACTACGCTGTGGTGCATGCCCTCTGCACCCTGACCTCCCAATTTCCATGCCCTCTACTCCTCCTCCTCAGCCAGCCTCATGCCACAGGGACTCCTAAGAACTGTTCCCACCTGAGACTATCCTCCTTTGACACTGTAAATTGAAGCAAACTTCCCTCTGACCACACGGACTTCACCTTTACCACCTCCACTACACCTACCTCTGCCGTCCTCACAACCCCCGGCCGCTGCCCCTGTGACTTAATCCCATCTCTGAGTCTCCTGCCAGCCTCACCTCCGCCTCGTTTATCCAACCACAGCCTTATTCCACCCCCTCTGCTGTGGCTCCACCCCACCACACCCCGCCACCGCATCCTTTCCTCAACCTCTTCTCCACGCGACCACGGATGCTGGCCTCCCTCCCACGCCCGCATGGAGCCACCACACTGACGTCCCTCACAGCTGCGCCTATGGGGGGCCACTCCGCCACCCCTGTTTTCACAGGACGCAACTGGGTCAAACTCCTTCCTCTTGACCAGTTATCCATAGATGCTTTGTTGACACACCTTTCTGAAGTCTTATTTTTCTCATTTTTAAAAGTTTTATTTATCTGCTTATCATTGTCTATTGTTTCTTGAAGTCTGGCGTATCTAATAGAAACAAACTGAATTCTTCCTAAGTCAATTATCAATGCTATGTGAGACATGAACATCCGCCAAGCTCAAGATTGAGGCGTTTTCGTCTGGACAAGTTGTGATGTTACATGTAGGCCTGGACAGCCAGCACTTCCTCTGGTTGACTCCACATGTGGAAAATTAAGTTGGTTACAGAAATTGGGGAAAAGAGCAAGTAAAATGTGTTGCAAAGTTATGTGCAAACATAAAGTTGCCAAGCCACCCAAAGCATTGCTGTCATTCTGCTGCCGTTGTCTCCTGTGGTCCTCTCTGTGGTATCTGTAGAAATGATTAACCTTGAGAACTCTGATAAACTCACAACAGATGAAAAATCTCATAGCATATCAGGGTCATATGAATATTTGAAGATTAGCTATGGGACTATTGTAATTAGAGCAATCAAAAGAATATATATATATATATATGTATATCCACAAGGAGAAAGAATTATCTGTGTGTTTCAAGGGCATTGAAAATATGCAGCTAAGCTATTTTAAGAGAGTTCTCTTTCCCTTTCTGGACTTTTCAGCCAGAAATCACGTCTGCTTTGGGTGGGAGCCAGCGCCACACGCAGCTTCTACACTTCGGGATTTCATTTCCACTCCTTTCTGATGAAATGAGTACAAAATTTGCTCTCAGTGGAGGAGGTAGTCTGTCCTGAATCAAAAAGGATGCCAGTAAAATGTATAATTCTCACTCGGGTTAGTAGTCAGAGACCAGACTCCTGCCCTCACATTGCAGTGGTTGATGGATCCCAGGGACCTGGTCCATCTGCCCCTGGCCTCAGCCACTCCGGGGTGACTCTCAGCACTGCATCTCCATCAGCTCCCAATTCTGTCCCTGTAGACCGCGAGCTCTTCCCAGTGCCGCCAAAATGCCTCCCTTAGCCCGTAATACACCAGACACTCGTGGGTCACGTGACCTCCTGAATCATTTGTAAATTATAGACATGAACTTTGGCTAACTCAGAAGGAATTAGTAAGGGATATTGAGATATTCAAATTATCTCTCAGAAGCTGGAAAACCAGCAGCTGAGGTTACACAGCCAAGCAAAAAGTCCAAAATTATGCAACAAGCTGACCCTAGGGAGACCTCCCCGCTGCCAGGGCCTTCCTAGCCACCACCCCCAACACCGGGGGCCAGACCCTCCACTAGAACCCTCAAGGCTATTCCTGGGATTGGGCACTGCCCAAGAAGAAGTCCCTGCAGCCCCTGTTGTTGGGGTCACCAGGTCCTGAGACAAAGGCTGGCCCAGTGCTTCCAGTGGAGGGAGCCTGGGTCGCCATGAAGGTTAACGCTATGTGTCAGCCGGGCCAGGCCACAAGACCCAGTTGATGGGTCAAACACTAGTCTAGATGTTGCACTGAAGGTCTTTTTTAGATGTAATTAATGTTTAAATCAGTAGAGTTTGAGCAAAGCAGATTACCCTGCATAGCGTGAGTGGGCCTCGTCCAATCAGTTGCCAGCTGCAAAGCAAAGACCAAGGTCCCCTGAATAGGAAGGAATTCTGCCCCTAGACAGCAACACAGAAATTCTGCCTGTGTGTCCAGCCTCATACTCAAGACTGTAACCTCCACTCTTGCACAAAGCTAGCTACAGGCAGCCTATGGTTTTATACTTGTTCTAGCCAGTCTCTACAAAATCAGGTGAACTAACTTTTTTTAAAATCTTTCTCTCTCCCTCCCTCCCTCCCTCTCTCCCTCTGGATAACCTACTGGTCCTGTTACTCTGAAGAACCGTGCTAATATAGTCACTTACCTGCACATAGCTGCTCGGAGGGTTGGCTTCTCTCATGTAGGAGGTCAGCCTCTCACCAAGATTCTGAAGAGAGGGGTGTGCTGAGCAGTAGCGAGAGTAGCAGAGTGTACTACTTTTATTCTCTTATAAATCGTATGGGCAAGAAAGCTCTAATAGTCTTTTACTTTGCAAAGTTTGCAGCTACCTTGTTAACAGAGTTTCTGGATTGTCCAAAAATGAAGAACGATCATCTTTTTTGAAGCCTGGGTTTGCACCACCAGGCTGGCCTCACCGGGCTGGTGGAGAGCAGGCGTCCGGCTCACGAGCACCACACATTGGTCATCGTTCCTTAGGCTCAGTAACCATGTGAAGGGAGACTTGGTTTCTTTATGGAATGGCCTCCAAAAGGCAATCAAGTTTTAGGCTGCTGGTGGAAAAGATGAGGTTTGGCAGTGAGATGACTCACAGTTCAGAGCCAGAAAACGGAGGCTTTAAATAAACTAAAAAATACATATTTAAAAATGGCCAAAGATCTGAATAGACATTTCTCAAAAGAAGACATGCAAATAGCCAACAGGCACATGCATAAAAGCTCAACATCTCTAACCATCAGGGAAATTCAAACCAAAACCACAATAAGAAATCATCCTCCCCGCAGGTAAAATGGCTATGCTCAAGAAAACACAACAAATGCTGGTAAGAATGCGTTGGTGGGAATGAAAAGCAGGCCAGCCACTATGGAAAACAGTACAGGATTTTGACATTGACCATGGCTTACATTTTTCCCCTAAACAAAGTCACCAGATATTCTAAAAAGATAAGAAAACAGAATTACGGAAACTGGTTTAGAAGTCCTCAGGCCAAAGAAAAACCTGCTTAAAAAATGAAAGACTAAAACTTCAAAGAAACTTGAGAAGGTCGTCAACTGGTGATGTAAGGAGACAGGTGACTCCCAACTGAAGCGTGATCCCAAAGAAAGTCGAGGACCAGGTGTTCTGAAGTGCAGGACAAACAGTGTCCAGGTGGATTATAATAAAGGCTACACACAGGCACGATGCTATGGGCTGCACTTGGATTATCTCACCCGAGCCTCCCAACATACACGAGGCAGATATTACTATCATTGCCACTGTCATCATCATCAACATCACTTCTGATGAAGGATCTGAAGCTCAGAGAAACAAAGTCAAATTCCCAACATAGTGGCGCTAGTCAACGGTAGATTTAAACCCAGCCAGTCTCACTCTGACCACCACACCACACCACCTCTTGTAACACATCTTATAGTATCTTTAGCGAATGTCGACTAGAATGGCTAGCGAGCTTTCTGGACCATTTCTTGTTTGTTTGTTTGTTTGTTTGTTTCATTAAGTGTAATTGTTTAATCACTACTATCCAAGTTAACTTTGGTATCAACTGTAGCAGCCACTTTTCCCTCTGGTGCTCAGTAGCAAAGGAATAATTACTCAAAACACATAGTGTTTAGAGAGAAGGGGAAAGACCAAAGTCTGAAGGATAAAATGGCCTCCTCAGCTAAGTTCTTTCCCATATTTATTACCAAGGATACGTGCAGTAGGTCAGGGAGTACACAAGAATGTGGGAACTCAAGCAAGCATAACTCTTCGCAGATAAGGAACAAGATGTGTAGATATCAGCTAATAATTTTTAGAACAAAGAACTTAGCTGGAGGGCAAAGGTCTGGGCCATTTGCTGACTTCTTTGACAACACCCATACACAGTCAGCTGTTTTCAGCTGACCTTTGCACACAGCAAACAAGCAACTTCAGGTAGGTGTTTTCACCTGTCCCTTCATTCACTCTGTTCATCTTTTCATCCAACCATCCTTTCTTCTAGGCCCAGCCCCCACAATCAACTATTTAAGTTTTGATCCCAAGTCATTTGTAGCTTATACAACACTTCTCAGCATAAGCAAAAAATATACACACAACAACTATCAGTGCATATTGACACTCTGTAATCAAAGGTGTATACCATCATAGCTAAGTCCTTATACATATGTGTTTAGATACGCCTCCACTACATGAATAGATGGGTAGGCAGGAAGGCGGGTAGGTAGGTATATAGGTAACCTCCTCACATGTGCTATTTTTTAAAATTCCACCCCTTTGTGCATTGAGTCTAGAAGGTGAAATTTATCTATGGAGAGATTTTATCTTTGTCCTGAGAGGGCTCATTCTTATGAGCAATTTTACCCATGCAGGTACAAGCTTGTCTTGAACTTTGGTGAAGTCATCCAAATGCAGAGACTATGTTCATTTTATTATGGATAAATACAGGAATAGTTTCCTTTATGGTGGGTGGAACACATCTCTATAGGGATGGTTATGAGGTAAGGGATTTGGGGTTCCCACTAACAAGCCGTGATCGTGGAACGCGGGGTCCTAGTTTCTGTGGGGAGGGAAGACATGAGGCAGGAGGCAGCTGCCCATCCGGCTAGCTGCAGCCTCCCCACCTCCCAGGAGATGCGAATAAGGAATACAGCCAGGGGATGGCCAGGAAAGGGGCTGTCGATAGGGGAGGATGCTGCAGAGTGCAGGGGGTGGCTGTGAGGATGGAGAGGTTACGCCACTCCCATTCTGGTTCATAACCAGCCGTCACCTCCCAGCCTCCATGACAGCTTTGTGTTCTTACGTTCTGTTTTGTAAGCTAAGGGGTTTGGGTCATTTCAACATTCGGAGTGAGGATGAGCTGGACAGAAAAGTTTGCAATAAACAGCACAGTTAGTGATGTCATGAGTGGAAGGGGACTGACCTGCCAGCCATGTGAGACAAGGGCTCAGTCATGCTAAAGGGGAGGGGAATCCCAACAGCTGAGAGTTCGAGCACAGAGACACTGAGGTTCGGATGAAGGACCAGTTCTGAGGGAGAAGGCTCACAATGCTAATAATTAAAAGTTGATAACCAACTCTTGAGAATAACAGTGGTAAGTCTAAACATATTTTCAGATGTGAGTGGGAAATGAGATTTTTAGAATTAAATTTTCTCGAAAGCAATAATGGTACACCAAAATTCACTGAAATAACAAAATTCCCCTAAGTTATTGCTTCTTTAAAGTATAATGGATTTCCCTGAGGAAATTTACAATGAAATTGTGGCTAAAATTGCTATTTAGCCTCCATTTTCATTTAGTATTAATGACTAAAGCTAGGAGATATGTACTCTATAATTTAAAAAGATTATGATTAGCCATTCTTGATTATTTTATTGATATGTCAAGACACTATGTGCAGATAAGAAATTGATTGACTTTTTGTCTCATCTTCTCTCAACCTGGAGTCACCTAAGACAGGGCCTTTGACTTGGAGAGGATGATTTAAATAATGGGCACTGCACCCCATCTCCTTTTCAAATGGAGGCACAGTGGTTTTTAAAGCATAAAAAAGGAAAGAAAAATAATTAGAGGAAACTGCATTTTCAGAGAGCAAGAGGTACGCCTATGTAAGTAGACAAGTGTCCGCCACATTGTTATGGTGAAAGCACTTGGAGAAATCCATGTAGCATCTAGAAACATGAGAGATATTCATTTGGAAAGATCTTTGAAAAGACATAGAAATATATTGGAGGATCAGCGAGCTCAGATTTCAAATGTAAGAAGATGGCTACGCACTTTTTCCCATTTGCTGCTGAGTGCTCCAGGGCTCCTCCTCTCCTTGTTTCTCTGGCTTGACCTCGTCCAGTTTAAGGCACTCACAGTCAGGAAACCTTTGTCCAAGCCCTTGCTTGAAAGAGTTTGCCAAGTTGAGCTCCTCAGATCACCAAGTCCTCCTCCTCCATGTCAATATTCCCTAATACCCCACTTCCTCGACGTGGCAGCCAAAATTGGACACAAGAGCTAGAGAGGCCCCCAGACTGCATCATGCCTCAGAAGCATCTAGGTGGCTTCCATTTTCCACCTCCTGACCTGGCCCAGGACATAAGCATTGATCGTAAACCGAGTATAGATAATGATTTAAATTCGGCACCTACTCTCTCGTGGACAGCGCTGAGTAGAACTGTCTGCATCCACTGAGAGCTAGCAGTGATCTTCACTCTACTCAGGCTTTTTGGAGAAGGTGACTTAATGCAGCTTTGACATAATTCCTTCAACTCTTAGATACCTGACCCAGCGCAGTGGCTCACACCTATATTCCTAGCACTTTGGGAGGCCAAGGCAGGAGAATCACTTGAGTTTAGAAGTTCAAGTCCGGCCTGAGCAAAAGCGAGACCCTGTCTCTACTAAAAACAGAAAACATTAGCCAGGCTGTGGTGGCATGCACGAGTAGTCCCAACTACTTGGGAGGCTGAGGCAGGAGGATCGCTTGAGCCCAGGAGTTTGAGGTTGCTGTGAGCTATGATGACACCACTGCACTCCAGCCCAGGCAAGAGAGCGAGACTCCAACTCTTAGATACCAAAACATACATAGGACTATGTAGGAATATCACCTACAAGGTCATCCTCACGAGTGTATTTTGAGCTTTTTAAACCTATAATTCCTTTAATAAACACAAATATTTTACACACACTTCCTCTCACCTCCCCTGGTTAGGAATCAGTGTGTATTATTAGAATGATGTGGTCATGAAAACTAAACGACAGCCTGACAGCATCCAAACAGGTGCTCTACCAGCATCTATGTCCTGGCTCCCTGCACCCGGCCACCAGTTCCCGCCCTCCTTCCAGTTGGCGTCCGCGAGGCAGGGGGAGGTGCGTGGGAGGGTGAGGGGCACAGCGCCGCCGGCAGAGGGCAGCATGCACACCTGTGTAAGCAGACCAGAGAAAGCCCGTCTCCTTCACTCTGTGCCGTCCTTACCCAGCGTGGAGTGGCTTCGTAGATTGAACTGGCAGCACTCATTGTATCTTCTCAGTGGCCAAGAAAAACAAAATCCTAATTCCAAATTATATTGGCCTAAATTTCATGAGGAGCCCTTCTGTTCTTGGCTATATGGTTCCCAAATTTACTCATTAACTTGGTGGATTTTAATTTCTCTTTTTGCCTTCCTCAAGATAACTCCTATGCAGAAAAAAGGGCATTCAAACACAATTCCAAAGAAGTCTGAATTAGACTCACTGGATGCCCAAATATAAGTGTCTGTACAGCGTACAGACCCTTGTTTTTAGCTAGGGTTGAAGCCATAACTTGCCCTCATTTCTCTTGAAAGTGTGAGGAAGGTAAATTAATTGGAGGATTGGTTACATCATGCACGTGAGTAAATGCCACTAAAGGAAGATTTTACATTTTATCTGTATTGAGCAAGTGCACACTGGCAAAGTTAGAGAGAAGGGAAAAAAAGATGAGTTTGGAATAAATGAGAGCACAGAGCTTTTAACTTTAAAAAGAAGTCTTTCTAGCTTATAATCTGAAAATGTATAACTGATGTTTTACACAAAAATGGCCATCTTTGAGCAAACAATTTAAATATCTTAGTGGCGTTGGTCCCACACAATGCCTAGCACTTCAGCCTCACTACTGGCAAAGCCACTGCCTCCTGCTTTACACCCCTCGCCCCGTTCCCCAGCTCCCTTGACAGCAGACGTTCTGGCCGACCCAGCGACCCACCTAACCTAACCCTAACCCACCTGACTGATTACGCAGTGCCCTTCGATGGTTCCTGATCTTGGCCTCCTCGTGCTTTTGAGAAAACAAATATTAGAACAATCGTGAACACTATGAGCCTCTTTTAACAGTGAAGCCATCCCGTCAGTGCTCCAGAAGGGAGTTGTGCCCAGGTGAGCCTGCAGACGCCCCTGCTGGCGGTGGGGAGGCCCGGGCAGCTCAGCACAGAGTCTGTGCGGAATCAGAGATAATATGATCGCCTTCCAGCATTTACTTGAGCTGAGGCTACAACAGTTCCTGGGCTGAAAACCTTTTCCACAAGCACAACAAATGACTACCTCACAGTCACTAGCAAGCCACCTGCCCGCCCCTCCCGCTCACACCGAGGCACGGGCAAGGAAACGAGATCTGGGAGAAGATCCGGAGAGGCTGCGGCCGCCCTCGGTGCCACAGTGGCCGCGAGCTGGCGGTGGGCTCAGCACCCACTGGCCTCCTCCTCTCCCAGAACCTCAGCTGCCTCCCTGGTCCTCACTCAGGGGACACTCCACAGCTGTCTCACTCCTCCTTTGTCAGGTGCCTTTGTTGACTGTGCTGTGTCTGGCTCAAAGGGAGCCCCTTCTACTGAGCTGGATAAAGTAAAGGAAGACGAGTGAAAAAGGGAAAAAGGAAGGAGTTCAGCGGTGTTACTTAGCAGCACAGACTCGTAACAAGCCAATGCAATTAGAATAAATTACATGGGAGTAGGGAGAGGCGCCTTCCCCTGAGATCATCCAGACAAATGACCCATTTGAAATGGGTCGGAGACAGACAGGCTTGAAAGCAGAGGAGGGAACAAAATGACTGGTGGAAATGTAGCTCTGGGCTGCGGGGCTGCTCGGAAAGGAACGTGGCCTTATCTCCTGGTTAAGTGCCTGGGATTTTCAGCCCAAGACTGAGGCTCCTTCTCTGCTGCAGTGTCAGGGATACTGATGGTGCTATATGTTGGTTACGTTCCAAACAATCCAAAACACTGACGGAAACATCGGGCACTAGTGGATGGGATTTATGTAACACTTCTACAGTTTATTGTGTGCCAACCCCTATCCTAAGGTCACATAAATATTATCTTGTGTATTTCTAATAACAGCCCATGAGTTAGGCACTCTTGTTATCACCATTTTACAAAAGCAGAGGCACAGAGAGGTTAAGTCCCTTGCCCAAAGTCACAGAGCTAGCAAGTGAGGGGCAGCACCAAGACTTGTGCCCAGGTCATCTGTCCCCATAGCCCAGTCTCTCACCAAAACAATGCAGTGGATTGGAGAAAAAATGGCGGAGTAAACGTATCCCCTTGGATTCCTGCTCCCAGAGAAGGAGACATAGATCTTGGTCTCCTACACGTGAGTGGATCCCCCACCCCTACAAGGACAGCATCGAGAATCCGCAGAGGTTAAGCCCAGGACTCTCAAAAAAGGAAAAAACAAGGTGATCGGGAGATAAGATCACGTTCTCTGGAGAGTGCAAAACAAACAATAGGGTGCGTGGGAGGGTGCTGGCCCACGGGGCCAGGGGGTGAAGTGGGATCAGACCCACAGAAGAACTCCTTGCTTCCCCATTGACCTCCACACCCACCCAGCCAGGGTCCTGTCTGAAATTGGTGGGAAATCACGGCAGGAGAAGAGGGTGCTGGAGAGGGCCGTCATTAGTGGAAACTCCCCAGAGCCCGGTGCTAGGGACGGCTCCAAGACGGGAGGAAACCGAACTGAGCTGATAGGGGAGGCAGTTAG
>VBSM01001124.1:9028469-9042072 GCA_008086735.1 Cheirogaleus medius | reverse complement strand
AAAAAACAATGCAGTGATGCACGGTGGGGGCGGGGGCGGGGAAGGGCTCTCTCATGCAACGTCAGTGGAGCTTACTGTTGACAAATGCTGGCCACATGCAGGGCCATGTCATAGGATACTGGGAGGCCTGAGGACACCCATGATCTCACGGCTCACTTTCCTGAATGCTCCAGAATGTGCTTCCGAGTGATTACAGTGAGGAAACCCTTGCACAAAGCAAGCAAAGCACATCTAGCTGAGCCTCATCTGGTGCCCAAAAAGACCCTCATGTGAGCATTCAGGATTTTTGCCTTCCAGCTGCTGTGATCTGGGAAGGACCCTGGCCCCATCCTGGCCCTCTGAGCATGGCCTTCCCACTCACCCACCTCCTTACTGGGATCCCACCGCAGTCGCTACTACCAATGCCTCATCCCAGATGTCCTGTCTCTCGGCTTCAAAACCTGAACTTTCTGTGTTTCCACAGCCCTTTATTTTGAAGGCCAATCGGTCTCCATTCACTGGCTTTGTGTCTCTGTTGTCATCCCCCTGCCCGACCCTGCCCGCCCACACACGCACCAACATTACCTGATCCCTTCATTGCTGTGGCACCCAGTACTGGCAGGACACACCCCGCACACCCGAGCCGTCCCCACTGCCGGCCTGGGGTCGTCCACGTGCACTAAAGGAGCAGATGAGACAACCGTGGGGCTACCAGAGATGCTCCATAAACATGCCACGGCGCCCAGGAGAGGTGTAGTGCGCTTGATTTTATTTTGATGTTAGAAATCCGTACCGAAATATATTGTGTGCTGACACATAGTTTGTCTCTGTGGGTTGTTTATTTGTGAAACTGATGAACAAGGAGTTAGAAGAGCATTATCCAAAAATCTCCTGCCAGAACAAGCGACTGGGCCAAGAACCTGCTGTCCTCGCCTCCACCTTCACCCCTCCTCACACCTTTCACATGAAAATCCGAAGGATCACGGACGACTCAGCCACATCATGTTCTTTCATCTGTTTGTCCTAGTTTTCTATCTGTGCGGCTCACAATTATTCTTCCTCTACTGCTGAGATTGACTTGACAATTCAAGTGATGTTTAACTTCAGTGCACCTTTGAAAACTGTAAGAAAGTGCTGCTTTCCACTCAGCCTTCAATTTGGCCAAATGTGCACATAAAAGCAAGCACGCAGGAGCACACAGCGTCATTTCCATTGTCTCCTTCACTGAAAGGAAGAACAGAGACTTCACTTGTGGGCTAAAGTTCTAGAAAAAACAAACCTGCTTTGGAAATGACATTTCACGATGTCCACCCACGAATCAGTGACCAAAACAAGGCCATGATATTCAGTTCCAGAAGCCCATTTCATTTGCATTAATGGAAAATTTTAAAAGAATCCATCTGTGTTTTATTCACCTAAATTAGCGCAGCAACGGTAATTGCTGAGTGGTATTCAAAAGCGGATATTGGCAGGTAAGTAGGAAAACAACCACTCGGTTTGAAAATTTAGGTCATGAGAAAGTATAGACAATCACAGACCAGTTGAGTGCTTTAGGATAATGGTTCACAAATTGGATTCTAACCTGAATTGGATAGCATAGCTGTGGAGTGCCACTGAATCTTGGGAAGCCCCTCTCTGATGAAGACATGATCCCACAGAACTTGCTCCTGGTTATTGGAGGAATTGAGCACCAACTATGGGTTAAGACCTGTAACAAGTCCCTAACTAAAATACATGATATCATTTCATCATCATCACAAAGCTATCAAATAGGTATTGTTAACACCATTTTATTGATGGAAAAACTACACCTCTAAAAATGTTTTGCCCTATAAAGCACAGCTACTTCTATAAATTACCATCCTTTCTCAGGAGACACCTACCAACTCAGGGCCTCCCAGGCCCTCTGGTCCCGTACACTGCTGAAGAAATCAAGCAAGTTATTCCCTACCTCTTGACTACTTAAAAAGAGTCTGGGTTAGCCCCAAAGCACCTCTTATTTTCTGTTGCTCCACCTCCCTGCCATGCAATAACTGAACACTGTCCATTCTTCCCCAGAGCCCAAGGGCCTCTGGGGCCCCAAAGCAGCTCAGGACAGCCCAGCCCATCACCCCTCACACATGGCCTTTCTCAGGTTCTGCAAAGAGGTGGGCCCCAGAATCTCTCCTCTCCTCTTCACTGAAACTTCGGGGGGTAGAGAATGGGGTAGACATTCTTTCCTCAGTTGGCTTTCCTTCTTTCTTTTTTTGGAGACAGGGTCTCACTATGTCATCCAGGCTGGAGTGTAGTGGTGCGATCGTAGCTCTCTGCAGCCTCAAATTCCTGGGCTCAAGTGATCCTCCTGCCTCAGCCTCCCAAGTAGTTGGGAGGCTAACCCAACTAATTTTTAACATTTTTTTGTAGAGATGGGGTCTTCCTATGTTGCCCAGACTAGTCTCAAACTCCTGGCCTCAAGCAGTCCTCCTGCCTCAGTTTCCCAAAGTGCTAGGATTACAGGCCTGAGCCACCATACCCAGCCTGCATTCCTCTTCTTTTTTTTTTTAAGGCTTTTTTCTGATCACAAAATTAATTATCATTACAGAAAAATTGGATAATACATAAATGTACAAATAGGAAATTAAAATCATCCCTGATCCAACCTATCAGAGATAAATGTTGTTGAACATGCTTATCTATTCCTCACCAGGGTTTATGTACTGGATGTTATTCCATTCCTTGTATAAGTTGTTCACACACATTGAGCACCTGCTGTTTACCAGGCACTGTGTCAAGGGGCTGGGTGCAGGGCCGTGAGTCAGACACCCTCTGATTTCAAGGAGCTCTCAGCTTTGGGAAGCAACCTGGCAAGCAAAAAAGCCCACAATGAAAATATCATTAAATTGTCATCAAGTTACTGAAGGAAAAGCAGAGGATGCTGGGAAGGAGAATGATGAGAAAACACCACTTAGGCTGAGGTCAGGGCAGGCTCCGGGATAAAGAAGGTAGACTCCGAGGAGTGTGGTACTGAGTCTAGGGTGGCAAGCAGTTGTCTCCAGCAGAGATGTGCCAGGCGACAGTGCGTGGAAGGAAGCAAAGGAGGTGGAGGGCTGCCGGGTCACCTGGCTCTGGGGCTGACCCTGAGGAGGCAGGCGCCATGGGGAGGCTGGGCGGGGAATGGCATGGCCAGACCTAGGGCAGCGGAAGGTCACCGGGACCACGTGTGGGAGGGAATTGGTCTGGGACCCAGGCGGGAGGCAGGGGTGGGCAGGGCCGTGAAGAGAAGCTGCTGATCCAAGAAACACTTTGTGGACAGAATGGGGAGGAATGTGGAACGTATGCATAAAGACGGAAGTATGAGCTCCAATACTCTCATTCAGCCTTGGTTACAATAATCACTAAAACCAAAGGCCACAAGCTCCAAAAGCAGTTCAGGGGGCACTTTATAACTTTGAGGCTGTGAAGCGCTGACCTCGCTTCATGGCCTATTTTAGAGAAAAGCAGGCACCTAGAGACCATGAGAAGCCAGGGCCGTTGAAAACACTAAATATTGTCAGATGAGCCAAGTCTGGTGGAGATTCTTTGAAGTCATGTTTATTTTGTATTTTTCACCATGAAATGAAGTGACTTGTTGACACTAAATACTGCTGTGAGTTTATAGTCTAATCACATGGTTGTTATAAAACCTTTGGTCTTGAGACTGTAATACCTGTTCTACTTCATGAGAAATTTTATTTATTTATCATACAGGAATAACGAAATTTAAAGTTACCTATCAAAGATGTGGTAGTTATTTCAACTTTGTCTTTACTGGCTTTGTTTTAATTGTTTTAAATTATAACTATTATAAGCATTTTTTGATTCTCTTAGAGTTATAAAAACCCATTTGTAAAGTTTCTTTCTTCCTAAAAGAGAGTTTATAAGTAAGAGTAAATTGTGATCATAGCAGTACAATGCATTATTATATTTAAGATTTAAAAGTAAATTATGATCATAGTTGATGCAAATTTTAAATACAATGCAGAAACTTGTTTTTCTATAAATATATAGAGAGGCATATATCAATTCACATAATCAAAATTACAATCAATTTTTATGTTTACTTTTTTACTTAGAGTGTCATAAAAATGCTGGGTGTGGTGGCACATGCCTGTAGTTCCAGTTATTAATACTTGGGAGGCTAAGGCAGGAGGATCTCTTGAGCCCAGGAGTTCATCTTTGGCAACACAACAAGACCCTGTCTCTAAAAAAATAAAAAGCCATGAAAAGTTACCTTGTATCATTAAGAATTCTTTAACAAATTGATTTCCAATGGCAGCATAGTATCCTAAAATATAAATGTCTTCTGACAGATGTATTAACTTCCCTGTTCCTATCTATTGGAATAGCTATTCCATGAATAGTTACAATGAATCTCTGTGAGCATCACTTGGGATTTCCTTAAAATAGACTCATATAAATGAAGTGACAAAGTAAAAATCTTGCAACTTATTGCTTTAAACAGGGTCACCTTATATATTATTGTCAGATATGTAGTTTGCAAATATTTGCTCCCATTCTGTGGGTCTCTTCACTCTGTTGTTTATTTCCTTTGCTGTGCAGAGGATTTTTATTTTGATATAATCCCATTTGTCTATGTTTGCTTTTTGTTGCCTGTGCTTTTCAGGTCTTATCCAAAAAAATCCTTGCCCAGTCCAATGTCATGAAGCATTTTGCCTATGCTTTCTTCTAGAAGTTTCATAGTTTCAGGTCTTACATTTAAGTCTTTAATCCATTTTGAGTTGCTTTTTATATATGGTAAAAGATAGGGGTCCAGTTTCATTTTTCTGCATGTGGACATCCAATTTTCCTGGCACCATGTATGGAAGAGATTGTCCTTTTGCCAATGTGTGTTCTTGGCAACTTTATCAAAAATCAGTTGGCTGTAGACACATCATGGATTTATTTCTGGGTTCTCTATTCTGTTCCATTGGTCAGTGTGTCTGTTTTTATGCCAGTATCATGTTGTTTTGGTAACTATAGCTTTGTAGTATGTTTTGAAGTCAGGTAGTGTGATGCCTCCAGCTTTATGGGGGTTTTTTACTCAAGAGTACTTTAGCTGTTCAGGATCTTTTGGTTCCATATAAAATTTAGGATTCTCGATAGCAGAAAACCAAATAACCTGATTTGAAGATGGGCAAAAGACCTGAATAGGTATCTCTCAAAAGAAGACATATATATGGTCAATAGGTATATGAAAAAATGCTAAACATCACTAATGGTCAAGGAAATGCAAATCAAAACTACGAGACATCACTGCACTCCAGTTAGAATGGCTATGATCAAAAAGACAAAAGATTACAAGTTAGCATGGATGTGGAGAAAGGGGAAACCTCACACACTGTTAGTGGATATGTAAATTAGTACAGCCATTATGGAAAACAGTATGGAGTTCATCAAAAAATTAAAAATAGAACTATCACATGATCCAGCAATCCCACTACTTGGAATATACCCAAAGGAAATGAAATCAGTATGTTGAAGAGATATCTGCACTCCTGTGTTTACTGCAGCGCTATTCACAGTGGCCAAGGTATGGAATCAACTTAAATGTCCATCTACTGATGACTAAAGAAAATGCAGTATATACACACAATAGAATACTATTCAGCCTTGAGAAAGAATGAAATCCTGTCATCTGCAACAACACAGATAAGTCTGGAGAACATTATGTGGATGAAATAAGCCAGACACACAAAGACAAATACTGTAGGTTCTTAGTCATATGTGGAATCTAAGAACATTGATCTTACAGAGGCAGTGAATAGAGCAGTGGTTACCAGAGGCTAAGGAGGCTGGGGAGAAGGGAGAACAGAAGGGAGCAGGAAGGAAGAGAGGGTGGTCAATGGGTGCGAAGTTACAATTAAAAAGGAATAAGTCCTGGTGTCCTGTTGCTCAGTAGAGTGACAATAGCGAACAATAACTTATTGTATATCTCCAAATAGCTAGAAGAGAGGATTTTATGAGTTTCTACCACAAAGAATAATAAGTCAGGCATGGTGGTTCATGCCTATAATGCCAGCACTTTGGGAGACCCAGGCACGAGTATTGCTTGAGGCCAGGAGTTCAAGACCAACCTGGGCAACACAGCAAGACCCTATCTCTAAAATAAATAAATAAATAAATTGATCAATGTTTGAGGTGATGGATATGCTAATTACCCTGATTTAATTATGGCTCAACGTAGAAATGTATCAGAACATCACATTGTACCCCATAAGTATGTACAATTATCATGCCAATTAAAAATTTTAAAAATTATTCCAAAATAAAATGTGCATTAAAAAAGTAAATAACAAAAAAACATTAAAAAAAAACCCGCCAGGGTCACCAATCAACCCTACTTCAGCCTCCCACCCAGCCCTGAGCATCAGCTCACCACCCTCCTCAGGCCTGCGGACACCTCTCTTCCATTCCTGAGAGGCTGAGGCTGCTTTGCATCCTGTGTCTTTTCACATGTTTCTAACCAAGCCGAGTCCTGAATGACGTCCTCCCTCCCCACTCTAGTGCTGGCGGCACTGGTCACTCCCTTCCCGGCCCCACCGACAACTGCACTGCACGCAGTGAAGTCGAGTTCCCTTCTCTCAAAGCTACTCGCTTCCCTCCTTCAACCACATGCATCTGGAATAAACTATTGCATGTCCTGGGGCGGGAATAAGAAGTGGTTTCCCAGGCTACTAAAAGCGCTCAAGGTGTAGCCCAAACGCATCCCTCCAACGCTGGAGAGGTGTAAACTGAGACAGAGGCCGCTTGCTGGAACTGCAGGAGATTGGCCAGAGCATGACATCATTGCCACACCCTTGGAATCCGGCCAACCCTGACGGGGAAGAAGCCAGGTCCTTCCCAGTATCACCCTCCCAGTGCCGCTATAACCTCAAAGCAGAACTGGACAGGAGGAGGGGTCTCACGTTGACTGGACAAGACCGGCCTTGTCTTGTCTTCGAATGTTCCACGTATTCGGACACCCAACCCTTCAGGCCTTGAGCCTCCCATTATGCTCCATGGAGGATAACGGGAACTTCGTCAGCTTTTGCAAATACATGTTTGGTCACTGGGAGCGGTAGCTCATCCGCCTGGCCTGGGAGGAGCCAAACTGCCTCCGCAGAGAAATTCCATCATCTCTTGCTCAGTGGTGACTGCAGATGGACAGGCAGAGCACCCGGGACCTGAGAAGGGGCCAGGGATGGAGTCCCCAGGAATGGGGGTCAGGTCACGCAGCCGGCACACGCTGAGGCCAGCAGAGGTGGCTGCTGAGAGCAAGGGGCATCTGGGATGAGCGTCAAGTGTGGCTACAAGACCAACCGCAGCCGCGGGGGCTGTCGTTTGTCCCACTAACTTACTTCTCTCCGTTCCCCGTCAGGATAGAGCCACGGGAATTCAGATCCCCACACGTGTATGGGGAAGTGGATCTGCACGGCACAGGCTGGCCTGGGATAGACCCAGGACCAGCTGCCGCCGTTCGCCTTTGGGAAGGCATGCAGCCCCGCTGTGGGGTGGGGCCAGCAGGTGACTGACGTCCAGCTCGCCCCTGTCAGGGCCAGGCCCAACTGCAGAGCGTGCACTGCCACTGCCCTTCCCGGGACAGGCGGTGGGAGGTGGAGGGGTAAAGGCATAAAGACCGCCACTCTGAGAAGCGTTTGCTGCAGGCTCCCTGGGGGAGGCGGGCTCTGCTCCCTCGCCCTTCACAGCTGTGGGTTCTTAATAAATATTTTTCACCTCAAACTTCATCTCCGTGACTACTTCCAGACAATCCGAGCTGCAACAGTGAGAACTTACCCAGGCATAAGAATTACACCAAGGTCATGGGCCACATAAAAGAAGGAAAGAGAGAGAGGAAGGAAGAAAGGGAGAGTGAGAACCAGAAAAAGAGAGAGAAGGGAGGGAGGGAGGGAGGAAGAAAGTTCCTGGTTTTAATTCTTTCATAAAAGGAAATTTCAACTTCACAGAGCAAGTAACCAGACCGGGTGACCTAGTTGGTGACTGCCAAGCCTCTTCTGTCTGAACCCAGACCAGGTCCCTCCCACCTGGAGAGCGCTGCTCTCTGCAGGGCGAACATTAGCCTGGGTGACCTGCGACAGGAGCTCAAACAGCGTCCGTCACCCGCCGCTGGCCGAGTGACCTGAGCAATCGGCCGAGTGACCTGAGCAATCGACTCTCCTTTCTGGGCCTCGGTTTCTTTATATTTGAAATAGAGACATCTAGAAAATTTTCCTATTATTCTATTCTATTACTCTATGATTCTACTGTGCTGTATTTTTTTAGTATGTTCTATCCTAAAAGATCTTTTGTGTCCTGGAAATTCAGGGAGTGAAACTTATGCATGATGGCTGATGTGACCAGCAGTTAGCATCAGAGACATTAACTCCTTCGCTTCAAGAAGTCCACAAATCCCCCAAAATATTGCTTCAATTTGTGAATGTGTGTGTTTTCTTTACATTTTTCTGGGAAGAGGATCCATGAAACCTATGCCATTCTTAAAGGAGTTTATGACACCCTAAAACGTTGAGAAGCCTTGATTTAGATCCATTTATGCCTTTATTAAATAGGACAATTTGCCTGAAATACACATGGCAGATAAACAGCGGCTCCAGGCAGCAGAGAACAGACAGACTGAATAACCGAGGTGCTGCGAGCTGGAAAAGGGGAAGCAGCGTGACAGCAAGAGCTGGGGGGCTTCGCGCCAGAGCCTGGCGCCTTGCGAGGAGACGGGCCTCCTGTCCTGCGCACACCTGTCCCACGCACGCCTGTCCCACGCACACCTGTCCCAGCGCACGCCTGTCCCGCGCATGCCCTCACGGAAGGCGCAGACCCCTCTGCAAGTTTGCAGATCACAGAGCCCGAGGGCTGCGCCTTGGCCAGGGGCCGAGGCTGAGGAGGCAGCCAGTTCTCAGGGAAGCTCTCTGCGATCTTGCTGTGTGCCCAAAAACAGGCACAGATTTACAAAGGCAAAAGGTATCCTGGCCACCCACCCCGCCCCACCCAGGAAGAACAAAGGTTAACCAGGTTAACCGATGAACACAACTTTGACCTTTATCGGCTGGAGATGATATCAGAGGAATCTACATTAACGAGCTTAACTAAGCTTTATCTGCTATGCGTTTGCCGTGGCATGTGTGGCACCACGGGGACGGCCACAGCAGGGAAGGGGCTACAGGGCCCAGCAGAGCAGGCTAGGACTGTGCCCCGTGTTCCCCACTGCCCCAGAGCTGCAGGAAAGCACCTGAGCTTCTCACAGTGACCCACCCTCTGGACCCCGAGAGGAAAGGTTTATTTATTCAATAACTAATTTTGGGTCATGTATGTACCAAGCAGTGAAGAAAAAAATAAGCATGAGAAATGGGACCCCAAAACGGTGACAGCGAGGCAAGCAGGTGGCCTCACTGTGAAGACGCAGAGTGAGCAGAGACGGGACGGACTGCAGGCTCATGTCGGCAGATGCCAGCGCAGACAGACGGGGATGACCAGGGTGCTGCCCACACGCAGACTCGAGGAGAAAGGCAAGAGGCAGCCCTGCACTGTCCAGAAAAGCCTAAATTAACTGACTTGACCTGAATCCGATTTTCCGCCATCAGTAGAAGGAAGGCTTAAAACAGAACTAAATTCTATTTAAAATACAGGCTTTGTACCCTGAGTCTGTGGACTGTGAGTGGCTGCTTGGTGCGGACCTCCACCACGGCCCTCCCATCCCAACAGAGCAAAACAATTAGCAATTCACACCTGAATCGGAGACCCTCATTGCACAAGAGAAAGGTGAGTGCTGGGAAAGTCAAACGATTTGCCCGAGGTACATTTAACGGCACAGCAAGACCTTTTATTCAGTGACTGCGTGATGCACGCTATCTGGCTTGCTGGGCCCGTCTCCTGATGCAGAGACCTGCCCTGCGCCCTGCTTCTCCGAGTGTCGTTAATACAACCACAAACGTAACAACCCAGTTCAGTCTTCAGACTGTGATTCGATTGTCTAATCAAAGTGTCTGGGAAGTAGCAGACATTCAACAAATGTTTTAAGGAACGAGCAAATGAATTTCACATACTATTTTCTTTACTGTAATTCTCCTCGTCTCAGGCCTTTATTCCATATACACCACTGATATCTGGGTGTCCAGCTGCACCACAAAGTGGTTGGTTCCCAAATGCATAGGTAGAAAAACACCAGCTGACAATTGCAAGGGCCGCACCATTGAGGCTGCAGGAACAGCCCACTTACCATGGCTGTGTGTTCATGCGAGGCCCACGATCACCCTCTGAGCTAGGTAGGGTTACTATCCCCCACGTTATAGGAAAGAAAATGAACAGCCCACAAAGCGGGGTGACTTGCCCAAGGTTGTCCAGCCTGTGAGTGGTCCCGCCGAGACTCAGCCATTGGCCAGTCTGTCTCCCACAGCCCCGCTCCGGGCTGCCACCCAGCTGGAGCTCTTGCACTTACATTCACAGTCAAGCCCACTCTGACTTCATGCTCAATTCTGATGTTACGCCCCATCTGCCCTACACTTGCCAGCTGCTGCTGGTCACCTGACTCAGAGCCATGGCCCTGTTCCTGGGGGGAGGAACCATAATCTCAGGAGTAGAGCAGGAGACCCAGTTTTGTTGGGTGTTTCCAGCTTCCAACAATCTATGTTGAGGCTCTGCATCCTTGACACAGACAACCAGCAGTCCACTGAATCATATAAGGATACAGCCATTTTTTCTAAATTATGGTATAATACACATAGCATAAAATTGACCATCTTAACCATTTTTAAGTGCATGGTTTAGTTTTTAGTTTTAAACTTAGATAAGCAGCTTACGTGCCTATTACCTTGAGCAGGCTGACTCCTCATAGCAGAGACTCAGTCCCACTTCTAGTTTGTATTACTGAGGAGGAGCAGAAAAATTGTGTCCCACAGAGATGTCAGTGTAGCAGGGTTGAGTTCAGGAGGAGCCGGGGACTCCCCTGCCTTGTCCAGCATCACGCTGAGCACAGCAAAAGGCAACACGGTCCCCAGAGCGGGGAGGACAGTTAATGCTGCCTGCGATGCGGCACCTCCTGAGAGTTCATCCCGCAAGCCTAAAAAATGTCACCAAAGGTGGGAGGCTGGGGGGGACAGAGACAGCCCCTCCATGCCATTCTTCTCAGAGTCCATTCATTTCTCTTGTTTTCGTGCTTGCAGAGTAACCTTAACTTCCAGTTACTCTTTCTGATAAAGTGTTATTCTGGAATTACTGTCTCTCTTTGAGGTTATAAAATTAAGAATGAACTCTATAAATTATAACTTATAAATCATAATCTGTATAAGTCAGAGTGAGGAATAAAGAGTTTCCATAATTGAGAATATGCTCTTATCGAGCCCCGTTATCTTACTGCAAAAAGAGAGAGAAATAAGAGGCGCCCCGTATTGTGTGTTGGAAACATGGCCTGAGAGACGCACGGGAAGTGTCACAACATCCAGACGAAACTACAACTTAAGAGAGAATTCTAACGAACTATTAACATATTCTTTATTTGGAAGGCTAGGAACCAGAATCTTTCCTTTAAAATTCAAGAAAGATCTACACAGTCCACATCATCTGCATATAAATACGAAACAATCCCCCAGTGGCTTTCTTGACATAGGGCTTAGTGAAGGAGCAAGAAGACAAACTGAGAAGCCAGGATCCCCCCTCGGGACTGTACGTGCTTGTATTAAAGGCAATAGAGAGCAGTGGTTTGAAAACACTTATGCTTTATGCCCCCATCTTAATTCATTTGTGCTGCTATAACAAAATACCTGAGGCTGGGTAATTTATAAAGAACAGAAATTTGTTTCTCACGCACAGTTCTGGAGGCTGGAAGTCCGAGATCAAGGCACCGGCAGGTGTAGCAGTGAGGACTACTCACACATAGGGGGCCATGCTCTGCTTTTAGGAGTATAATTTCCTCTCTGTGGAAATAAACAGCTAAAAGAAGAGGTGCTACTGTGTCACCAGCAAATATGGAACTTACAAAATATTTATTCATTGTTATTAAGTGCAATACACGCACAGTCTCCAGTAATCTGGCAAATGTGGATGAAAAAAAATTGTCTTCCCTTGAGTCTGAATAAAGGTTTTTGAAAATATAAAACAATTATGTATCTCTGCTGTATGTGCCTTTTTTGCAAACTTACAATGCCAGAAGTAAACATAAATCTTTTTACCTCCTTCTCTTTGAAACCAAGCAAAATGGTAAACTGAGACACGGCCTGAGAAACGGGCCAGTGCCAGGGTCTGTCTCATTTCTGAGAGTGGTGAAAATGCAGAGGGCTCATTCGAGAGCAGAACGCCGCTTCCTAGTCTGCTTTTTATAAATCTTTAATACTTGACTTCATGGATACCTCAAATAAGGCCTGGAGCTTTGCCACGAGCTCATATTCAGATGGAGCAACGCCCTGCCCTCGTGGCCTTTAACATTCTCAGTGGCGCTCCCCAAGCTTCGCTCTCGGGGACGCTCTGAGAGAGAGAGGCCCTGCCCAACATGGTCCGGGCATGAAAGACGAGATCACAAACTAGACACTGGCACCTCACACGACTCACTCTGCGGTGTATCAGAATTCAGAACATCCCAATAGTGACCAAAATACCTTCTAATGTCTTCTTCACCCTCGACAGAGGCATGTTTAAGACAGAAAAGCCACATTCCAGTATCTCAGATTGTTCCTTTGTTTTGTAAAGAGGAAGGAAGTTCACCGTAAAAGGGAGAATGAGAAAGAACAGCCGTGACTTCCAGGGCACAACTGTGTGAAGGACGCTGTAACCAAGGGCACAGGTGGATGCTGAGACCGCTTTCTGCTTCCTCTTACCAATGACCTGGCGCTCTGGCTCCTGTAGCTGTGCCCGCTCAGTCTGAGTCCCCTGCTGTGGGTTCCGCGGTGCCCCATCCCGGACATCTGGGCAGATCTCTGGAGTGCCCACTTCTAGCTGATGCACTTTTTCGAGACGCTGTTTTTAATAGCTGCATCTTTGCTAGTTGATCCCAAAAGTGGCTCCGCGAGTCTCCAGCAGTGGGTCTTTCTCCTGAGCACAGCAGCTGAGTGGGAGGGGAAGGTCTCATCCTGCTGGGATCAGAGCCCAAGCTGAACATGGCGCATCCTCCAAAGAAAGCCGGGCGGTGCAGAACAGCAAAGGCTGGGAGTCTGCTTGGATGAGGACCAACGAGTACCAGCTGAATTTAGCATCAAGGACATCCTCGGTGAAGCATTTGAGAGCACTTACCTGGGAGGCGTGCCACAGGAGTCAGGCGACAGTGACCTGGGCCCCTTGGAAAAGCTGCACGGACCTCCAATCTCATCCTTTCCTCTGTACGACTTGTCTCAGTTTCTCCGAACCAACAGTACATCATTCCTGACAGCCACGTAAAACATTTTTAATTTTTCTTAAAATATTCATCACAGTTTGCCTTATATTAAAGACATGATTTATCTCTCTTCCTGTATTATAAACACTTGCAAGACAGAAAGTAGCATCAGTCACACGTCTTCTATTCACCCGCCACACACACTGCGCACCTCGCACGCTACGCACACACACCACACTCTACATAATTCACACACCTCACACGCTACACACACCACACACTACACACACCACACTCTACACACACCTCACACACTAC
>VBSM01001124.1:8972586-9020419 GCA_008086735.1 Cheirogaleus medius | reverse complement strand
AAAAAAACTGATGGGAACAACTTTTTTAGAGCTTGGGAAATCTCATTTTAAAAACCTACAGCACCAGGAAAGCACTAAATAAAGAGAGAGGCTGCTAAATTTTGACATTTGAGGAAAATCTGTTGGGTCACTGGCTGGCTGTTAAGGTAACTGAAAAGAGACTTCAGTGACTACCAAGGACTACAGATACAAACTTTGGAAAATTCACTAAACAATTGGACAATTGCAGCCCTCAACATGAAGCAACAGCAAATGTTAGGGAAGGGGGAGAATCTGATTTCCATACTTACCAGATGATAACATTTAAAATGTCTGATTTTCAATAAAAATCGCAAGACATAAAAAGAAACAGAAAAGTATGACCCCCTACACAGGAAAAAAGAAATTGACAGGAACCATCCTTGAGGAATCTGAGACATTGGACTAGCTAAACAAAGACCTTAAGTCAACTGTCTTCAATATATTCAGAGAGCAAATAACTAAACAAAACCAGGAGAATGATGTGTGTATTAATATCAATGATATTAATAAAAATAGAAATTATAAAAAGGAACCAAATAAAAAATGAGGTGCTAAAAAGAATAATAACTGGAATGAAAACTTAATGGAAGGATTCAACATCAGATTTGAGCAGGCATAAGAAATACTCAGTGAACTTAAAGATTTGGCAATTAAAACAACCCAGTCTGAGGAGCAGAAAGAAAAAAGAGTAAAGAAAAATGAACGGAGCCTGAAGCACCCGTGGGAAACCATAAAGCAGAAGAACACACACATAATGAACTTCCAAGACTAGAGAAGAAAGAGAAAGAGGTAAAAAGAATGTTTGAATAAATAATGGCCCTAGACTTCCCAAATTTGATGAAAGATGTGAAACTATACAACCAAGGGAGCAACAAGTTCCAAGTGAAAAACTCAAGGAGAACCATACTGAGACACATTGTAATTAAACTGCCTAAAGACAAAGACAAAAAGAGAATCTTGAAAAGGGCAAGTGGAAAGTGACTCATCACATACAAAGGATGCTCAGTAAGACTAACAGCCCATTTCTCATCAGAAACCATGGAGGCCAGAAGTCTGTGGATGATATCTTTAAAGTGCTAAAAGAAAAAAAAAATACTGTCAACTAGGAATTCTCAGACAAAACTAAATGAAAATGAGGGCATTACTATAAATATTATAGAAATTAAAAGGTTTATAAAAGAATACTGTGAACAATGGTATGACAACAAATTAGATAACCTAGATGAAAAGAGTCATCTAGGTTATCTACACAAATTACCAAAATTGATTCAAACAGAAATAGAAAACCTCAACAGACCTAAAAGTGTGGACGGAAAAATCCAAACTCTGAAATATTTGAAAGAAGTTTATTCCCAGCCAAATTTGAGGACCATGACCCGGAGCCACTCCCAAGAAGCCTTGAGCAGGTGGACTCACTGTGGCTGGGTTACAGTTTGGTTTTATACATTTCAGGGAGACAGAGGTTATAGGTAAAGTCATAAATCAATACGTGGGAGACATACATTGGTTTGGCCCAAAAAGGGGGGCCATCTCAAAGGGGGGGGGCTTACAGGTTATAGATGGGTTTAAAGATTCTTTGGCTTGTAGTTGGTTAAAGACATGAAGCTTTGCCTAAAGGTTTGGAATGTTTTAACATTAGAAGCTGTTATCAGAGATAAGCCACCCATAGATTTGTTGTGGACATTGAGGACCTGCAGGTTTGTCTTGCATACCCTTAGGCCTCTTAATGGGTTATAAAGGATGTCTCCAAGAAGGGAGGGGGGGCATTATGAGGCAGATCTGACCTCCCTCCTATGGCAGACAACTTAGTTTTAGGATATTCCTTTGGCCACGAGGGGGTCCATTTAGTCAGGGGTTGGGGGTGAGCCTTAAAATTTTATTTTAGTTCACACAAGAGATTGAATCTCTAGTGAAAAACTTCCCTATAAAGAAAAGTGCAGAGCCAGATGGTTTCATTTGTGAATTCTACCAAATCTTTAAAGAAGAATTAACACTATTCCATCTCAAACTCTTCCAAAAAGTAGAGGAAACACCTTACATAGCTCACTCTATGGTGCCAGTATTACCCTTCTATCACAGGCAAACAAGCAGACCAGAGGAAAACTAATATCAGTATCCCTTATGGATATAGATGAAACAAGTCACAACAAAATATGAGCAAAGTAAATCCAGCAGCATATGAAAAGGATTATACAATATGAATAAATGAGATTGATCCCCAGAAAGCAAAGGGGGTTCAATATACTAAAATCTATCAATGTAATGCAATACATTAATGGAATGAAGGGGGAAGAAAACCACATGATGATCTCAAATGGCACAGAAAAGGCATTTGACGAATTCAACAGCCTTTCATAATGAAGGCACTGAGGAAACCAGGAATATAAAAGAACTTTCTCACCACAATAAAGGGCAATTATGAAACACCCACAGTTAACGTTGTACTCAGTGGTGAAAGACTGAAAGCTTTCCCCTTAGGATCAGGAACAAGAAAGGACGCTCCGTTTCACCATTTCTATTCAACACTGTACAGGAAGTTCTAGCCAGAGGAATTAGGCAAGAAAAGGAAATAAGAGACATTCAGACTAGGAAGAAAGGAGCAAACCCATCTCAATTTGCAGATGACGTGATTCTATATACATAGAAAATTCTTTAAAATTCACAAAAATTTTAGAATTAATAAGTGAATTCAGCAAAGTTGCAAACTAAGATTAATATATGAAAATCAGTTGTTTCTCTACATATGCAATGAATAATCTAAAAAGAAAATTAAGAAAGTAATTCTGTTTATAACAGCATCAAAAAAATAAAATACTTAAGAATAAATTTAACAAAGGAGATGCAAGATTTATACACTGAAAACTATAAAACATTGATAAAAGAAATTAAAGAAGACCTAAATAAATGTAAAGACATCTCATGTTCATGAATTGGAAGAATAAATATTATTAAAATGACAATACTCCACAACACAATCTACAGATTTGATGCAATCCCTACCAAAATCCCAATGGCTCTTTTTGTAGAAATGGAAAAGCTGATACATAAATTCATGTATGCTTATAAGAAACTCTAAATAGCCAAAGAACTTTGAAAAAAGAAGAATAAAGTTGGAGTTTTCACTTCTTATTTTCAAAATATACTATAAATCTACAGTAATCAAAACAGTGTGGCACTAGTATATGAATAAATATATATAGCACTGGAATAGAATTGAGAGTCTAGAAATAAAACATTTCAGCTATAGTAAATTGATTTTTTCCACGGATGCCATGACCATTCAATGGAGAAAGAAGTCTTCACACCCTCTCTCCTCTCCTCTTGGCTGGTGAACCTCTGCTCGTCCATTAATGTTCAGCTCCAGGGTCATTTTCTTTAAATAGCCTTCCCTGAACCCCAGGCTAGGTTAGGGATCTCATTTCTATTCCCTCGGTGTATGTATTCTTACTGTAGATATCTTTGAGAACCCTGATGAATGACACTTCGTTTTCCCTACCTGATCCTGAAGCCATTGAGAATAAGGTCGAATGTCATTTTCTTTACTAATGCAGCTGTTGTTGAGAGGGCACACAAGTGAGCTTCACAATCCTGAGTCCCAGACCTTGGCAGACTCGCCAACCAGCAATGACTGTGGTGAGCCAACCCTCCCAACACGAGCAGACTTCCCTGCAGCCTGCTTACTCCAGTGAGTTGGAGAAGAAGCATCTGAGAGCCACATGCCAAGTTTCTCCTCCCAAATTCACCATTAGCTAAATCACTCCCTCTCTCCTGGGTAAAGTGAGTGAAGGACCCAAGAGAGGCCAGGTGATTGCCACTCAAGCTGCCTTTCTACATAGAGCACATAAGGAAGCAGGGGAGATGCAGAAGAAATGCCCTGCTCTGCTTTCTTCTTAGCAAAACTAGTGCAAATTTTCATCTAGAGCTGACTCTTCTCTCAGTGAACTGTAAGCTACTAAAAGACAGTGTACCCAATGTCTATTGTGGGCCACACACAGGGCAGTTGCTCCGTAGGGGTTTACTGAGCTGGACGAGGCTGGATTCCCTCCCACTGAGAGTCACCTCCATCCCCTCTACTCACCGATACCACCCAGATGCTCCTCCCCCATCTGCAAGCAGAGAAGGCTCATCTCCTTGCAGGGATTGGTGTCACTGTTTCTTTGAAAAAGATAACAAAATAAATAGATAATTATATGTGATGGTGATAGTGAAATTACCTAGTGATAAACAATGTTAATCATCATTGTAGGGTCAGCAAATAATTTCAAGGTAAGATTCTACATGCATGACAATGCCAATGGCCATTGAGATCCTACTTGCTTAATTCAGTCTGCTGAAAACTAAAGCTACATCGAAATGCAACCTCTGTAAATGTGGTCATTGTTTCTCAGATCAATGGTAAAAATGAGATTGCCTCTCAAAGACAGGATATGATCACAAAATATCCACAGACAGTAGGGAATGAGCTTTAACTTAGAAATCAAATACACTGAAAAAGAAAAGATAAAACAAAGTATTTTCAAAAACGTGCAATAGTCATTTTCAGCAAGTTAGATTATGTTAAATTAGTACAGAATCTTAGAAATCACAAATTTATTTCAATTTTTAATGATGATTATTGATGAATTCAATACTATGCATTATATACTACGCATTAAAGAACCAAAAAATATCAATGCCAACACTATCTGGGGCCAAGATCACATCTAGAGCCCATACATATTAATGTGCTTCTTGGCCATCTCTCCTTTCAGTGCCCTAGAGTTCAGATGTCAAGAGTCCCTCTTTTTCTCCTATTTATTTATCTTCTAAGTCTCCAGAAGGAAAGTTAGGAACTGCTCTGGTTTGAATGTGTGTGTCCTCCAAAATGTGTGTGTTGGAACCTAAACCCCAATGTGGTGGTATTAAGAGGTGAGGCCTCTTACGAAATGATTAAGTCATGAAGGCAGAGTCCTCAAGAATAGGAATAGCAACCTCAGGAGAGGGCTGGAGAGAACCAGCCTGGCCACTTTGCCCTTCCATCTCTTCTACCATGTGAGGATACAGTGTTATTAGCAACAAGGTGCCATCTTGGAAGTAGAGACCCGGTCTCACCAGACACCAATGCTAGTGCCTTGATCTTGGACTTCCCAGCCTCCAGAACTGTGAGAAATAAATTTATCTTATTTATAAATTATAAAATACTCTCCAGTATTTTGTTATAGCAGCACTAATGAACTAAGATAGGAACCAATTCAGGAGCATAGCTCTGGGCCCAGCTGTCTGGGCTGCTGTGAGAGGGAGCTGGGTAGGCAAAGGAGAGGCCCGTGGCGACTGCTGCCAGAGAAAACCACTCAGACATTTGATGGTTTTAAGTTTTACATTCAAGTCAATGATCCAGTTTGAGTTAATTTTTTGGAAACTGAATATCCAACTGCTTCAGCAACATTTGTCAAAATGACTCATTTCACCACTGAATTGCCTTTGCACTCTGACAGATCAATTGTCATATAGACGTGGGGCTATTTCTGGACTCTAAGAACAGAGATTTTTTTAATCTCACATTGATTTCTATATTTATTCTGAGGCCAGTACCACCTGACTGATTATTGAATCTATAAAATAAGTCTTTACATCAGGTACTGTAAGTCTCCAATTCTGCTTTTCCTTTTCAATATTGTCTTGGCTATTCTAGGTCCTTTGCATTTCCATATAGATTTTAGAATCAGGTAGTTATGAGTTCAGTCTAAGTTTCTTCTACTTTAACATATTTTGTTTCTAAATCCTGCCTGCATATAGTATGCAGCTAAGACTTTGACATGAGTGCTGTCAAGGAGGGAAAGAACTCTGAGCCCATGTGCCACTATTGAAAAGGCTGTAAGGACAGTATTTATCTTTTTAATGCCCTGTATTCAAAATCCAACTCACCTAGCATTTATTGAGTATCTATTCTACGCCAGACATTTTGTGTGGCCGACCTCCTTCAGTCCTCAGAGCAGTCATGAGCAGCTGGCCTGATGGCACTGCTTGTCAAAGGTGATGCCACAAACCCACCCTCTGGAGGTCTGTGTCAGCCCAGAGCTGGTCCCAACAACTCATTTGAGGGGATTCCCAGGAGTGGAAATGAACCCATTGAGAGTCATTGGTTGGCCTGAAACAGTCTTCCATGTGCTCTTCGGCTGGTCCTCTGGCCACTGCATACAGGTCAGTCGTCGTCAGGACGATGCCCATGACCCTGGCCTCACAGGTGGCGTATCTTATCTGTGTTCCTCAATCTTTGATAGCCATAATCACCTGGGAAGCATCTAAAAAAATAAAGCAGATTCCTGGGCCTCAGACCAAATCTGTTAAATCTCAATTTCTGAGGGTGGAATACCTAACCTTAATGTAGATCCAGTACTGCAGGAGAAAATGCTGCTACAAAGGACATTAAGTCAACCCAAAAATAATTAGCTGTGAACAGTAAATCAGATAAAAGTAACACACACTTATTTAGTTGATCATTGTACTGTGGTTATATAAGAGAATATTCCTATTCTGACAATATACATATTGTAATATTTAGAGTTAAAAGGTCATGATGTATGCAACTCACCATCAAATGGTTCAGAAAATACGTGTTTGTGTGAGGAGAGAGAGAGTGAGAGAGAGAATGTGAAAATGATAAATAAAATGGAGTAAAATATTTATTTTAAAGGTGAATCTATGTATAAAATTTCTTTATACTATTTTTTGTTTTTGCAACATTTTTGTGAACTTGAAATTATTTCCAAACAAAATTAAGGAAAAAAATTTTAATGACATGTTGACTTTTAGCAGCCCTTTGCATCAGTCAAGCTCTTCACATTGAATAAACCAGAATCCCTGGGAAACGGTCTGCATCCTGAAGGAACCAAAAGGAACCTCCGGTTCCTGTGCAATGCGCTTGTATAAATAGAACAGTGTGAGGTTACTAAGCAACTCAAGGCACCTTTCGCTGACTCTGTTTAAAGACTAAGTCAGGTTTCTCTTTTTAAAACCTATTTAAATAGAAATCCAACTGTTCGGTGCACTTCTTTTTTCTTATTTTCAAATCCTCCAAAATCCTTCACTAGGGTTGCTATGCAGATACACATCTCATAAAAACCACCGATATTTACCGAGCGACTGCGGTGTGTAGGAGACCGTGTCAGGCGCAGGGAACATGCAGCCTCTCAGGAGCCAGCACAGTGCACGCCGCGAGGAGACGGCGAGTGCACGTGAGCGCACACACGCCCACACATACACACACACACACCCCACCCGAGGGTAAACCTGTGCAAGGCTTGGAGGATTGGATTCTCTTTTCATTTACTAAAGAATCCTGGAAGGACCTTGCGGGCTCCGGAAGCAGCCTTGGGCCTGTGCAGAGAACATCACAGCCAGAACCAGGGGACTGGCGCCAGGACCACCATTCAATGCGCATGCGCCAGGTTGCAAGTCTTCCCAGTCCGTGGTCTCAGGGAACCCCGTCAACAGTGAATAGACAGCGTTATAAAACCTGGGGGAACGAAATCACAAAGCTAATGAGCGGTGGAGTTGGGATTTCAACTTCTCTCTATCTCACCTCGACAGACATGGCTTGATTTCGTTTGATTTTTGTTTTAAGAGTTACCCTAAGTATTTCACCATGAATATTTAACTTATAAAACTCGAAAGGTAAGCAACATCTTCTTCTCCAACCAAGCAAAGCAACTGCCTTGGAACACAAACTCAGATCACGATCCTCAAAAATCACATTCTATTACTATCCGAGATTTTTGTTCTATTTTGTTTTTATTTTAACCTCCCAAAGTAAGCATCATTCGATTAGTTTTATTCTGTCAAGCTTTATTTCTGGACTCTCTTCTGTCCCACTGGTTTATATGTTGATTCTTATGCCAGTACATACTCACGTGAGTACCATCTTTAAACCAAATATTGTAAGTACTCCAACTTGATTCTTTCTTTCAAAATTGTTTTGGCTCATCTAGGTCCTTTGCATTTCTATATACATTTTTAAATCAACTTGTCAATTTCTTCAAAAAAAGTTAAATGGTATTTCTATCGGGATTGTATTGAATCTATGGAACAATACGGAAGACCTGCCATCTTCCAATCCATGATCATAATATATCTCTTCATTAATTTGGTCTTCTTTAATTTGTCTCAATAATGTTTTATGGTTTTCAATGTACAGGTTTTGCACATATTTTGTTGAATTTTGTTGCATATGTCATATATTTATGTGATTTTAATTTCAATTTCTAATTGTTGGTTGCTAGCAGAGAGTAATACATTTGATTTTTATATATTGACCTTGTATCATATTTATTAGTTCTAGGAATTTTTGTACATTACTTCACATTTTCTACATGGATGGTAGTGTCATCTGTGAATAAAAAAAGTTTTACATTTTGCTTTCCAACCTACATGCTTTCTTTTTTCTTGCCGTCTTGTGCAAAACTGGGACTTACATTATAGCGTTGACTAGAACCAACATCACTGACTTATTCCTAATCTTAAAGGAAAAGCATTGAGTCTTTCACCTCTTAGTATAATGTCATCTGTAGGGTTTTAATAGGTGCCTTTATCAAGTTGAGGAGGTTTTCTTTTATCTCTAGTTTGTTGGGAGTTTTTATAGTGAATGCATACTGAATTTTGTCAAATTATTTCTCTGCATATATTGAAATAATCATGTGAGGCTTTTATTTCAGTCTGTAAATTTGGTGAGTTACATTGATTTCCTAAATGTTAAATCTACCTTCAATTACTGCAACAAACCCTAGTTTGGACAAGATGTATTATCTTTTCTACATATTGTTGGATTCAGTTTACTAAAATGTTGTTAAGATTTTTCCATCTGTGTATATGAAGGATATTGCTCTATAGTTTTCTTTTCTTGTGATTGTAAGATACTGGGCTGTTAGGCTAACGGTTGTTTTCTAGCTTCTGTCAGTTGTTTGCTTGCTGATCACAGCTGGCCACAGGGCATTATGGGTTGAAACAAGATGCAGAGGAAAAGCACTGAGTCCGGAGCCTATCGGCTAGGACTCAGAACAGGTTAGAACCAATCAGGGGCAGGGTGAAATAAAATGCTGGGGGAAAATGGCGGATAGGGGGGCTCACCAATCACTGTAAAGGGCAAATGCATGATCAGCGCGCAGTACCAATCAGCAGGAGCGTTATTAGCGCAAGAACAGTTCGTGGGCGCCTAGTATAAGAAGCTTCCTCCCACTCGGCAGGGGGTCCCTGCCCGTGCAAGAGACCACTGCGCTGGTGCTCTTGGGCTTGGACCCTAGCTAGCTAGATAATAAAACTCCTTTTGGTGATTACAGCCTCGGTGACGCTGTCTCTCTGTCCCATGGAACTGCGGATTCCGGCTTCAACAGTGACTTTGTTTTATCCGGCTGTGGGGCGATGGTGATTTTGGCCTTTGAAAAATGAATTAGAGGTATTCCTTCTTCCTTTGTCTGGAGAAACTAGTATCAAATTGGTATTGATTTTTTTCTTAAGTTTTGGCATATTTCACCAGAGAAGCACCTGGATGTAAAGTTTTCTGTTCTCTGTTAGAATGTTTTTACCTACAAATTCAATTTCTTTAGTAGGTTTAGGATTATGCAGATTTTCTTTATATTTTTTTCTATTTGAAGTTCATAATTTCTTTAAGGATTTATAGTTTTCATCAAGTATGTAAAATTTGTAGCCATTATTTATTCATACTTTTGGTCCCTCCTCTCTCTTCTCTCCTTCCCATACTTTATCACACACAGTGTGACAGACACTTGAATCCCACAACTCATTGAGATTTATTTTTTTCAATCTTTTTTCTCTTTGTGCCTCATTTTGGGTAGTTTCTACTGCTGTGTTTTCAGGATTACAATTCTTCTGCAGTGTCTGATCTACTGTTGATCTAATCAAATGTAGATATTCATTTCTGATACTATCTCTTTTGTCTCCAGAAGTTCCATTTGGGTCTTTCTTAATATCTTCAGTTTCTCTCCTCCTCATATTCATGTTTTCCTCTACTTTCTTGAGCATCCGGAGCATACTATAAATTGTTTCAGCCTCATTGTGTGTTAATACTCGCTGTCATTTCTAGGTTTGCTTTATTTGAATGGCTTTTCTCCTGATTGTGGATCTTATTTTTCTTCTTTGCATGCTGCTTGATTTTTTAACTGGCTGCTAGGCAT
Source organism: Cheirogaleus medius (assembly GCA_008086735.1). NCBI lineage: Eukaryota > Metazoa > Chordata > Mammalia > Primates > Cheirogaleidae > Cheirogaleus > Cheirogaleus medius. Next base: position 9,010,232 of record VBSM01001124.1, on the reverse strand, counting down.
TGCTACTTTCACACTGCTCCTCACTGAATTTCACTGTATTCCCTTAGAGGAAGTTGGCCCACAAGTAACTTAGGAATAGCAATTCTTTCAAAGCTTGCTTTTAAGCTTTGTTATGGTGGGCCCAGAGCAGCCTTTAATCTAGAACTAATTCAGCCCCACAACAAAGGTGTGACACTCTGAGGACTCCATCTGATTTTCCACACATTATGTGGTCTCTCCTTCTACAGGTGGAAACAGAGACTCCTCCCAGCTCTGTGTGAGCTCTGGGCATTGTTTCACCTGTTGCCCTTCAGCCCTGAGGAGCTTCACCGCATGCACCCACAAACCAGTATTCAGCCGAAGATCTGAAGGGCTTCCTCTTCCGATCATCAGAGTTTGCCCTGTGTACATCCCTCCTCTCCAGTGTTCTGTCTCACAAATTCTAGCTGTTGTGGCCTCTACAAATACTAATATTTTTCTCTTCAACTAACAAATAGAATTTGGCAAAGGTGATGGGCTGCATGTGATTGTGCTACGTAAGATGGCAATGCCCATCTTGGGCAGAGACACTCTGCTTTGATGGCTTTGAAGAAACAGGCTGCCTTGTCGTGAGCTGCGGCTGGAGGAGCCACATGCCACAGAGCTGAGGATGGCCTCTGGCTGCAAGCCAGCAAGGGACTAACATGCTCAAGCCAGCAGCCTGCAAGAAACTGTGCTCTTCCAATAACACATGAGTTTGGAAGTGGCTCCCTCCCCAAACTTCAGCTGAGACCACTGGTCTGGCCAGTATTTTGACTGTAGCTTTGTGAGACTCTAACTCGGAAGACCCAGCTCAGCCGTGCCACAGAAACCGTGATGCTGGGTTCACAGTACCATTGTCATGGAGCAGGAAAGAACTAATACAGGAGCAGTTCCCATAGCAGTCAGAACCTCAGGGGCAGATGCAGAAATCCTGCTGTACTTTTAAGAGGGACAAGAATATATTCAATTTTCTACTTCTAAAATAATCTAAAAGTCCATACACATACTGCTTTCTATAGAAGGTATGTTGAATCTCATTAAAATAAGAACAATGAAGGTGAGAGAATGACTGATGGCTGCTCTGGATACAAAGATCCTTGACAAGGTAGAGGTTAAGAATATCTTGAGTTGAGTTTAAATCCTGGCCTTGCCACACAAGTGATTCACTACCCTTGACCTCCCTTAGCCATGGTTTCCTCCTCTGTAAAGCAAGATTAGTTGCACGGCATTCCTGTGGGGTACGGACAGGCCAATCCAAGTAGAGTGCCTGTCACTGTGCCAAGCACAGGAGAGTTCAATGCATTTTCGTTGCTGTGTTTGTTATTTCAGTGAATTTGGGAAGATTAAATAACATTTTCATAATCATTAGCGATCAAGAGTAGGGCCAGGACAGATCCAGAGGAGCATTCTGCAACAGCCATGCAGCAAATACCTATCAATCTCTGCTTTATGCAGCTGTTGGCTGGGATTTAGGTACATTTTGGTGAATAACACAGACATGTCTCTAATCACATGATGCTTACAATCTAGTGTGGAGAACATTAAATAGATTCATAGATAAAATAAAAGTGTCATTGGTTTGACTAAGGAATCCTATTAAAATACGTTAAATGATACCATTTTTCCAGAAAGTATTCATTTGCTCCATAAATTCCCCCTTTCTCTCAAGTGAGTGCCCTTAATGAGGTTTCAGTCTGATTCCACACTTTTCAGCCACTTTTAATTATTAAAACAGCCTGGTCACCATGTCAATCTCATAGTCAATTAACATTACTCTCTATTTGGCACAAAGTTCCAGTTAGAAGTTAGAAGAAATAAGATTGATCTATGGCACAGCATGGTGACCATCGTTAATAATAATGAATCATGGGCTGGGTGTGGTGGCTCACGCCTGTAATCCTAGCACTCTGGGAGGCTGAGGCGGGCAGATCGCTCAAGGTCAGAAGTTTGAAACCAGCCTGAGCAAGAGCAAGACCCTGTCTCTACTAAAAATAAAAATAAATTAATTGGCCAACTAAAAATATACAGAAAAAATTAGCCGGGCATGGTGGCACATGACTGTAGTCCCAGCTACTCAGGAGGCTGAGGTAGGAGGATCACTTGAGCCCAGGAGTTTGAGGTTGCCATGAGCTAGGCTGATGCTAGGGCACTCTACCCTGTAAACAACAGAGTGAGACTCTGACTAAAATAATAATAATAATAACAATGTATCATGTATTTCAAAATTGTTCAAGAGTAGATTTTAAACATTCTCACCACAAGAAAATAAGCAGGTGTGGTGATGGATATGCTAATTAACCTGATTTAATCTTTGCAGTGCATACATATAGCAAAACAACACATCATTTCCCATATATACATAGTGATAATTTTCAATTACAAATAATAAATAGATTAAGACATTTTTAAAAATGTCTTTACTCCCCCTTCTCCGCAGCACTCCCGCGGACTGCAGGCGCTGTGGCTGGAGAGGTGGACGTGCAGAGAGGTTCTCCTGGCCTCTCACCCACCTGCCGCCTTTCACCTGGTGCCCCTTAGCGTTGGAAAGAGGAGGAAGAAGAAAAATGGTATTTCGCTGTGTGACTCTGCTCTTGTTGAGTTCGCCGAGTTGGCTGTCAATGTGAATGCATTGTATAAGCAAGACCACGGTGAGAGCGAGGCTGCTGCTCTGTCTTTATTGATTATAATTGACTGAAATTAGTTCCTTGCCTTTTGGGGGATTCTTAACTTTGCATGTATCATTTCTCCTCCCTGCCCCCCAAGGTGGGTGTAGCTTGCTTATGAGGAATGATTGTGCTTTCCGGATGTCCTTATAGACCACTTGGTCTTTGACACAGTGAGGTGGGAGGGGTTCTGATTCTGGGGCCCTATTTCGGAAAGCCACAGCTGACACTGGACCCATCCTCGCATGTCAAAGCACAGGATGGAGAAATGACTACAGTGGTCATCAGCCCATAAACCCCAGGCCCACTGTGTTCACGGGCCGTTGGCGCAGGGCAGCCTTGGGCTCACCGCAGTGGTCCGAGCTCAGCAGCCCCCACTGGCACTTCTGACTGCCAGGAAAGTCACCTTTACGGCCCTCTCCCCGTCTCTTATCTCCAGTGGAATGAAGTGATTTTTTAGGAAAAAGCTATGTATGTCCCTGGTATTTTGGGGGCTGAGCAGGCAGAGTTTAGGTTTGCAAGTCATGGGAAGTACATTCCCACCTTCCTCTTTGCTTTTTCCTGTCCAGCCTCAGCATGGGGCTGAGCATGTCATAAATGTTCATTCCTTGATAATCATTTATATTTAGCAGTAACTTGGCAGGAAAAAACAAGATAAGCAAGAGTTTAGGAGATTCATTTCTTACTTTCAAAATGTAAATACACCAATAAAATTTGCATGGTAACTGCATAATTTTAATATGTAGAGTCACTCAGCCATCTTCTCAGAATAATTTTTATTAAAATGGTATTGTTAAATATAAAATAGGATTTTAACATATAAATATGGCCCTAACATTTATATGTAATTGTAAGAGTGTGATTTTTAAAGGACTTTGTTATTCATAGTCGTATGAGAAAGTCCACAGCCCTTGAAAGAGGACAGACCTCCACATCACCTCCGTCGGGGTCCCCTCCCCATGCCTGGGCGCACAGTGGCACAGGACGGAAGTTTCAGGACAGGATCCAGGGCAGTGAGGAGGAGGGATCATTCTAGAGGAAACCCATCAAAGTCTACCCACCAAGGGCATATGTGTCCCTTTTGCATATAAAGATGCTAAGAGCCCGAGTCCAGTGAAACACCTTAATGTCTCTGGATTATATTCCCCTGGTTTGAAATGTGCCCCTGAGTTCCATCCCCAAAGCTGGGAATAGATTTTCCTCAGCGTAAGTGCACTGTGTAGAAGACTTTGATGGTTTACACTAGTGCTTAAAATGTGAAGCCTCCAGCCCAGGGACCACACAGCCACCCTGCCTGGCAGCGGGGCTCAGGAAGCGCCCTTCTCCGGTGCCAGCTGTTGTTGACGGGCAGGTGAGGATTAGGAAGAGCAGGGCAGGGCCTGGAGCGCCAGTGTCTCAGGAGAAGACTCAGCATCCCCAAGGCCAGGCTTGGGTGACTGCAGTCGTCTTCAGGGTGAGCATGGTGTGCGGCTGCTCCACGTCCATTTTAGGGTCACCCTTCCCAGAGCCTCTTCTTGCAAGGTGAGCACCTGACTTTCTTAACCACTGGTTCCCCTGACAAGCCGTCCTGTTAGAGAAGCTGATGATGGGCGGTACTTTAGGAAAGCCCCAAGCACCAGGCTGACGGGTTCTGGACCCCATGGGCAGATTCACACTGGAAATCCCGGGGGACTGCTCACCCGAGATGAGCGCAGCACACACTGAATAAACAGTAATACGAAGTGACGATTATAAATGTCACTCCAGAATAACGATTTCATCTGACTTACTGACCACAGAGCCTCGCTGGGAAAGGACTGTTCACTTTAAGCAGGGGTGGTTTGGGCAACTTGTTCTTATACTGGCAATAGTGTAAATTAAAATCCAGGCCTATAAGCAGAGCTCTGACAAGGGCCCTGGCTCCTTGCAACCCACCAGGGTCTCTGGGAGGTCGCCCTCTGCAACATCCCGTGACTGGAGATCCCTCTTCCTGCAGTGGGTGCAGGTGTCTGCTCAATCCACACCCGTTTCCTTTGCCTTGTCTTTGCCAGTGGAACCTGCTATGTTCAGGGACCTTCTCTGCTGTTGCCAGATCCCAAGCAAGAAAGGGCATCCCCTTTAACCCCACGGTTCTGCGTTGACTACACACTGCTTCCAGCCGGTGAGAAGCGAGGGGACGTCTGTAGTGATTTGCAGACAAAGAAAGGGACACGCGGAGAGAGGCTGGTGTGAAGCCTGGTGTCCAGGATGGAGAAGGGTCAGCCTGCAGCACACAGATGCACGGTGGGGCGAGCTGAGAGCCCAGAGAGCAGGATGCCCTGGGCTTCTTGTAGGGGACATGGTGGCTGTTTACATCAAATTTTCTATTGCTTGCAGCCAAAAGCATCTTAAAGGACATATCTATGTAAGACTTAGAGGATTATATCTCATTACTCAACAGTACTTTGCAGACCAAAGTTGTTAAAACAAACCAAAAATTCCAATTCTGTTTGCTATGGCCTTACCATTAATGGACTACACAGTAAAAAGCGTAATGAATCATGGAAATGAGGTTCTGACTGGAATATTTGGGTTCTTTTAATCAACTTCCAGGTTCTAAACCTGGTCATGGTCTGGTTCACATTGTCATCACCCACTTGAATGAAGACATAAAAGTTATAGTTATTAAATGTACAGGTGGCCAAAGCTGAGAGGCATTGCTAATAATCATAGATCAAGGGTTTGAAAATATAAATGGAATCTATTTGTATATTAAAAGAATAATTCGCCAGGAGCAAATGTGATTTATTCCAGAACGGTAAAGTATCTTAGTATTAGGAAATCCACAGATTAATTTGGGGGTCACTTTAGGAGATCACATCCACAGGTGAAGTATGAATTCCTATGGGAGTATTTCATTAGATGCCATAAGAGCAGTGACACTATTCAACATCCATCACTGACGAGGAGAAAACTCAGAGCCGACCAGGCACAGGTGATCCCTCCTTACCGTGATAAACACCCAGACCAGCAGCTGTATCTCGCGTAAGAGTGAAACTCTAGGGGCTTTGCTTTTAAAATGAAGACCCATAAAAGATGTCCTAGTAGTAACATCCATCCTATGGGTTCAGAACAGTACAATAACAAAGCACATTTTGAGTGCTTATTATTTATGTACAGGGTCTTCTTCACAACTCTATGAAGTAGGCACTTTTTTCTATTTTATAGACAACAAAGCTGAAGCCTAAAGAAATTTGATATCTAATTGATAGTATGAGACAGAGCTTATTTAACCTAGATCTCTCTGTTACAGACATCAAATAGAAAGGACCTGCACACCTATGGAAAAGAAGGAAATAAAACTGTCATTGTTTATAGGATATGTGACTATATACCCAGAAAAAAAAAACAAGACTGAACAACATAAAGTTAATAACAATATGGTAAAATGACTAGATATAGGATATCTATTAATATTATATTTACATATGTTTATAAATAATGTTCCTAAATGCTAGCAGTGAAAATGTAATGGAAAATCCTGTTCACAACAACAAAAATTTAAAAATAGGTAGAAATAACTTTAACAAGAATTTACAGAATCTATATGCTGAAACTCCAATAACTTCAGACACATTGACTAAATGGAGAGAGATTCCATTTTTTTGGATAGGAAAAGTTAGTACTATAAAAGTCTTCCCAAAGTAATGTATGGGTTGATATAAATCACATCAAAATCTCAATCTTTTGAAATCTTAAAAAAAATGATTCAAATCTCACCTAGAAAAATAAACTGGCAAAAAACTAAATATCCTAAAAAGTATTTGGGGGAAAAAGTTATCGGAGAGGCACCTACCAGATATCACGGTGTATCATAAAATGCCAATAGTCAAGCCAACATGAACTCAAGTAGAGGCCTAAGGGAGCTCTTTGTACTATTCTTGCTACTTTCTGTGTGTGTGAAATCACATCAAAATAAGGAATGACACTGCATCACAATAAACCTGGCTGCCCACGGCACCTGAGTCTGCCACACTGCAGACACTGCCTGGCCAGCTCTGAATGGATCCCAATTGCAGTCCCTGGAAGGGCTTCCACAGGGGCCCGGGCACCTTTGGGCACCATGGCCGGCACTTGGAGGCCAGGTGCCTGTGTTGGGATGGGGTGGGAAGGGTTCCTGGGGAGAGGGACCTGGAAGTCATTGCCACCACACATTCAATGAGGCAGGGCAGGGTGAGCCTTCGCTGGGATGAAGCACTGTGTTCAGGAGTCAGGTCAGAAATTCCACTTTCTCATCAACCTAAGCAGCATGGAGGCCAAAAGTCCATCTTCACAATCACTGGAATGTCTCTGAAGCACTTAGGTCTCTGTAGCAGTTAGAATTGCGATGAAATGATACAGGAATGAGTGAATGCATAGGTGGATGGATGGACATACAGACAAAAAGATGGATTGACAAGGGAATAAACCTATCTTGATGACCAGGAAGGAATTTGAACTGTTTCTACTCTGACCCTGTATAGTTCACTCTCCTCCAAACCATCCTGTGCCTTCCATTTGCAAGTGACAAAGCTCTGTTTTTCCCCAGACAAGCCTGTCCCATCTCCCATCGTGTACACTTGACTGCGGCACCCTCTCTCCTGCCCGATGTGGATCAAGTCCACACAAAAGGCACTGTGTGTGTCTTTCGGCATGTGTTTCAGGCTCCCCCAGGTTCACCCGGGCAATGGGAAAAAGTGAGGTCACCGTGGAAGCCAGGAAGGCAGGAGGCCGCCTCTGCAGGAGCCAGCCAGCACCCAGAAGGGCCCCGCAGAGCAGCTCCAGTCTTCAGGGACTCGTCAGCTGGCCACAGGCTTATGACCCAGCCTCCCTACCTCCCTGCTGTCCCCGTCCCGCAGTCGCCCAACTCACCTCTCTGTTCTCCTCCCCTCTGCCTCACGGATCTGCGCTTACGGGTTTTATTGCCTCTTTCTCTCCCCACATGCCCCTTCTGTTGGCGGCAACCTCACTTCCTGTTACTTTCATCTCAGCCTCATATGTCAATGCCTCAAAAAGGGAGGTCTGGGTCAGGCCCATGACTGTCCACCTCCTGTTTGCTGTCTGTGGGTCAGGCCCGACCTGAACCCCGCAGCAGAGCCAGCAGAGGGTCACAGAGCAACCGAGGCTACGCAAGACCAGCCAAGGTGGCTCCTTCCAGGACAACGAAGGGCACGGCCGCTCCCTCCAGAGGGCAGGTCCTCCTAGGGTCTCAGATAGTCTGACGCATACAGATGTCATGTGACAAACCTCACCTGTGCAATCACTTCTCCAAACAGTTCAGGAGGAGGGTCACAGCCGCATGTTCTGAGTAACGTCACATGACACACACAGATTTGCCTCACCTCTTTATGCCAAAATGTGACCTAAAATTTTTGGCATTGAAGTAGAAACATTTTAAATGACAAAAATAAACAATTATTGTTTTAGAATAAACGCTTTAAAAGAAAGTAGAATCTTAGGAATAAGATTCATTGTCTGTTATTCCAAAGGAAGAATTTGGCTCAAATATTGAAAATTACAAGAAACTGGTACCAGCTCAAAGTGAGAAACATTGTAACTAGAGTTGTTTGCAATAAACAGGCTGCCTGTGGCTGCTATCATCCAAGTAGAAGCAGGATATTCACCTGAAATAATCATGCTATTAACTCCATGTGATGGTTACAATCTGTTTTCACTCCCTCACACACACTAATTTTCATTCTCACAGCTCCAGGTGCTGGGCACTGCTGGAATGGATGGCTTGCACAGTCCTTCCAACTCAGAGTCTATACACTGGCGCACCTACCCTTCTGACTCCCCAGTTTAATCTGTGCTTATTCCAATATGGACCTTACATGTCAACAATGATACCACCTTTGGGACTTCAGCTTAAACATGATGAATTTAGATCGCCGCGGCCGCCGCCCCGACGACCTCCACCGCCCCCTGCCCTGCAGCCACCACCGCCGCCATCTCGGGACCAGCTGTATGATTAGGCCACAATCTTCAATGAGTAAACACCCAGTTCTGTGGTGTTCTTGGTCACACATGTATGGAGTTTCTGAAGGGCAGTGGAGATTACTGCCAGGCACAGCGTGACCTCTGTGCAGACAAGCGAACTGTAGAAATTCATCACTGCTCCACCAAGAAGCCCCCGTGAGAGTGGTTAACCTGGGCACAGAAGTGTTGAGTTGAAATCCGCAGAGCATTTTTGCAAGAGTTCTGACCTGGATGGAGTAAACCTCAATGCACCTCCTTTCTGGTGCCTCGGTATTACTGGATTGAAGAATTGCTGCTTCTTGTTAGGAGGTTCATTTCATTTACCATTACTTCCAAATTCATACTCAAAGAACTGAGAATTTCAAGTGGAGTATATTGAAGTAGACTTCAGTTTCTTTGCATCATTTCTGTATTCAATTTTTTAAATTCTTTCATAACCCTATTGAGTGTTTTTTAACTAAATTAATATGGCTCGAATGAACTGCCCAGTGCCTGCAGAAGTCACATACGAGAACATGAGATTTCTTATTACACACAATCCAATCAATGCGACCTTAAACAAATTTATAGAGGAACTTAAGAAATATGGAGTTACCATAATAGTAAGAGTATGTGAAGCAACTTATGACACTACTCTTGTGGAGAAAGAAGGCATCCATGTTCTTGACTGGCCTTTTGATGATGGTGCACCGCCATCTAACCAGATTGTTGATGACTGGTTAAGTCTTGTAAAAATCAAGTTTCATGAAGAACCTGGTTGTTGTATTGCTGTTCGTTGTGTTGCAGGCCTTGGGAGAGCTCCAGTGCTTGTTGCTCTTGCATTAATCGAAGGTGGAATGAAATACGAAGATGCAGTACAATTCATAAGACAAAAGCGGCGTGGAGCTTTTAACAGCAAGCAACTTTTGTATTTGGAGAAGTATCGTCCTAAGATGTGGCTATGCTTCAAAGACTCCAATGGTCATAGAAACAACTGTTGCATTCAATAAAACTGGGGTGCCTGATGTTACTGCCTTGGAAGGAAAATTTGACACAGGACCTAATATGTCATATATATTAGCCAACATGTTGGCTTGGTGAATAAGTCTAATGAAGCTTCCTAAAGAGTATTGTAAAGCGGTTTTACCAGGCCACAAGTTTAACAGAATTGCAACCTATGTGTCTGGGTTACAGTTAGCCTTTTTGGACACTTAGCAAAAGATTCTTGCTGTTCAGCATTTAAAATGTGCTTATCATTTGTACCAATTGACCTTTCCTGAAATCATGCAGTATTATGTCTTATTTAAATCTATTCCCATGCCAGAATCTTATCAATATATAAGAAATTTAAAAAGATTAGGTGCCAAAATACCCAGCACAATACTTGTATATTTTTATTATCATACAGAACTAAAATCCCAGGAACTATGAACACTCTAGACTTTATATGGTTTATCCATTTCAGAGTTTGAAAGTAGGGCCTACATGGTTATTTGCCTGCTCACTTTATGTTTACGTCTCCCACATTTATACCAGTATACATCAGGTTTGCTTAACCATTGATTTTTTAAATTATTTTTACCAAGACTTAGTGATTATTTAATGTCTTTCTGTAAATCTTATTATGTGCTGTTATGAATAACCTCCATTTTGAAAACCAACATTGTACAGAAGCACGTCTTTAATGTCTTCAGACAAAAAGGCCTTACAGTTAATTTAATGTTTGCACTCTGAGGTGCAACTTAACAGGGAGGGCCTGAAAAAACAATGGGGGAGGCCATTAAATATTTTTAGCAAAATATTGCCTTTGTCTTGTGCAGAACATGTAGAAATGTTCTTTAATTTAGTAAATATTTTCTAAAAGGTAGAGATGCTTTGTTAATTGTAGCTAAAACAATTCTTAATCATAAAATTTCTGAAATTCTTATAATTTTTTCCATACTTACCAGAAGTTGTTTATCAACTTATTTTTGTTTGAAGTATGACTTTTTTTCTTCTGTTCCCAACCTCTCTTGCAAAAAAAAGAAGTGGGTTTCTGCTAATGAACTGAGCAGACATCTAGTATTTTATATGCCTTTTGAGCTGTGTAACTTAATATTTGAATACTTGATCATTTGTTTTATTATGTAATTGATAAAATGGTGATGTATATTAATGTTAGTTCAACCATATATTTATACTGTCTGGGAATGTGTGGTTATAGTTCTGTGGGAGAAATAATTTGTCAGTGTTCACCAGCTTGTAAAAACTTAGTGTGAGAGCTTAAACATCTAAATAAATAATGAAATGCAAAAAAAAAAAAAAAAGATGAATTTAACACACACATTTCTTTCTGCTTCTTCCGCAACCCCACCTGAAAGGCTAGAAAGGATTTAAAAAAAAAAAGGGACAAATAAAAACCAAAAGAAACAAGCCCACAAGAACAAAAAGAACAAGAGGAGATGACAGCAAATGCTATCAGGAAAATTTTGAAAGCTGGAGAGTCTGTGAACAAACCATGACTGACTTTGGTTTCTGCTTTTCCACTTTCTTAGCAGCCTGTTAAGTGGGGGTGGTGTGGAGGACGGTGACAGAAACAAGCCACTTAGTACTCCAGAAGACCTCCTCTCCCCAAATCCTGGGACCAGGAAGCAGTGGGCTTCCTGGAGGTGGCCACGCTGAAACAGCTCAAGTTCTGCAGTAGCAAGTGGGAGTTCCAGATCCCTGCCTCTTACCATAGTTATTGTTGGGTATAAGTCTACTCTCTGGCTACTTATTTTCTAGGTGTTCCCTCTCTTTCATGTTCTTCTCCTGCACTCTTTTGGGTTAATCAAGTATTTTCCCATATTCCATTTTATGTCCACTAATGGCTCTTTAGCTACCGTGTTTCCCCAAAAATAAGACCTACCCATAAAATAAGCCCTAGCAGGGTTTTTAAGCATTTGCACAATATTAGCCCTACCCCAAAAATAAGACCTAGTGATGGGCGTGGCTACGCAGCGTATCTGCACAACCCGTGCATTTCATCGCAGAGCGGTAAAGAAGACGAGCAGCCCTTCTCATCTGCCCCATGAGAGCTCTATTGCTCGACATGAGAGATTGGGGCCAATGGTTCTAAAGGAAATAGAGTCACAAGAAATTCAGGATGGAATTCGGGGTTTGGAGAGTTATGATGATGTTCCAGAAGAAGACGACTTAACTATATTTGAATAAATGTAGATTGTTGTATCGTACTTAAAAAAAAATAACACATGCCCTGAAAATAAGCCCTAGGGTGTCTTCTTGAGGAAAAATAAATATAAGATCCTGTCTTATTTTCAGAGAAACACGGTATGCCCTGTAACCTCAGTTTGTTTATTGTTATGGTGGTTGTTCTAGGGAATTTAACTCATCACAGTCTACTTTATGTTAACATTATACCACTTCAAATCTAATGTCAGAAGCTGACAAGAGCACATGTTCATTTCCTCCCCGTTTAACCTTTGTGCTATTGTTTCAAATATTAAAATATCTTATTTCTATATATGTTACATTGTTATTTGGTGTTAATCTGTAGATTCTGTACCTAAGTTCCCTGATACTTTCTTTCTTCCTTTGAGACGGAAAAAAGACAAAGCGTATCAGACCAGGATTCCTTTTTCATAGAAGTGTTTCTTCTACCTTATTTTTGGAAGAGTAATCAACGCTTTTTAATGTGAACTTACTGTCAGATTTGCATACAATGTTGAAAGAGTTTAAAATTATTCATAGTTCATTCTTCTTCCCAACTGACTTTCTCATTGGAAACTTATTCAGAAAGTTAAAGAAGCTACATCTCTTAACCAGAACAGAACATTTTGTACAGCAAAACAAGAGAGAAATTTTGAACTAAAAAGAGATTACAAGGTTCATATTTGGGAAGTAACTTTGCCACCTACCAACTTCGAGTGGCTTCGAAATTTAGTTTAAAATATTCTCTATTTTCTAAGAGAAAAATGAGAACAGAAAACTTTTAAAGTAATTTTCAGACTAATCAAAAGCATCCCAACTTGGCTCTGTACTTTCCAAGACTTGACAGCTAGAGTTTACAAAGTTACGTAAATTTTAATTATATGAAAAGTAACTCCATTTATTCTGATGTGGCTAAATAGAAGGAAAGGGAAAATATTTTTAACTGGAAACATTCTGTAAATCTGATATTTGTGGCTAGCCAGGTACAATGTGTGGAAACAAGCTTCATCTGCCAATGGGAAGGCCATTTGCATGCACCTTTTAACATATTAAACTCAACAAGACCCAAAGAAAGATTTCCAAGAAAGCAAGATAGATTTCATTCTGTCTTTAATGTGAAAGTTTATATGCCCCTCAAAATCTGAAAATTGGAAGTTTTCTTTGTGTAAAATTACTAGTATACCAGCTCAGGATGGATATTTTAGAAATTGGTTTATATAGTTGGGTTTTCTGTTAAACTTTGTAGAACCTATTATGCCCGCAACAAAAAAATCCATTAAAACAATACCTCAACTCTACACTAAGTTTTTTTCTAATATGTTTCAACTTTTAGTGAAATTATTTGACAAATTGAGAACAGACTGATGGTCAATGAGACACAAAAGGATTTTAAAGAGAAAGGGGAGAAATCGCCTCCTAGTGGAGGAGGCTGACGACTTAACTCAGGGTTGTATGCATCACAGAGATGAGTGACAGCGAAGGACTAGGAAAGCCCCCTCATATGCTGGGTTACCAAAAAGAGAAACTTGGGTAATGCATTAGAACCAAGTTGAAGAGCATGTACTTTAAAAACTCAACTGACAAAAAAAATGAAAGTGTGACCACAAAAACAAATGTACCCCATCAGCGGCTGAATTGTCACACCCAGGGCCTGAGACTCCAGGTTTCAAGTTTTGTAGTTTAGCCCACGTGGCAGCCTCACACATTCAACCACAAAATGTCACCCACAGTTCTCTGAAAGACACCAGGGTATTTGCCTATCAGTCAATCTCAGCTGACCTGAAATGCTATGTGCCAGTCCTCTTGGAGAGGTGCATACTTATGAAACCAAGGAAGATGTAAAAAATAAGTACAGAGAAAATGAAATCAGTCAACCCTATAATACTGATGAAAATGTGTAACAACACATTTTATAATAATTAGGCTCTTTGTTTAGGCTGTTTTTGATGATGCTTAAAAATGCTTAACAGAATTTATTCTACTACCTATATGCCTGATTTGATTTGTGAGCATTTTCTAAGATTTGGTCTGTCAGATTGATAAGGCTACTTAGGTGTTCGAAATTTAACTGTAGGTGGTATTATAGTTTGAGGAGGATTTAATCATTGAACATTAATCAAAGAAAAAAATAAAAGTGATTGTTTTCATAATTGTTTTAAGTTCTGAAAGCTGAACATAAAGGTTTAGGGGGAAAAGGTGCCCAGAGATAGTTAACTTTAATATATGGGGTAATAATTACAGTATGGTGACATGGGAGTATTGCTGCCCATGGACAAAAGCACTTCTTGGGCGTTACAGCACTGATAATTTCCACCAGAATGACTGTCACTGGTTTCTACTTCAGAACTACAGAGCTGTGGAAAATGAAACTAAAATCAGAACCTACAACATCAAATGATCAACGTGCTCTTATGAAACTCAGAAGATTGCCGTGTCTTTTGTTACCAGAACTTCTGGAAATTGAATGTCTTAAAAATCTAATAACTTTACAGGCCATTACTACATTAACATGAAAACTGATCTTTTGCTAATGGAGAATATTCTAATTACCATGAGAAAAGCTCTGTCTAGTGATTTTCCATGTTTCTGGAAAGCAAATTATATACGTCTAAGCAATTTAAAACATTTTAAACTTTTAGTCAAAAAAATATTGGTTTGAACAGACTACCTATATTCTGGCAAATAATGAAATCCTTTAAGGAAAATCACTGCATCACATGAACCCACTAACAAAAACATCAATCATTTTAACTAACTTTTCCCAGAGGATTTCTACATTAAAAATGAAAAGTCTTTGATTCTTAAACAGGAGACGAATCCTGAGTATCTTTCTACAGGAGAAAAGAAAACTACCAGAATAAATTGTTTATTAGCCTTAGCACAGCAGTCCCCAACCTTTCTGGCACCAGGGACTGGTTTCATGGAAGACAACTGTTCCACCAACGGGAGTGGGGGTTGAGGGTGGGGGTGGCAGATGGGGTGGCCGAGCTCAGGCGATGATGTGAGCAATGGGGAGGACGGCAGCTGTAAACACAGATGAAGCTTCACTTGCTGTGCGCCCCCTCCCAAGTTCCTAAGTTTCATGGAAGGCAATTTTTCCACAGATGGGGGAAAACGGGGGCCTCTGCAGCCCAGTCCGCAGCCTGGGGGTCGGGGACCACAGCCTTAGCACATTTACTCAACATTCATAGGACTGCTGGGAATAAAAAATGAAAATGAATGAAAAATGAGACTCACAGAGATCAGGTGATGAGGTTAAAAAACAAAAGGCTCAGATTTGGGGGTAGGGGCTTGCATGCTATGGGTGCCCAGGGAAAGGGCCGTGGTTCTAGAAATAAAGAGGAGGGGGAAAATAAAAATCTATTGGCAATATTTAAACCAAAAAATATTAAAACAAACTTGAGGTACTAAAAACCAAGGATAAAAGTACTGAAAATAAACTAACCTAATGCTAAAACTTTCCACTGAACTCCAGAAGCAAATCTTTTGAACCATAGCATCATATTAAAAATTAAATTAAGATTTTAGAGTCCTCTAAATATTGCTAACTCTAAGTATCAGCTGTAGTATGTGTGCAGATAGATGATGGAGATATATAGACAGATGAATAAATAAATGGGTGATAGATAATCAAAATGTTTATTTGCTATTCACTACTTTGCAACAACAATCTCCCATCTGCTTGGAAAAGAGACAACAGGTGACTTGTTCACAGTCCAAGTAAAGAGACAGAACACGTTTAGAGTGAGAATCCTTTAATAACTATATTCATTTCCAGAGAACAATAAATACAGAAATTGCAAGCAGTATATGTAACAGTAATATTTTCCTTGGATACATCTACTTTTTTATACAACTTAATGGGCAAACACTGTTTTCAGAAATTAACATCAGGAAAAGCTACATAACAGAAGGAAATTCCAAGTAAAATCAAAAAGTAGTTACTCTTGGCCCTAAACACAGAGGCTGCCACTCCCAGGTCCCTCCGCAGCAGAAGGGGAGGCTGGAGAGCTGCTCAGCTGCGGGCGGCTGCGGTCTGGGGCTGCTCGGACTGGAGCTGCTTGCCCAGGTATTCCCTGAAACACAGGAGTGAAATGCAGAATTTAAATACAAAGAACCACTTGCAAAGTCAAGACATGATATACACTGTCATATATACTTACTTTAACATCTCAAAATTATTAATAAAATGGCCCTAGAAAACTAAGCCTTTCCATATTTCAAAAGTACCTGTACCATATGAATTCTTCTCCATGTACCACACAAAAACAAGTCATCACACACACAAACTAGTAATTCTTATACCAGTTATTTGTACTAATAACCTGTGGTTACTAAAATTACTCAAATGGGAGATTACAAGGAAATGTAATTACTTCTTGGAGAAAGTCTACTTTCCTGTTCAGATAAAGGTCTTGTGTATTCCTGCTGCCACCCCTGCAATCTAAGTTCAAAAATCAACTTAATTATGATTCCAAGTGGCCTCATACATGAAAAATAAATTTCCTGCCATTAGAGAATACCCATATCTATACCCTGGGGTAAACACAGAAGCACATGAAAACAGATCACCAAAAGTAACATCACGAATCACACCACCAACAGGAGCCACGCACCCTGGAGCACTCCCCTCTGCGTGGGCACCGTCTAAAGCCCTCACAAGACAGTCGTGCCAGATCCACAGAGCAGCCCACACTGGGCGGCAGCTCTCACTGCACAGAGGGGAGACTGTGAATTGGAGCCGGTCTCCAACCTTATAGATCATGCTCTCCTTCAGAAAAACAACTGAACATGCACCCACAACATGTTTACGCTTAGCTCTAAATTATACACAGGTACCACCGTTAATTCCAGGACAGAAAATAATCTTCCCCTTATATTCCTGTGAAGGAGTTGCCCAAATTTTATTTTAGAACTAATAAGGACAGAAAAAAGAGATTTTTTAAAAAGAATATTTAAAAGATTCCCTCCTATAAAAAGAAACAAGCATGAATTTTGGAATAGAGACATGGGTTTACATTCCAGCTCCAGCACGTCACGGATGTGCTGGCCCAGTGGTTCTCAGTGTTCTTCCTGCGAGGGCTCAGGAGGTGCCAAGTGTGAAAGCACCTGGCCAGGCGGCGAGTGGCAGGCACACGGGCAGTGTTAGCCCCCACATCCTATCCAGGCACACCAACAATGCCACCCCTGTCACCCTATCCAGGCACACGGGCAGTGCCACCCCCTGCCCATCCAGGAACACCAGCAACACCATCCCCCACCATCCAGGCACACTAGCAGTGTTACCCCATGTCCTGTCCAGGCACACTGGCAATGCCGCCCCCTGCCTCACCCTCCCGCCCCCACCAACTGTTTGAGCACCCTCAGGAAAAAACCCACAGGGGCCCCCAGCATCCACTGGTAAATGTGATTCTGTCTTTCTCCAGAGAGGTCCAGAAGAAGGGGAGAGATGTCCCATGGATTTCACCTGCCCTGCTCTCCCCTCTGCTGTCACAGCCTAGACCAAAGTAGCAAAGACTGAGAAAAGCAAGCAACACTGGGCATCGGAGAGGAGGAGAAGGAATCTGCGAAGGGGCTGTATGGGAGGTGGCAGGGAACCATCTTTTCAAACACAGTGAGGCTGACTGAAACTTCCTATGACATGAATATGGTTTATGGTCTTTTTCACCCTTATAGTAAAGTTTTTATGACTGGCTCATTAATTTTGGGTGTCACATTGAAGTGTATAATATTCTTGTGTTATTAGGGACTACCCTGACATACTTGAGACAATGGGGATCTTACGTCCAACCAGGAGTAAGTAAATATTCATGTCCATTTTGTACAACAGCCAAAAGGGAAGTCATCTTATAAATTTTATCAGACCATAAAAAACAGGAGTTATGGTCACCATTAATGCTGCCACTCTGGGAAGGCCTGCAATCTGGGAGTATTTGTCACTGCAAAGGTTTGTTTTGTTTTGTTTTCTTGGCAGGGGGAAGGAGGATTATAATATTTATTGCAAAATTTCCAGGTCTTATTTCCAGATCTTATATTTTTCCTACACATACTTAAATTAGATATGCTTCATTTCAGGGGGTGTTCAAATATTCCAATTTTGAATGTTAGATTGTTTAGTGTGGTTCCTTAGAAAACATGTTAAAGTATACTCAAAGATGCTGTGGCATCCTTTGATCACAATAAGCCATGATTCTTTCAATAAAGTAAGGACCAATGTCAAGGACTATGTTCTAAATATAAGTTTCCAAAGACAGCTAGCAATGCCAAGGCAAAGCCTCCAGGATATGTTATGCGCAACATCCTCTTCTACACTCTCGATTTTTCATACCTACAAGGTGGCCGAGAGGCACCCACTTCTTCTTCATGACCTGAGTGTAAGAAACTAGCACCTCTTTTCCTCTGTCTGCTAATGGGGGTTTATGTGATTTAGGATTTGGGAAAGGACATGGATTTATATAGATGTAAAGGTTCCAACTAAGAACCTACACATCAAGGGCCCCAGCTGAAACTCTGTGACCCTAACTTGAGGTATCTGTCATAAAATGCCAAAAGCCCACCAAGCGAAGAGCTAGACTGGACCCACTGGAAGAAGAATCAA
Source organism: Cheirogaleus medius (assembly GCA_008086735.1). Taxonomy (NCBI): domain Eukaryota; kingdom Metazoa; phylum Chordata; class Mammalia; order Primates; family Cheirogaleidae; genus Cheirogaleus; species Cheirogaleus medius. Next base: position 8,991,827 of record VBSM01001124.1, on the reverse strand, counting down.
ATCTCCTCCTCAGGCTTTCTTGAAATTGCTGTGTTTGTTATGGCACGTGGGTCATTAAAATATCAGAGGGAACTGAACTGTGGCTCAACTGAGAACGACACTGTACTATACAAAAAGACACAACCTACGCAAGCTTTGGGGAAAATCTACTTCTTTGAACTGGGCTTGTCAAATGCTATAGTTTACTCCCCTGATGCCAAATGGCAACGTGCTGTCAAATGAAAACACTCCCAAGACTGGGGGACCCAAGCTGGCTTCTGACTCCCCTGTGATTTCAGGCCTGAGGGTCCTGGCACCACGTGCCTGGGGCTGGGAACACAAGACGGCTGCCCACGCCGCACTTTAGCACAGGTGCACCCACACATGACCCTCTTTCATCTCACAGCACCCCGTGAAGTGGGTGCTACCTTCTCCATGTTACAGGAGAGGGAAAAGGATGCAGAATACGTCCATAACCTGCCGGAGGGCCTGGACAGGGCTCTGATCCTATTCTCCTTCTACTGTGGGGCTGCCTGGCCTCCAGAGGGGCCTGGGAAGTGCAGAAAGCAGATACTTCCGACACTTCCTATTTTCACAGATTAGAAAGCAATGAGAAGTTGTGAGTAATTTCTTCAGGTTAAAGTTACATTTCTGTCAGGCAAAAGAAAAAACTAGTATGGATTTTATCTCAGGTGATTATTAATGTATCTAAAACAGAGGATGCAAGAAGAGATCTTTTAAATGAATTAATCCAAGTATTGAGTCAATCAATCTTTCTCTCTATACATGAAGATCAATACAACAATAAAAATTCAACTCCAAGTATAGTATTTTTCTTTTCTTTTACTTCATCCATTACTGAAACTGCTGGGATCTTGGGATCCCAACATCTCTGAAACCAAAAACAGGAGGAGTCCAAAAACCTTTCCCCTTTTTAAAAAAATCCAAGTACAAAACAGCTCACAAAAGAGATCACACTGTATACTGCAAAAGAGTACACAACTGAGTAGGAATTACTGAAAAACTGCTTTCTGGTTCCTACAAAACACCACTGAAATGGCTAAGATTTGACAGGCAGTGGTCTGAAGGTGGCTTTAACCGTCAAGGTTCATGCTGTTAGAAGCGAGGGCACCAGGCAGCATTTACGTGCTATATTCACTCTTAAAGCTACAGAAAGTCCTTCACCGAATTAAAATTAAGCGCCAAACGCTTCAGAGGATATTTAGTTCTTTAAAGAGTTAACATTTTTATTCTTTCTTTAAAACTGTAATTGAAGACACTATGATAGTATTCAACAACATGCTAACTTCACCTATGTAACCTGAAACACATGATAACTTCAACTATAGAATTTAGTGCCAGAAATTACATGGTAACTTCACTGATTCAATTTAGTACCAGGAAAAAAGTTAATTTTCTACTGACAAACATATTAATCAATGAAAACTACAAAGTCTCTCTTATTTTCCTTTTTTGCCTTACTTACTACAAAGCTGAGTAGAAAACCCATTGTTATTAACATTTTTGTATTATTTTCTCTAGTCTTCTTTCAGTGTGTAAATTTTCCATAACTAAAATCATAATGTTCCTGGAATTCTATATCCTACTTCTTTCTATGAGTTTATCATAATTATTATTAAAACTAAAACTGAATCATAATTATATGATATGTTTCTTTTTTTCATTTTTTTTTAAATTTATTTTTATAGATTTAAGGAGTACAAGTGCACTTTTGTTATCTGGATATATTGCCCAGTGGTGAAATCTGGGCTTTTACTGTACCTAGCACCCAAAGAATGTACACTGGATCCAACAGGTTATTATTCATCCCTCATGCCCCTCCCACCTTTTGGATTCTCCAATGTCTATTATTCTACTCTGTATGACCACACATATCCATTTTTTTTTGTTTGTTTGCTTGTTTTTTTTAGAGACAGGGTCTTACTCTTACTCAGGCTGGTCTTGAACTCCTGACCTCAAGCAATCCTCCCGCCTCAGCCTCCCAGAATGCTAGGATTATAGGTGTGAGCCACCGTGCCCCGCAGTTCCATACCCATATTTAGCTCCCATGTAAAAGTGAGAACGTGTGGTGTTTGACTTTCCGTTCCTGAGTTATTTCGCTTAGGATAATGGCTTCCAGTTTCATCCATGTTGCTACAAAAGACATGATTTCATTCTTTCTTATGGCTGGGTAGTATTCCATGGTTTAAAAAATATATTTAGTGTGTGTGCTGCTTTATCCAATCATCTGCTGATGGGCACTTGGATTGATTCCATATCTTGGCTATTCTGAATAGTTCTGCGATAAACATATTAGTAGAGGTGTCTTTTTTATATAATGATATGCTATATTTCTTAACATTTACCTGTCCTGTTTTTGGAAAACAAGTTGGTATAATATAAATCATTTATAAACTACTCTTTTCTAAATATATAAGAATCATTTATCTTCGAAAATATGAACCTTATAAGCTGTTTATAATACAGATTTGTATTTGCTAAAGAGGAAATATAAATTTAAAATAATTGTATTAGTTAATATATGGCCCTATTTTCTTTATTGCTAACACACTATAGTTTAGTTATAAATTTAGTGATTCCTCCAGCTTTTATCGTTATTTTGAATGGGAAACACAAAGCAAATGTAACACCTGAACCACGTAAAAATCACAGCATTCTCTCTCATCTGCATGCAGTTTATAGAAACATTTAAATTCCAAAAGTAAGTACTGTATAGTCAAACTGTTTCCACAATATTTTAAAATCTCAGCCTAGGTAAAATAGTATTTAACATCACAGCACACACTGTTTTATAGTGACTGCTTTTTACTAAGCTCTGCACTAATTGACACACATATTCTTATTTACTCTTCACATTGATACCCATAAAGGAACAGATAAGCCCCATTTTACAGATATGTAGCTAGAGTGCAGCAATGATAAACGACAGATTGTAAGGTTAAGACAACTAGTTAGTGGCGGAGGTGTATATTTGTATCCAAGTGTGTCTGATTTTAAAACTCACAGTTTTAGTGACTACGCAGTACTGCCTCATAGTACACAGTGCATTATTCTACCTCCCACTCACTGGACACATACTACTGCACAGATGTGAGAATAAGGAGCTTAAGAACATCACAACGTGAATCTTCAATTTATTTTCTCAAACATATTTTTATAACCACGAGCCACTTCATTTTCTAACAGTATCTAAATTCAAAGATTAACAGATTAGCCATCTCCCTAACAGGTGACCCACAAAATTTTAAAAAGGGGTCAGTGATTCTAAAAATCTACTCTAGAGCCTCATGGGAGTTGTAATCTTTAGAAACAAAAATGTATATTTTAAAAGCAATTGCATTAAAGAGCATATTCTAAAAGCAATTTATGTTAAATTCACAATAACAAAATTATTTTTCCTACAGGAATTCCACTTATCAAATCTTTTTTCACTAGCTATAAGATCTAAACATCACTAGCCAAACCCTGGCTATGCTCAAGAGTAGTCCTCCTTATCTGGCACTACCAGCTTTGTCACAGATCAGCAGTATCTTAGTGCTTCCTCATCTGTCTAATGGATGATATCATAGCTAACGCATTGAGCCACTCAGTTTCCTTTTAAATGCTGATTCCTGATCAGCAAGGAGTTACAACCAAAAGCAATCTGCACAATGCACAGCATGCCCCTAACTAAGCATACTACAAACTCATCCAGTGACGTAAGGTGCAATGTGGGAGAAAAGTCTGTGTTGTTATAAGGACTTCTAATAAGAAAGTTTATTTTATATTCACAACAAAGATAGTATGTAAGCAAAGTCCACATTTAAGACTTATTATCAACTCCTTTTTCTTGAATTATATTTAGAGTATAAGACAAGAGCACATGAGAGTGGAGAGTCTGATTTATCTTCTTTCAGTATTTAGATCAGTCCCTGGCATAAACTGAGTAAGAGCTTGAAGACTATCAAGTGAAAAATAGCTGAAGAGTCCTACAGGAGCATTAGTCCTGGAAAAGAATGCATTTTTCTCCTAAAAGGAAACATGCTTAAAACACCAGTGGAGACAAAGACATCAGCAGTTAAACATACCAACTACTCCATAATCTAAACCATTCTATCACTGTAGAATTGCTCAAACAAAATTAAATGATCTTTAATTAGAGTCTTCTTATAACACAAGAAAGCTCAACTAAATGCACAGTAAAGAAACAATATTTTAGAAGACTAGTTCAATGTTTTAATGATATGTAGTAGAGAGTGAATAAATCTCCTAGCCTACAAAATTATTCTTTAGAGCATGATTTCCTCATGAGATACACAAAAACTAAAATAAACCAAAACATGTGGGCCAGTTGTTTTTTTTTCACTATGAATAACAATCACTTGAAATGAGTCTCAGAGCTATTTAAAGAATAAGGCAGTAAAATCATACAACTTTGGCACACACACTACATACAGGGTGACAACAGGTTTTCAGTTTGTTTGGTAACTAAGAATATCAGTTATAAACCTGGAAAGTCATTGGCCTCCTCCCTCTTATTTCTCCCCCACATCCAACTGGTATCCAGGTCTTGCAGATCCTCTCTCCTCAACACAACAACTCTATCCGACCCTCTCACCCCTGAACCTGCCTTCCTTGGGGACATCCACATACTCCGTGGCTTGGATTGGCTCTGCAGCCTCCTGGCCTTTTTCCTCCAGTATTACACCCTCTCATCCAGTTACCTCCACTGTCTCTAGAACAGTCTTGCTAAAATGATGCCATTATTTGCACTACCCCTTGGTAGTTTTCCACAACCTTCAGGAAAGAATTCCAACTTCTCAGCACAGCAAAGATGGTTTGTCACAACGTGGCCACTACATATGTCTCCAATTTTATTTTTACCTTCATAACCAGACTCCCACTACCTGGAACCACTGCTAACTCCCCACCTGGGCGTGTTTGTACACAGAGCCTTCTCTCCCTAGAACTCCCCCTCCCTCCCAGTTCCACCCTCCCCCTTTGGCTGCTTCCTCTAATCTGTTCACAGCTCCCATCTGCTCTCTGGCCAGAACCTTGCTGGGCCCAGGCAAGGCCCACTCTCCACATAGCCGGGTACACCGCCCTTTTCCACAATAGTACAATGAAGTGCGTGCCTGCTGCCCTCCACCACAGGATAAGCAATCCAGCTTTCCCCAAAAAAGACAAAACAGGAAAGTCAGATTTCTTTAAATTTCAAAATCTGATATAAATGTAAAAAGTATGTGATTAATGGAACTACCAACTACTATTACCAACCTTCTCTGTCAAAAATCAGTTTTCAAAATAAAATAAATTTCATTTCAATATAATCTAAAATTAGCTATTTTTAAGTTTATAAACCAATAGAAGTGATATAACTACTTCAATGGTTTTGATTTCTTAAACATTTCAAACATTAAAACATAATCATTCTTGGCAATGTCAATGCTGTAAGATTTACCAGACATTAATTTACAAGGGATTACAAGATGTTTCTAAGTCTTAAAGGAATAAGGGGCTTTAAAAGGTCCTGAAACCAGCCAGGCATGGTGGTGTGTGCTGTAGTTCCAGCTACTCCAGAGGCTGAAGTGGGAGGATCTCTTGAGCCCAGGTGTCCAAGGCTGTAATGAGCTATGACTGTACCACAGCACTCCAGCCTGGGCAACAGAGAAAGACCCTGTCTCTAAATGGATAGATAAATAAGTAGTTATTTGATCCTTTTGTAGTTCATAAGTGTGATTGTTGTGTCTTTATGCTCATGTGTGAGATGTGCCTCCCTCAAACCCTGTTACAACATCAGCGTATTATCCATCCGACACACACACACACACACACACACACACACAAGGTCCTGAAACACAAGTATACCCACAGCTGCCTCAATTATCTATGCTGGTAGCAGGTCCAATCCCTCCCACGCAACACCTAATAATCAAAGTCAAAGCAATCAGTTATAAATTTTAACACATAAGCATATATAGCAGATTTATAACTCCTGGGAAGAAGACTGCTAGTTGTTCCCCAGTATCTTTTTTCTCTTCTTCTTTCTCAATAACAGAACCCTTGAATTTTGGTAGGGTACGTGGCCTACCAGAATAAAGACTTTGTTTTCCAGTTCATTTGCAGCTACACGTAGCCATGTGCTAAGTAATGGCCAATAAGGTGTACATGGAAGTGTTGGGGGCAACTTCTGGGAGCCTTCCCACTGTCTGGAACATCCACTGCCACACACAGCCTTGAGGATGAGGGTCACAACCCAGGGATGGCAATATGCTGAGCTGGAAGAAGCTCAGAACCCTGAGCTCTTGGACTGCCCAGCCCTTACCTGGATGTGAGACAGAAACAGACATCTATCTTGTTTACGCTATGGTTATTTGGGATTTCCATTATATCGTTAGCTGGACCTATCCTTTCAATTATCTCATCTCTCCAGTAAAAATACTAGTATCTATACTAGATGTATACTGGCTTTAATGCAAAGGTATGTGACTAGATCAGTCAACCTAGAATTTAAAATATACTTAGGTAACAGCTTACCTACAAACTTAAATAAATTTAGGCAGATGGCAGTAGAACTCAGATTGTTTTAAAATACTCGAATTCCAAAAACTTTCTGCTATGGTTTGAATATTTGTCCCCTCTAAAACTTATGTTGAAATTTAAACCCTAATGTAGCAGTATTGAGGTAGGGGCCTTTAAGAGGTGATTGGGTCATGAGGGCTCTGCCCTCATGAACGGATTAATTGATTCATAAATTAACGGGTTAATGTGTTACCATGGGAGTGGGACTGGTGGCTTTACAAGAAGAGAAAGAGAGACCTGAGCTAGCACATTTAGCCTGTCCCCATGCCTATGCCTATGCCGGCCACCTCGGGACTCTGCAGAGTCCCCACCAGGAAGAAGGCTCTCACCAGATGCAACCCCTCGACCTTGGACAGCTCAGCCTCTAGAACTATAAGAAATAAATTCCTTTTCTTTGTAAATTACCCAGTTTCAGGTACTCTGTTATAAGCAACAAAAAAGGAACCGAGACACTTTCCTTGGTGGTCTGTCTCAACACATAGCAGTTTCGACACAATTTCAACCTGACAGCTCATCTATCATCTGCTTCCCCTCCTCCCAATTCTTGTCCACGGAGATGAGCAGAAAGGCTGACTGTGGTATCAGGCCAGAGCTAACAAAATAAAATTTAAGAACAATTCAAAAAAATCTTGAGTACCCCCAGAAAATAGTCAGCAAGATTAAAGTAAATTATGACCATATAATACGATTATCTACCCCAACTAGAAGACTAGCACAGCTTAAACAAAGAGAAAGAACAAAGGAATGGAAAACACATAAAAACAGCTTGGAAAAAAATACCAGAGTGTGATCAGTTGCTTTTATATTACCCTTTGGAAAGTGCCGAATCACATGTTAATGATGCTTCTAAAAGTCTAATATATGAGCACCTTGGTCTGAAGAGCACTGACCACTGACAAGAAATCATTTAGTGGGAAAAACTAGGCAAAATTTTTAATTAGCAAAATGTGGAGTAAATAAAAATTCTCTGTTTTAAACATTTTAGACAACTTACAATCAAAACTATCCAAAGATCATTCAAGTAAAATAATTAATACAAGCCACTCTAATAGTTAATTCTTTGAAAAAATGTTATGCCACTAATGAGAACATTTTCAACAGTAAATATTCTGTTGTTAAACACACCTATACGTTTACTTTTGTATTTAATAATCAATCTTGATTATATACCCATAATTTATCATGTTTACTCTCATTTAACATGGTACAAAGGAAAAATAATTTCTACTAACAATTATTTCTAAATTGAAAGTTTGTTTTTTTCCTTAAAGCTTCAACTTAAAAATTTGTTTCAGGAAATGAATTGGTCCCTATTTGTTACCATATAAAATCTATTCTTATACAGTCACAATTTTAAAAAATGTATATTTATTTAGTATTTTATAATCTAAGGTACTTAAAATAATAATCTAATAATCCAAGGTACTTAAAAATTTTTATTTACACAGGGGTAAATTAATAAGATTAAAGTAAATCGTGGCTGCCAAATTCTGAATAGATACTATTGCACTATACTACCAGGAGGAACTTCAGAATATTGTTTAAAAACAGAGGCCCAAAAAGTAAAATATTCTATCACTAGCAAATAGCTTTTGTAATGTGAAACCCTAAAGTATAAAAAAAGAGAAAGTATGAGAAACATTACTTCAAAGAGACTACAAATGATAAAAAAAGTATTTTTTAAAAATACATATGATGATAAATAATAAAATACAGATAATTCCAAATACAGGTACTTGTGGGAGGAAAAAACAAGTCTTGAAATTACCAGGTTATAAATCACTACTTATAAAAAAATTTCTTAAATGGACATTTAATATAGGTTTAATAAATATTTTAAACTACTATATTTAATATGTTATCTAATTGATTTTCTTGATTCTATAGGTAAGTGGGCATAACAAGCAAGGTGCTTAAATGAGAGAAATCACCCTCATAACTTCAAAAGCTAAGATATCAAAAAAGAAACAAATGGTGTTAATTTAATCTGTAAAATTTCAGGCTATGATGACAGCCATATTTACTTGATTAAAATACTTATAACTCATATGTTGTGTCTACTCCTAAAAAGATGTGGGAAGATGCTTAACTTAGGGTTTAGGGGTCAGGCAGAGTTCAGTTGTCCTTAGAAGTTGTTTTCTTAACACCGAAGAGGTAAGAGTCATCACCCTAAACCTAAAGTCAAGTTGGGAAATGGGGGTAGAAAGGCATCTCTTTCCATCAACAAAGAGCCAGGAGCAACAGGCAGTGATTAAATAAGTGATGGACAAAGAAGGTAAAGCCAGGCAATCAACCTACTGGGGCCCATCCATTAGTCCCGGCTGTAGGAAAGGCCGTCTGATTGCCGGGCAGGACCTGCATGCAGCCAGCTTCCTGCACAAAAGTCAGGGTGTAGGAGGAACAAAAGGAAAGAAGGGACAAAAGAAAATTTCAAATCATTCAGCAAACTGTAGATGTAGTAGCTGCAATCAAGACAGAAAAGGCAAGGAGATGGGAGGAAAAGAAAAGAAAGAATGATCAGGACAGTAAGCAATAGACCCAGACAATGAAAATAAGAAGAGACAGACGAGGGACGAGCTCCACGGCAGTGCCATCCACACAGCAAAGCAGAAAACCGGCTTGGTAGGAAGAACTCTCACTGTGCTGGACAAGGGGTGCAAGCGGCTATACACCCATTAGACCCCAAGTATGCCTTATTGGAGAGAGCAGGATGGAGGGACACCAAATTTGGAATTAGGGGTTACATGACCTTGGTTCCAATCTAATGCCCATAAATAGAAGAGTATGGACAATTACTTAACCACCCTTATGCCTGGGACTTCTTATCTCTTATTAACAATATACACAGGAGAAGAGTGACATCTGCTAGGCAGAGATGTGTGAGGATTAAAAAGACAATGTGCGTCTCTGGTTAGTGCTGCTTTAGGGCCTCAATAATGTTAATTCTCTTCCCTCCCACGGTCCAGGACAGGACTGTCTCATTCCACTCCCATTCGTCATCTGTTACACACACAGTAATTGATAAAGACTGGGAAATACACTGAACAATTTTAAAGAATCATATTGCTTCCCACCCGCTACCTAGCCCCACCTCCACCCCCAAATTACTAGTTTGGAACTTAACAAGTTAAATCTTTAGCTACGAGGAAAACACTTACTCTGGGTGAACTGGACACCCCACTTCACCACCCCCCTAATTTAGCAATTCATTTCATTAAATATTTGCTAATAATCTGGACAGATGTTTTAATCTCACCATTAGGAGTACTGGGCAGGGAAGTATCTACTCATTTAATGGTAGACAATCCCACTAACGACCTCTATCTAGGTGACAGCCCCATCCCGACTCTTCAGGGCCTTGAGTCTTCCATCTCTCCCATTCTAACTTCCTCCTGGCAGCATCTAAAACATCACCTGTTTTAAAACAAATAAGAGATAACAGAAATCCAATCTCCACCTCAGGTCCTAAGTACTAGCCTCCCTCCTCCCTGGCCTGACACAGCTTCAGAAGGAAATGCTCACACTATTCTTACTTCATCACTGTCCTCAGCCTGCTGCCACCTACCTTCTGTGGCCACCAAGGGCCCTGGCCCAGGTCACCAATGCCACTGTCACTGCCATATCCATTGTGTGCTTTTTAGCCTTCCCTTGCCCTGTCCCCTTGGTTTATTTTATACTGGAATCCCCCTTCTGGGTTTTACACAAAGGAAAAAAAGATATTTTATAAAAAAGACACTTGCACTCGAATGTTTATAGCAGCACAATTCAAAATTGCAAAGATGTGGAAACAACCCAAATGCCCATCAATACATGAGTGGATTAATAAAAAGTGGTATATGTATACCATGAAGTTCTACTCGGCCATAAAAAACTGGTGATCTAGTAACTTTTGTAACAACCAGGATGGAACTAGAGACCATTCTTCTAAGTGAAGTATAGCAAGAATGGAAAGACAAATACCACATGTACTTAATACTAAATTGAAACTAATTGATCAACACTTATGTGCACATATGGAAATAAAACTCAATGGAAATCAAGTAGGTGGAAGGGGAGGAGGGGATGGGTAAACTCACACCTAATGGGTACAATGCACCCTAATTGGGTGAAGGGTGCACTTGTAACTTTGACTCAAACTGTACAAAAGCAAATTATGTAACCAAAACATGTGTATCCCCATAATATTCTGAAATTAAAAAAAAAAAATGGCATAACCAAACTGAGCCAGCTGAATGTGGAAAGCTGAGCTAGAAAATCATGAAGACACTGAGCTTAGTCTGCTGCTTTGGAGCAACACCGGGTTTTAGGCAGAAAGGCCAGATTATAGAAAAGCACTAAGCAGACAGGCTATAGATGTGAGAAACCATGTGGCCCAGAGGGAAAGGGAGATGGAAAAAGTTGCTGCCTTGCTTCCTGCCAGCTTTCTGGTCCCCAGTTTCAGTGGATTATGCAACTTCACCGAACATTAGATTCTGTGAGCTACGTGATATTCTTATACCATTATCTCCTTGTATTAAAGCTAATGTGAGTAGGCTTTTGTTTCTTGCAAATAAACTATTCCTGGTGAATATAAAGAATAAGAAAAACTGTTTAGGCCTCAGTTTAACTAAGGTACTCTTTCACTAGTAGAATCAATTATTAATACATTCCTGTTTTGTTCTGATGGAACTTCTAGTGGCTAACCTGTTCCTCTAATTTTATCAATTACAATTATTTCTTAGCTAAATGTACAGCTTCTTCACGCAATCTATAAAAACACTAATTTTTTAGATTATCATTTAAGAATCAATTTTTACCATTCCTTCAATTTTATCAAAAATGAAATAAATAAATCAGAATGCATTATTTTTACTTAAAATAACTTGTAATTCTTAGGACAAAAATAGCAAAATTATTATAGGTTGTTGTCAAGAGACAATAAACTGGATATATTTGGTTTTAAACATAAAATATGCAAAAGATATCTTAGAAAAGAGGTGTGTGTATACACACACACACAATTTTCTTCTGTAGGCAGAACAAAATCAGATTAAAAAAGTAGAGTCTTAAAATTATGCTAAAAGTTTATTAACATTACTAACATACTGGCCATGAACATATGAACCTTACTAAATACATGTCATTCATTTATATTTCTAATAACTAAAGAGAACAAATGTCTACAGTAATCTAAATATCTTATAATTTAACTTTCTTAAAATTGTATTCACTTGAGAGAACACTCACTCTTAGTATTTCAAATAAAATCTCTAGTACTAAGTTGTGTTGAAAAGCTTGGTGAGGAGAAGTTTTTTAATAGCTTTATTATGTCCATCATAAAAACACCCTGGAAGAGATCGAACATACATCATTTTCAGAAAATCATAATTAAGATAAGAAGGTGATACTGAGTCACATTTTTCTCTAGGTAACTATCTGAAATGAAACTTATAAAATGGTACTTAGGTGCTAGACGGAAAGGAGAAACAGAATAAGATAAAGTTCTCACTGGCTCCAGAAGCTTGGCTCTGGGAGCTTGGCTCTGAAAGTCCACGCTGGGGCCATTCTCACATCCTCCCCAGTCTCCCAAGGAAACCCAGACAGGATTCTTTTCCAAACTGTTATATTTTCTCTGTTTAAGATTCAGTTCCTGAAGCACTGATGAATACAGACTGCTGACTCAAAAGGCATTAACATTTTTTAAAAATAAAATTTCAAAAGATACTTTGCAACTTTTATAATAATAATTGACTCAGTCAAGAAATACCCATGGATGCTAAAATAATTGGGTGAGAGTGTGCTGGGAAACAGAACAAGTATTTAGCATCTCAAAATATCTCCCCACAGATTACTTACTTATTACAAAAGAAAAAAAGTTCACTTACAGTGGAGAAATCTAATAGATGCCACCGTAACCAAGTGCTGAAAGTTAAACTACCAATAATAGGGTGAAATGACTCCAGAGCTTCCTGATGGAAACACTGAGGGGGACACCACATCCCTCCTGGTGTTCCTGCCAAAAACATACAACCTCAACCTCATCCTGAGGAAATACCAACGGCCCCAAAGCAAAGGACAATCTACCAAGCAACTGCCCTGTAGTATTTAACACTATCCACATTAAGACCAAAGAACTGTTCTACTTAAAGAGGACATGACAACTAAATGCAGTGTATGATCCTGAATTGGACAAAAAGTATTTGCTAAGCCAAGAGTATAAGCAATAGAGAAGGAAGTCTAAATATGAGCTATATATTGCATCAGTGTACCATAGCTGTATAAGAGTACATCCCACTTCTGAAGTATTGAGGATTGAAGGGCCAAAATATCTGCCACTTATTCTCAAATAGTTCAGAAAGAGAGAGAGCAAGAGAGAGAGAGCACACGTGAACACAAACATGGCAAAATGTCAAAATTGGTGAATCGAGGTGAAAACAACTCTTCAGTAGGTAAAATTCTTTCCACTTAAAAAAGTCAAAAAAAAAAAAAAAAAGAATGAAGTTTCATAAGAAAGCATTCTTCTTTGCACATGTCCCTTTTCAATCACAGCCAGGAGGATGAAAGCTCCATTCTACAGACAGGGGAGCAGGAAGGTTGAAGGACCCTGGCTCTTTCATGACCGTGTTGAGCCTCTGGTTCTAGCTCTGGACTTGCCAACGTGACATAAGAAAGATAAATCCTTTACTTATTAAAATAAAAATCCTAAAAGAAATAAAATTGACATTCAGATTACTATGATTAAGTTAAGCCTTCCTGAAATACTGAAACAAAGCACATGACTCCAAAGGTGGCCTTCCAGCATTAGTTCAGCCGCTCCGCCTTACAAGTTGTTTCTGGTGACACTGCTCTGACTCCCCACACACAGCCTGCTCCCAGAGCCTCTGCCTGGAAGTCCTCCCTGCACTCCAACCACATCCTCATCCCTTGACTCCTTGGGCCTTACGACTTAGCTCAAGCACCACCTCCCTCAGTCACCATTTCCAAACTCCTATAACACCTGTATATACTTCTGTCACAGAGCCCATGACACTGCACTGCGACTGTGTGCTATGCCTTTATTTTCTACTTCATATTTCTCTACTTTAGCACATACTGAATTATCTAACAAGTATTTCTGCCTAAATCAGAGACAATCACAGAGATAAAAGTAAACACTCCCAGAGCTCCCTTATCTGAAAAAGGAACTGGATACAAATGGAACAGAGCAGTGTTCAAACCAAACACTAAAATGTTTTCTCAGAAGACATTTCTAGGATATTTAACAAGATAGGAACTGCTGTTATTCCAGAGACTATTTTTGTTTCAGGTGTGTACAAATACCAAGCCCTTAAGCCCTGAAGCACCAGTACAGGAGGTACAGGGAAACAGAGCTTTGATACAGTGTGGGTGTAAGAAATTTGACCTTTTAGGAAAACCTCTGGCCCTTGAGCTAACACTTTGGCACCTTTTTCCTGAATTCATTTTTTTTAAATATAAGTATGGATGGATGATAAACTTCATTTAACTCACATAAGGGGATTTAAATTTAGAATATTAAAAAAGTAACTGCTATATTGCTGCATAATTCTTTTAAAATGTAAATTTAATGAAAATACAATTAAAGAATATTTACATCAAAAGGTACCTTTCTTAAGATAACAGGCTTATCATCTTTTTTGGGTGGGGAGAGCTGAATTCTCAGATTTTTACTAGTGACAAAAACTTGTCAATTCACTTCCATTGCCCATGAGATTTTTGCCCCCATCAAGATGTAACATCTGGGTGACATGCATAAAAGGAAACTGAGAAAATAATTAAAAAGCTTAAATCTCTTAGAGAGTAGGTATAAAATTTGTTTAACCTGTATTAAATTGATTTTTAGCATACTCTACAGATCATTCTATTGAGGTTTATTTAAAACATACACAAACACACACAGACACGCGTGCAATGAAATATACCAAGTGACCACAAAGTAACTACTCCACCCATATAAAGAGAAGAGAAAGCATTTAATAGCAAAGCAAATTAATTCATTTTTCTCTATTTCTTCTTACTAGACAAACCTTTTCTTTTGTCTATGCTTTATCAATCCTTCAAAATTCAATTCAGGTATCTGTTTGTCTAAGAGGTTGATCCTAATCAAACAAAACCAAACCATGAACTAGATCCATAGATCCTTACACCTGAGTCATGTGCACCTACATGTGAAATCTGTATTTGATTTAATATTTAATTACAAAGTGCACAGACTCCATTATGCATCAGGGGTTTTATTTTCTTTACTGTCAATGCTTATTATTCACCTCTTCCAAATGTTTATTTAGGCTGGTACTTTGTAACAATCTAAGGTTCATGTTATGCTGGCACTTCCAAATCAACTGCGATTAAGTGCCCAGAAAAAGAAAAAGTTAGCACAGCCTCAAGAAATATCTCTTCACTAGCAAAGCAGCAGCAGCTTTAGACTGGGAGACAGAATTGCCCAACTGATAGTGAGACAATAGCTGTAAAGAATTCCTCTTTACTTGGAATTGGTCTTAATATTTTTTTAAAATCCTGTTTTTTATTTATATATATATTTTTTAATACATAAAACATACTACAATAAAGATATTTTCAAAGGTTCCTCCATTAAAAATGTATAATAATAATGTGGAAAATTCCAAGCACCCAGAAAGAGACCAAAATTTTCTAAATTAATTATGGAAAAGTTAAATCTGAAAATGTTACGTTTATTAAAAATCATATGGAATGTTTTAGTAACATGATTATTAATGCTAAAAGGTTAAAACACATAAACTGATAACATCAGTTTTAAGTAACTATTAATTACTCTGTTTATGGCTGTGCACTTACAGAATAACTAAAATATCCTAAGCAGATACAAACATCAGAATACAAAGTAGTTTTATTCATATTGTTCGCCTGGTAAGTTTTTCTCTGTTACATTAATTTACCTCTACATACAGACCTAGAGAGGGGAATACTCTTATAACTTATTCTGCTTGAGAAAGGGTTGGAAAAGAATCTAGAAACATAAATAGAAAATTCTACACAAGATCCTCTACCTACAAAATTCAGTGTTCCTTTCCTGAAGTCCTGAGCTGTCCATATGCACATATTGTTGCTTCTGAATTAGAGGCTGATTACATTTTAAATCATTCTGTAGAAGAAAAATGATGAAATTTTATGATGTTAAATGTATGAACTAGGAGTATATACATAAGTTCTCTAGAGTAAGTTGTCATTGTTTATATATTTTGCCAAATTTATGAATATAAAAATCCAGCACTGCACAAAAGAACAAGGGATGCACCAGGAACGTCAGAGTGGGCACAGAAAGATCCGAGAGCTGCACATGAGACAGCGAGGGAGACCCATGAGCAGGAGCAGTCTGCTGGAGGCCTCCCGAGTGAGGGGGCCCCAGTGGACACCAACTGTCCCCTCCCTCCTTAGCAACTCTATTCCTCTCCCCACCCACACTCAGGTAGGGTTATCTGTAATCCATTATTCTACGTAAACACCGATGTGAAGTAGAAGGGGAGAAACACTGGCTATGCTAAGACCTACAATCAAGGAAATAATTTTGAAATCAATCATAAAATCATGAAAAAGAATTAAATAAATACTTTTACATGTTATATAACTCTATACTTCATGTTACATAAACTCAACTCTATCCCTACATTATCAAGAAATAGTATTCAACTCCTAATATCAGAATCAAAATCAAAATCCACACTGACCCAGTTCCATGATTTGATAAGTATCTAATTTATACTTAGAATGTAATTTTGAAATTATACTTAAAACTTTTTAAATTCCCTGCAGAAAATAATAAATATTAACTTTACTGTATCAAAAATTACAAATTAGTCTAATAAATAAAAACTTTAGGAATAATACAATATCAAAATTTTAAAGAAAAGAAAATTCAGGCCGTGCTAGAAATGTAAGAATGTGGCATGGGAGTGAACGGTGAGTCTGGAAAATGCCCAGGGAGCTCTGGAAAAGTGCTGCTGCTGCTGCCACCACAGACCTTTATGCTACTTTCATTCATGATTATATTTAAATTATTTTCAAATAATTTATTTTACTATGGAGTGCTATCATTTATAAAAACTCATTTCAATTTAAATCAAATCGATGCTGAGACAACAAAGTCAACTATGCTTTCACATGATATGAAAGTAAATACTCCTAAGAGAACTTTATAAGACTGAATCAATAAACATCTTTAGAACGTCAGTAGCATATTTTAGGCTAAAAAGCCCCTATTTCAGGCAAGTAGAAAGGTAGTTTTAACTAGAATGGTTTAATACAGACAACTAGGTTACCTGAGTAAAGACATTGATCCAAACCCCTTTTACATTTGGGGATATACTTTGCAGATTACTTTCCAAATAGTATTCTATTTAGTCTCCTATTAATCTGGTATTGAAATAAATTGCTTGGCTTTGGACTATTAAAAAAAAAGAAATAAATTGCTATTACTTGAGCAACTTTCATTCTCTGGCTCACAGACACACAGAAATTTGTAAGTCACAACAAAGTATAAAGGTCACATGTGAATAGTAATTTTCCTTAATATGAAAATTTCTTTATGAAGAAAGTATAGAAATATAGTAACAATAATCTTCTTCACTAAATGCAAAGGAGATTTATCAAATTTAAAACATTAAAGATAAAATAGCTTGGCACATAATTAGAGAGAGGGTGGAAAACAGAACTCTCATCAGTTAGTCAGTGATAACGAACAAGCCAGTTTCTGTCTGTACAAACATACTCTTCCTCTTGCAATCAACCATAGAAAAATGTACTATAAGACTAAGTTCCTAAATTCAAGGAAAAAAATCAAATTTAAAATATTTCATCTTCGATGCATAATCATTTGAATAACAAAAATTCTCAACCAAAAACTTCCCTCTATAGGCAAAGGGGAAAAGGTCAACATTCTATTTCCATTTTATGCATATCATTTCTTTCACTCACGAATATACATTAAGAAAAAAAAAAAGAAAAACACTAAACTCAACAACAAATTCTTCAAGAAAAAGAACTATTAAAATGAAATAGTTTTTTATTAATAAAACAAGAATTATACTTGAACAACCCTAATTTTAACAAAAAGGGAAAATAAAACTGTGACTTTCACAGGACTTTAGAAAAACATCTGGCAAATACAAGTTCATTGACTGCAACAGCCTTAAACTCTATTAAACACCAACATCCTTTAAACTAATTTCATGACAGATATGTAAACAAACCATGAGACATGAAATTTCTAAATGATTCTTTTATGTTGAAAAATCTAGCTTGAGGTAAAGTGAAACGAGGAGAAAAATCCAGTGGAGTACTCTATCCATGTTTTACTGACAGACTTGAAGTTATTCCTTCTGCTTCACAGATAAAAACTATTTTGGAGTACTCTCTACTTTGATCCCACTCATCTTGCAGTGAGGATATGAAAAAAAGTAAAAACACTTCCAGTCCATCAGGTGCTGCCAGCACTAGCTCTGAAATCTACCTAAATCCATCTACTTCTTACCTCAACGTTTACCACTTAGTCCAGTCCATCAACCACCTCCAATCCTAGACCACCATGAGAACCAGCTAAAATCTCTTCTCGCTTTCACATTTAGCTCGATACAATCCATCCATTCTCCAGAGAGTAGCCAAAGTGATCTTTTAAAAACATATACCAAGTCTTGTCATTCCCCTGTTTAAAAATCTTTCAATGGCTTTCAACTCATCTTATAAGAGTCAAATGGCAGTCCACAAGACCTTCGTGATCAGGTCTCTGCCTACCTCTCCTCAACCATATATTTCCATCTTAGCCCTTATACCATCTTTCAAATCAGAGTTTCTTAATCTCAGAATTGACATATAGGGCCAGATACTTCTTTAATGTTGGGTACTGTCTCTCCATTGTAGGATGTTTACCAGCATCTCTGGTCCCTACCCACTAGGTGCCAGTGGCATCTCCACCCACAAGCATCACAACCACATAAGTCCCTATACATTGTTTTAAACAAGCCAAGCTCATTCCTGCTTTATGGTCTTTTCCCCTTTCACTCCCTCTACCTGAAATGCTTATTACCCTCAATAACTGATCTGTCTGGCTGGTTCCTTATTACTGTCTCAGCTTAACTGTTTGGCCCACTCAGAGAGATCTTCTCTAATCACCCTATATAAATTTGTACCCACTTCCATCATATTTATAACTGGCATTTAACATGTCAGGGTAAGAAGTACTAAAAAAAGCAGTTGTTGTAAGAATGCATAAATGTCAGTATCTGTGAGAAAAGTGCTTAAGTGGCAGGACCATAATATGTAATACATGATGCCTAGATACTCTCTTATACTGTATCTGCCTGTATCTTCAAATGTACCCATTCTAATGCACCATTAATCCTTTCCTTTGGAGGCACTGGTAGCATTATTGGTATAGGCAATGTACTGTTGTTTGTTGTGCCTTAACAAAAACAGTCCAAAATCAGATTATTCTTCCAGAGAGTGGAGAATAGAGAGGCATTTGAACTGTTCAGAAGAGCCCTGAAAGCACTGAACAACCAACCTATAGATACAAATGGGCATGCAAAGGGAATCCTCACTTGTTCTTTCATGTACACAAGGGTCCACCATTATATCTAAGCACTTACTCCTTAATTTAACTTGTTTTAAGTATGTCAATAATTTTTATTTTTTTATTTTTTTTTTTT
>VBSM01001124.1:8952128-8963751 GCA_008086735.1 Cheirogaleus medius | reverse complement strand
TATACATAACCGTAATATTTGTACCCCTATAATATGCTGAAATTAAAAAAAAATTAAAGAAAAAAATATATATAACAGTTCGTCAAGGAGATGATGGCCAGAGTCACGAAAGTGGCCTTGAGTGTGCCCACCAAGTAGAGTGGCCACAGCCATGTTGGCTCTGCATAGCAGCTACTGAGGTTGAACAGCTGTGGCTGCCTGACGTTCCATCAAGTGGTAGCTGTCACTTTTTTGTGTAAAGCTGAGATGCCATGGGGCCAGCTTGCTATATCCTTGAATATCCCATTTCCATTTGACCTGTGAGGCCTGTTGGGTCCTTCCCACCTTGTTAACTATGGAGACTGAAATGACCCACCCAAGAGTAGGAATGTCAGGTCTGAGTCCCAAGCCCTCCCTGGATCATTGCAACAGCAGCAGAAAGCTAGCTGCTTTTCAGAGGGGGTGTGCACCTGGTGTCCACATCATGAAAGCAACAAGTCCAGAACCACTCTGGATGGAAGCTATCTCCCTTTGTCAGAGGTTCCAATTAGCAAAATCACCAGTCACAGGGACCACAGCTCATATGGGACATGTGGGTTGTGGAACCATAGACAGAGAGTATGCCACAGAGTGATTACAGCTTCCAATGCAGCCCATTGGTCTGGGCCCTACTCAAAGACTGCTGATTTGCCAGTTAGCCAATATAAAGAACCAAGTAGAAAGCCCATGCATAACACAAAATCTTCAAAACCCAAAGAGTCCATTTCTTTTTGGTGGTGGAGGTTGAAAAGACAGCAGTTTTTCCTTGCTCACCAGGGGGACAGAACATTGTGAATCTCCCTATATGATCCTGAGAAACTTCACGTGGCAGGCAGGCCTCTGGGTGGTGTTGAGGTTGACTGGCCACCACAGTTGGCCAAAGAATGACAACTCCAGTCAGGGCCATTGAGACTGAGGCTTCCAACTTGCCAACCAACAGAACTATCTATATAGTAGAAGTTTTGGCCACCAGGGCTCTGTAGAGGCACTAGATCCTGACCATTCCCAAGGGCAATGGAAGTGATTTATGTGCACTTTCCTGTATATATTTCTTCCAAATTGGGAAGCTCTCCTACCAAACTCACAGGATGGGAGCATGTAAACATGTAAGACATTAATTCTTCACACACATACACAGATAGAGAAGTAATAATAGAACTTTGAACTGGCCCACAAGACCCCACCCTTGAGGTCATATTAGCTTCCTTTCCCCATGTGTAATTAGAAAATACAGAGTCTACAAACAAAAAAACAAAAATAATTTGTAATTCCACAGATGAGAGATAGCACCCTTTCATGATAAAAACCCTCAATAAACTAGGCATAAAAGGAACATATCTCAAAATTATAAGAGCGATATGTGACAAATCCACAGCCAACATCTACTGAATGGGAAAAGTTGAAAGCATTACCCCTAAGAACAGGAACAAAACAAGGGTGCCCACTCTCACCATTTCTATTCAACATAGTACTGGAAGTCCTAGTCAGAGCAATCAGGCAAGACAAAGAAATAAAGAGCATCCAAACTGGGAAAGAGGAGGTCAAACTATCACTTTTCTCTGACAATGTGATCTTCTATCAAGAAAATCCCAAAGATTCCACCAAGAGTCTCCCGGAATTGACAAATAAATTCAGCAAAGTCTCAGTTTACAAAATCAATGTATACAAATCAGTAGCATTTTTATACACCAGTAACAGTCAAACTGAGAGTCAAATCAGAGTCTCAATATCATTCACAATAACTACAATGAAAATAAAATACTTAGGAATATGCATAGCCAAGGAGGTGAAAGATCTCTACAAGGAGAACCATGAAATGCTGAGGAAAGAAATTGCAGATGACACAAATAAATGGAAAAGCATATCATGCTCATTAATCAGTAGAATCAACATTGTTAGAATGTCCATACTGCCCAAAGTGGTTTACAGATTCAATACAATCCCCATCAAAATGCCAATGTCATATTTCACAGATCTAGAAAAAATAATTCTACACTTTATTTGGAACCAGAAAAGGGCCCAAATAGCCAAAGCAATCTTAAGCAAAATGAACAAATCTGGAGGCAACACATTACCAGAATTGAAACTATACTACAAAGTTATAGTAACCAAAACAGCATGGTATTGATTAAAAAAATAGAAACAGGAAAAAAATAGACCAATGGAACAAAACAGAGAACCCAGATATAAAACCATCCACATATAGCCAATTGATTTTTGACAAAGCAGACAATAACATACACTGGGGAAAACAAGCCATGTTGAATAAATAGTGCTTGGAAAATTGGATAGCCACATGCAGAAAAATGAAACAGGAACCCTCTCTCTCTCACCACTTACAAAAATTAATTCAAGATGGATAAAATACTTAAATGTAAGACACAAAATCATAAAAATTCTGGAAGAAATGTAGGAAAAACTCTTCTAGACATCAACCTAGGGAAAAAATGTATGACTAAGACTCCAAAGGCAATTACAGCAGCAACAAAAATAGATAAATGGGACTTGATTAAATTAAAAAGCTTCTGTGCAGTGGGGGAAATAACCAACAGAGCAAACAGACAACCTACAGAATGGGAGAAAAATATTTGCAAAGTATACATCCAATAAAGGGCTAATATTCAGAGTCTACAAAGAACTCAAACAAGAAAAAAACCAAGAAAAAAACAAACAACCCCATTAAAAAGTGGGCAAAAGACATGAACAGAAGCTTTTCAAAAGAAGACAAACAAATGGCCAAGAAACATGAAAAAATGCTCAGCATCATTAATCATCAGGTAAATACAAATTAAAACCACAATGAAATATCACCTTACCCCTGTCAGACTGGCTTTTATTAAAAAGTCCAAAAACAGCAGATGCTGGCATGGATACAGAGAGAAAGGAAAGCTTATACATTGTTGGTGGGACTGCAAATTAGTACAACCTCTATAAAAAACTGTATGGAGATTTCTTAAAGAACTAAAAATAGACCTAAGCCAGCAATCCCACTACTGGGTATCTACCTAGAGGAAAAAAAGTCATTTCAACAAAAAGACACCTGCACTTGAATGTTTATTGCAGCACAATTCACAATTGCAAAGATGTGGAATCAACCCAAGTGCCTGTCAATTCATGAGTGGATTAACAAAATGTGATGTGTGTATGTGTGTGTGTGTGTGTGTGTGTGTGTGTATAATGGTCTCCAGTTCCATCTAAATTGCTGCAAAAGATATTCACACACACATACACCATGGAGTTACTACTCAGTAATAAAAAGAATGAATGAATATGTTTTGCAGCAATTTAGATGGAACTGGAGACCATTATCCAAAGTAAAGTATCTCAAGAATGAAAAAACAAATACCACATGTATTCTAATATTTGGAACTAATTGATGGGCACAAATGGGCACAGAGATAAGTAAAAATCACTGGAAATCAAGAAGGGGGGAGGGGAGGAAGAGAGAAGTAAAAAGTCACCTAATAGGTACAATGAACACTATTCGAGTGATGGGCACACTTATAGCCCTGACTAAAGCATTACAAAAGCTATCCATGTAACAGAAACATTTGTACTCCCTTAATGTTTTGAAATAATAAATAAATAAGTTTTTATTTCATATTAAGGTAAAATAACAGATAAGGGCTTGACACTCCAGCCCTATCAGCAGTATTTTCATTTAAATGGAAATTAATATTTTATACCAGCAATATGGAATTATGATAATATAAAAAAAAAAATTTCTTGAAGATTCAGCATCTTTCGAATATTCTGAAATCACATTACTTATACAATCACTTATTCTTCCCTGTATAAGCCTCACCCATGTGTCTGGATCCAGGCAGGAGCTACAAAGGTAACTAACGGGAGAATCTCTTGCTCCCAGAGTTGGTAGAGTCCTAACATCTTTTCTCCTTAGACCCTAATCTGCTAGCCACGATTGCCCTTTTATAGTTGTTTAAAAACAACAAGGGATAGCATTAGCTGGGAAATCTGTAATGATGGAATTCAGATTTTGAAATGAAGAAAGTAACTTGATTTTTTTATGCCTTGGTTCCTCCGTGCTAAAAATGATAAAAAAATCACTTCTTTCAAAAAAAAAAAATCTATAATCCCACAGATGACAGACAGTCCCTGTCAATATTTCCATTGCTTTGTTTCATGTAGTATGTGTATGTTCATATCTAATAACTGCGGTTGTGCTCTGTTCAGCTTATTGCTCATTGTGACAAGCATTTTCCCATGTCATCAAAGATTTCTGATATTATGATATATGCATGTACCATACTGTTTATGTCATCACTATTGAATATTTTGGTTATTTTCAAAATTTTTTGCTATTATAAATAATGCTTCAAGAAATAGTGTAGGATCTTTTAATGTTTTCTTTTAAATACGGAGTGAAGCATGAATGTAATATTTTTGTTACAGGTTGAGCATCCCAAATCCAAAAATCCCAAATCCTCCAAAATCTCAAATTTTTGAGCACAGACATGATGTTTAAAAGAGATGTTTATTGGAGCATTTCAGATTTCAGACTTTAGATTAGGGATGCTCAACCAGTAATGCAAATATTCCAAAAGCTGAAAAAAATCCAAAATCCAAAATACTTCTTATCCTAAGCATTCAGATAAGGGATACTCAGCCTATATTATTTTTCCCAAAAAAAAGCTTTTTATCCCCCTAACTTAATAGTTTTCCATTTTTTTTGAAACTTCTTGTAATGTACTAAGCTCTTTTACAAACACACGCACTCTTACATACCTGTATCTGTGCCATCTGCTTTCTGAAGTGCACCTAGAATAAGGTTTGATACAAGGGTTTGCACCACTGGATCAGAATGAAAACATCCTGCAGTTCAAACACTGAGTGATTCATTAACTACACTAATTTTCCACCATCCTGAGTAGTTTCCTTATCTGCCACTTACCTACTGCTTCTCTAGAAGAGCTCCCACTGTAGGGCAGACCCACAATGTCTAGATATTTATACACAATAAGAAGTCATGAGGAATTATAGAACGCTAATGTCTGCAACTACAACCATGGCTCCACCAATTTTTTCATATATTCTAAGAAGTCACAGGTTTATTCATTTTGATATTGTTACTTGATAAACAAGATAAATACTGTTATATGTCTTCCTAATATATAGCTTTGATAAATATAAAATATTAGCATTAGTAATAAAAGCAAATTCTTCCCTGATTGGCAATACTCTGTGTTTTGTCATGCACCTATGCCAGGAAAGTAATGCTATCCTGACTTCATAATGAAAAGACAAGATGCTCTATATTTGGTAATTTTCCTGGACTCTGCCCTGTATCTCTCTTCCTTTAGCTGATTTTAATTCATGGTCTCCTTTGCCTATAATAAACTGTGAGTTAATAATAATAATAAAAGCAGTCAATAGTTATTAAGCATTTACTATGTACTTATCAGCACTGTTCTAAACAGTGTACTTGTATTAACTCATTTAATCCTCACATCAATCCTCACATCAATATTATTATCGCTCCAATTTTATAGATTAGGGAACCAATTATCAAAAGAAACCGCACTACACGTTCCAGTTTTTCCAAACAAAATAAAACAGCCCTTTTGTCCCATTTTGCCCCTTTATACAATATTGGTACCTTGATTTCTTATTTTTCCAAAACAAACCTGACCATCCCTTTGTTCTTAATGTATCTTAGTAAATTTAAATTATGTGACCAGTATCTCCTCTTCTATAAAGCCATACCTGTACTTTGAAATACAAAATTCCATTACTATGCATCTACTTTAACTGTTATTTACAGATGTTATATTTCCTTTTATACTTTGAATCTACTGAGCTCAATAACAATGTCTAATTCATTTCTGTAAACACAAATAGTAATTGAAAAATAGCCAGTGCTCACAAAATGGCTACTGAATTAGTTCACAATAGCTCACAAAATGGCCATTGAATTAAATCATACAAACCAAAGAAAATCTTTAACATGAAATAGCTAGTACAATCTCTGTTGGCCACTACACAGTAGTGTTATGCAAGTGTACTTATATTTTTATACTACTCACTTTTAGTTGGGTTTTTCATAATTCCTACTATATGGCAATCTTGATTTCATTTACTCTTACTTCTTCTGCTAAACTACTCTATTTTAGGTAAGTACATTCTTTAGGATTCTATGTTGAAAGTTTCAAGAAACCAAATAAAATTAATGGTTTTCTCTTACCGTTTGCCTCGTGGATAATGCCGCACATATTCTCCAACATCATGAGCAGCAACAGCTAAGACTTGTGGATCATCTGACACCTCCAAAAGTTTTGTCAAGATTCTGAAATAAATAAAATCCAAAGATAGATCAAGTTCTAAGTTTTCTATAGAGCACAACAGAACACAAGTATAATGCAGATATCTTCCTGAAAATAAGCATTTATAAATCATATTTTTCTAAGGATTTCACTGTTACATATAAGTTAGCAGTTTCCAAACCATTATGCATACATAACAGGTTACTTTTAGATTCATAACATATACTATGCATAATTCCCAAAATATTAGGGACTCCTTCTCTCCATCTATCTCAAAAAAGACAACTAGAATGTGAGTAAAGTTATTTTAATATAAGACTACCAGTAGGTCATTGGTAATATTTTTTAAATAAACCACTTGTAAGCCACAGGATCTATTGTTAGCACTGGGACAAATTACTTTCAGTGCCCTATGACCAAGATGGTGGACTGAGCACTAAGCACACACATCTTTCCTCTCTCTGGCCCAACTCTAGCAAAAGCCTGGAACATGTACCTTACAAACAGAATGAAATCCATAATGGCAAGTGAATGTTTCTTAAAGATAGCAGCCCAAATCCACCATCCAACTCCCTTGCCCTCCCAACACTTTTTCATACCACTGCTGGAGCCTGATGGGTACTTCTCAGAAAGCAGCCAGGGACCAAGGGCAGAGAAGGCTTTGCCACAGTTTCTATCTCCCTCCTCAAGGACCAGCAGGGAGAGAGTGCATCTACCCAGGGGTGCATATGTCCTTGGGAGTAAAAGGGTAGGAGGTTGACACTGCTCAGAATCCAAGGAGCTGGGAAAGGACTGCCTTCCTCATGTGTGCAAGTAGAGATCATTCAAGAAATAGATCATTCCTATGTTATCTTAACTGCTCAATGGCCTAGAAATAAATGGAAAACATCTCAACTCATTCTACAAGCACAGCATAGTTGTGGTAACCAATCAAAATGGGTAATTTTTTTAAATACCTAAGTGGAAGACTAAAATATTTTTTAAAAATTCTTTCTAATATTTTAGCAATATCTGCTCACTTGAAACAGATACATAAAAACCTTAACAAATTAGCAAATTGAAATCAGCTGTATACTGAGAGAATTTTTCAGTTCTGAGCTCATATGTCACCTCTTACATAAGAGCCCATTGTCCCCTCTAATCAATACCCTCCCCATTATTCTCTTCTCTACCTGCCTTTATATTACATATTTACTTAACTATCTGTTTAGTCTTTCCCAAATACAATATAAGCTTAATGAAAATAAGGACTTTGTTTTGCCATTTTATCTGTAATGCCTAGAACTATATTCAACAGATGCTCAACACTTGTTGAAAAATAAATAAAGCATTAAGTTGGTGAAGCCAATTAAGAAAATCAATTTTGACAGCTTCTGATAGAGTTTAAAACACACAAACCCTTTTCAATTTCTTTTCTTTTCTTTTCTTTCCTTTCTTTTTTTTTTTAGACAGGGTCTTGCTCTGTCACCCAGGCTGGAGTGCTGTGGTGCCCTCATAGCTCACTGCAACTTCAAACTCCTTGGCTCAAGGGATCCTCCCTCCTCAGTCTCCCAAATAGCTGGGACTACAGGTGTGTGCCACCATGCTCAGCTAATTTTTCTGTTTTTTGTAGAGACAGGGGTCTCACTTTGTTGCCCAGGCTTGTCTCAAACTCCTGGCCTCAAGCAATCCTCTCACCTTGGCCTTCCAAAGTGCTGGGATTACAGACGTGAGCTACCATGCCTGGCCCAGCAATTCTATTTCTGGGAATCTTTCCTACAGAAATATTTTCACATTTCCAATAAGATATCTGTGTATAGTATCTTAAAAAATGACTACGACAGTCATTTTAATTGACTCCAAGCCACAGGAAGTGAAAAGACAAGTCACAAACTAATACATTTAGTTTGACAACATGCATAAATAACTCTTGTAAAGATGCAAGTAAGGTATATCTATGCATTGTTAAATTAAGTTTAGCCTAAAGCTGCCTCCTTACATATATTAAGTTTGGCCTAAAGGTTTCTCCATATATAGTGCATATATAGTGAACTATAACCTAACTGGATATGTAAATAGGCTGTAACCTACTCCTGTGCTAATAACTGAGTTCCAGCCAATCATAGGCAGTCAACTATTCATACTATGTTCAAATAAGGCAAATGCCAAGCCATTTCTGCACCTCACTTATACTTTCTGTATAACATTTTCCTTTGTCTGTCCATAAATCTTCTGTGACCATGCAGCAGGGCCAGAGTCTCTCTGAATCTATTCCAGTTCAGGGGCTGCCTGATTCATGAATTGTTCTTTGCTCAATTAAATTTTCTTAAATTTAATTTGTCCAAGGTTTTTAACAGATGGTGTCAGAAGTGGGATCCACAGCAGAGTTCCCAGCCACCACCAGGAATATTGAGTGACCATGCAAGGTACCTGCTGGACTCGTTTTATCTGTTGCTCTTTAGCACTGAATAGGAATCACAGGTAAGTTCTCAGATTCCAAAGCTCCATGGATTTGTATTTTGAGCTATCTGAGTTCATTTGAGCAAATTTTTATCTGAACTGGGTTCAGAAGTCATGACAGAAACTGAACCAAATCAGTCCAGAATCAAATCAGATTTGATAATTAACTGGTTTGGATCCAGCTAGAGGCCTTAGATAAAAAGAAACTGGCAGTAAATGGCAATATCACAGGGAGTTTGAATTCCAGTTTCCAGGATCCCCTCTGTTTTTCTTCCTGCTACTTGAGACCTAAGATGATTGAGGAAGACAAAGTAAAATATGCTTTTGGTGAGGAAAGTTGTAAAGGTATGAAAATGTGTGTTTGTTAAAAAAAAAAATTGTCTCGTTTAAAAGTTACTTAAAGGTTGTTTCAAATTGAAGGAATAAAAATATAGATAAAAGTACATAGGAATAGAAAGTTGGGAAGAGAAATAATTTATTCTTAATTTATAAGAGATTACAAAATGTTTATGGAAATATGATGTGATCAAGAACTGACTAAGATTGGATAGATTTGTTTACAGTGTTTTATTATAATTAGCCTGGTAACATGCTATTACAAAAGTAAAATTTTGTTTTCTCTTTTGAACAAAAATTTCATGTAATATTAATAAGACACAATAAAATATTTTTGTTTGCCTTTTGAGTAAACTTTATTTAAAAAAGAGAGGGGAGAAAAGGAGCAACAGATCCTGTCTTTCTCAGGTCTTTTGATTGTTGGGAAAACTGAGTCTCTTCTCTATTAAAGGGTAAAAGTTTTTGCTTTTCAAAATCTTTGAATTATCATTTTGGCTAAATAAATTATTATTATTTTACAGCAACCTGTGATCTTATTTTCATTAAGTATTTTAAACATTTGATATATCTGACAGGTTTCCCAAAATTAAATTTAAAATTTAAAATTAAGTTTTTTTTTCTTATCTCAAACTAATTTTGGGGTGCTACAGAGGGCCCCTGCTGCATTCAAAAAGGAGAGAAACAGGCTTATTTGATATGTTAAATTACATGGGAAGCACTGTCTAATAAAAAATTATGTTTAGCCTTCTTTGAGTTACACTTTTATGAATATTAATATATGTTACAAAATTATACGGGATTTCTAAAATTCTGATATGTCTAGGTATATGTTATCACTCATAATTATGGTTATTGTTAAATTATTGTAGGCTACAGAAATAACCAAATTTCTTGTTGACTGTGTCTTTAACTATGACCATTTTATTTTCGTAGTTAATTGCTTAATTCTGATGCAGTTTCTGAAAACTCTTCACAAGCAAGTAAAATACTAGAGAACTGTGTCTTCAAGGAAGTTCATAAAAAAGATGAAAAGGACCCTGACAAGCACTCTGGAATATAGGTTTCTGACATCTTTAAGATCTTATCATCTGGACTGGGTAAGAATTTCCGGCACTCTAATGAAGAGAATGACTGGTTTACAAAACTGCTAACCTACGCAGGATGAGAAAATTAAATATCAAGAAAATACTTTGCCAGATTTTCATGCTAAATCAGCCAGTTCTGAAATTATTTAGATATGTAATTTGAATGAACTCCATGGCCCAAGTTAAATCACCTGTAATAATTCATCTAATAAACAGTGCAGTACACCTGAAATGAGAAACAAAATTGGTATGTAAGAGGATGTAAGTCTTATGTTAAGTGTGGACTCATGGAGAGCCTGGACAGTCATCTGGTCCTTCCTAAGACCTTAAAGCCTCCATTATTAAAAGCTCTGTATTCCCTGCCTCATCATGGAACAGGTAAAATAACCCAAATTTAAAATATATAATGGTCTGATGGGCCACTGAAACATTTACAGACAGATTTGGTTCAATTGTCATTTTGAATGCATGTTTTCTGGTTGTATAAAAGCTTTCCTGTGCAAGAGGGCTAATGTTATAACAGTGGCTAAATGGTTATTAGGAAATGTTTTCCTCATGGGACATTCCTGGAAAAATCTTTAATGATAGAGGTACTTGTTTCACTGGACAAGTTATAAAATAGTTAAGTAAGGTATTACATATACAACAGCATTAGGTAATGCTAACTAAATTGACTGGATTGCCTTGGTCAAAGGTACTGCAGATTGATGACAATCAGATCCACTTGCAGTGCAAAACATAAGTTGATCCCTTATGAAATCGTCACAGGAAAGCCTAATCACAATACCTCATGTATCCTCCACTACTAAACTCTGATATGACTAAATGCTGCAAAGCTTTAAATAATTATGCCAAAGTGTATTTTTACCAGGTAAAGAAAGCTTTTTATGGTGCACATTGATGAGGACAATCTAGAATCTGGAGAATATGTCTCGTGAGAACGACATCAAACTGCCCTTGCCACCCAAACTGCAGCAAAACTTCAGGACCCTGAACCTTGGGTTAATAACCTCGCAACTTGAAGGGCCCCTCCAAACTCTTGGAACTATACACCCATTGGAGACCTTAGGGTGACAAACTAGCCAGGGAAGTTTCTCCCCAGAAGCAGACAGCATCCTAGAAGTGGATAGCTTTCTCTGAAGATCACAGATCAAGACTTCTCTGCTATCATACTTTTTTTCCTTACTTATGCCTCTACGAACAACAGAACTGAAAAAGGGGTCTATCGTGTAGACTCCTTCAATTTCTCATGTCATATTTTTGACATTTCAAACTATGAATGTTCTTTTTAAAGGCCAACTTGCAAATATTCTAAACTTAATCTTAATTTAATTCAACTGGAACATTTTAGTAATTTCAAAAGACTTCGATCATTTTATTATGTGATATTTTAATATTAAGAAATTATTTCAAAATCCCAAAACAACAAATGCTGGTGAGGATGTGGAGAGACAGGAACACTCT
>VBSM01001124.1:8935522-8952028 GCA_008086735.1 Cheirogaleus medius | reverse complement strand
TTACATGATGAAAAAAAAAAAAGAAATTATTTTATGAAATTGTAAGCAAATTACACTAACACAGAATTCCTTAAAAGCATGACATAATGTTTATTCTTGAGAAAAGAAAAATAGCTCAGAGTAGTCTGAACTATGAAAATATGCAAAATTTATCAAGCCCAGACAGACATTAGAATGGGCCAGGGGCAATTGTTTAAAGGCATGTTGCCCCTGACAAGCCACCTCATCCATTATCTTCAGGTTCCTCAAATTTATGATACAAAGAACAATGTATAGCCAATCGACAGCTTACGTTATTTTGATGTAAATTCTTGGTAAACAATTTAGAAACTCCCTCTTATTTTTTTCTTAAAAACCCACTTGTAACTGCTGCTAATCAGGAGCGTAACCATTCTCATTAACAATGGCTGGATACTTTCAGGACAGCCTTCATATATTCAGGGCAACTTGAATCTATGCTCAAAGGTAGCCATCCTCAAACTCTGAGCTCAAATAAACTCTATACTTAATCATATTTTCTGAATCTTATTACCTAAGGTTGACATTCTGAATTCTTCAAACCAGGAGGCAGCAAATAACAAGTCGAGTCCAAAGCTGGCTGCCATTTGTTTTTGCAAATAAAGTTTTACTAGATGGATGCTTTGGCATCACGATGGCAGAGTTGAGTAGTTGTGACAGAGACTAAATGGTTCACAAAGTCTAAGATGTTTCCCATATGGGCCTTTACAGAAAAATTTTGCCAGCCTTTGCTTAAACCACATTCAGTGACTTAAGCCATTCTCCATATGGCTGGGGCCAACATACAAAATATGGTGTGCAAACCATCTGCATCACCTGGACACTTGTTCTAACAAATGCTGAATTGCAGCCCCTACTCTAGACCTAGTGAGTTAGAATCTGCATTTTAACAAGAGCTCCATTAATATTTGCAAAGCAGAGTCTTAGACTCAAAGCATGTTAGACCTAGAAGAAATCTCAGAGACTTTCCAGTCAAATTTACAAAACATAGAAATGATTTTAATGGTTATAATGTAGGGATATGGCAGAAAAGGAAGGTCAACAGCCTGAGTGCAGCCATTTTGACCAGACCCTAACCATCCTGAACAAGAAAGTCACAAAGAAGTCACTGCCTGGGACCACCCGAGAATGGATGACTTACTAAGCTGGATGGATGCCTTTACAGCCAAGGAAACTATCACAAGAGCAAACAGATAACTTACTGAATGGGAGAAATATTTGCATGCTACACTTCCAATAAAGGGCTGATAACTAGAATCTATATAGAACTCAGGAAAATCAGCAAAAAAAAAAAATTAAACAACTCCATTAAAAAGTAGGCAAAGGACATGAACAGAAATTTTTCAAAAGAAGACAGACTAATGGCCAACAAACATATGAAAAAATGCTCAAAATCTCTAATCATCAGGGAAATTCAAATCAAAACCACAATGAGATATTGCTTAACTCCAGTGAGAATGGCTTTTATCAAAAAGTCTCAAAACAATAAATGTTGGCATGGATGTGGAGAGATAGGAACACTCATACACTGCTGGTAGGACTGCAAACTAGTACAACCTCTGTGAAAAGTAATATGGAGATACCAAAAAGAGCTAAAAGTAGAACTACCATTTGATCCAGCAATCCCATTACTGGGCAACTACCCGAAGGAAAAAAGACATTCGATAAAAAAGACATCTGCACTCGAATGTTTATAGCAGCACAATTCATAATTGCAAAGATGTGGAAACAACCCAAGAGCCCATCAATACATGAGCTGATTAATAAAATGTGGTATATGTGTACCATGGAGGTTCTACTCAGCCACAAAAAACAACGGTGATATAGCACCTCTTGTATTATCCTGGATAGAGCTGGAGCCCATTCTCCTGAGTGAAGTATCACAAGAATGGAAAAACAAGCACCACATGTACTCACCATCAAATTAGTATTAACTGATCAACACTTGTGTGCACATGTAGTAGTAACATTCATCAGGTGTCGGGCAGGTGGGAATGGGGAGAAGGGGATGGATATATTCACACCTAATGAGTGCGGTACACACCATCTGGGGGATAGACACGCTTCAAGCTCTGACTCGGGTGGGGCAAAGGCAATATATGTAACCGAAACATTTATCATTTGTACCCCCATAATATACTGAAATAAAAAAATAAAAAATAAATTAAAAAAAAACTGCCCATAAGGTATACCCCTCCTGCTTGGGAAAGGACCCCTACTCTGTCTGTGGAGTAAGATCTGTTGTCTCTCTCTGTTTCAATAAAACCTTCCTGTAGCTAGTTGGCTCTCTCTCAAATTCATTCCTGCGCAAAGCCAAGAAGCCACTTGGCGAGTTCAAGAGGCTTTCCTCCCTTCATTGGGGCACCCCCTACATCTATGCTGCCTCAGTTATCCTTTAGGGCCATTTAGTACCCTGAATATCTTCAGCAACAATGAAAATATCTTTGTAAGATTGCAAATGTGCTCAGCATGCTTTGTATTTCCTAAGTTTAATCATCAATAAAAAGGTTCAAAAGAAACAGTTCAAAATAAAAAGAGGTTTTTGTGATAAACAAAGAGAGAGCTCCCTCCAAGTCATCTCTGAACACAGCTGTAAGTCAACAATGAATTCACTGATCATAATATAAACCTCTATCACCACATTAGCCACAAGCAATGATTCTATCAAATACTCCCATGAAATCCAGACAGTAACATACCATTGTTTTATAATCAGACCAAATATGAATTCTGATTCTGACATTTGCTAGAAATGTAATCTTGAAAAGTGCCTATTCAAACCCAAAATAGAATTTACATTATTATTCTAATTGATCACTCAACAAATTTGCTCTCATTCTCTTTCACATGTTTTCTTTCAGTTTTATAAACTTGTTCTGCTCTCTCAGCTTTTGCTTTTCTTATATTTCAGGATATTTCCTTATTCAAAATACATACTTATTTCAAAACTATAATATACAAGCTGCAAGGTAATTTCTGCATACTACTGTACTCAAAAGTGATAAAGAAAAAAATGAGTTTAAATTATGCAAAAATAGGTCATAGCCTGACATAAGTGTGGTTCTCCACAGATTAAAAATATGCATTGTTCTTTGTAAATAGCAGAATTATGTAAAGATTTCATCCAGATCTATTTTATCAACTAGTTTGGAAGACAACACTAGTATGCCCTCCTGTCAATCATCCTATGCAGATAATTTATAGGGATAAAAACTAAAGACAATTATTTCAAATTTCTTCATCATCACATAAACATAAAAGAAAAATATCACATATCATTGCTCCTGGTTTTCAGAAAAATCATGAAGAGTCATACAAAGGTAAAGGGAGTAATCTAAAGGAGCTGTAAAAATTGAAACCTAATGCCCGAAAACAGAATGTGCCCTTTTCGAAAGCCTCTTTCAGGGCATCATAATAAAGAGACATGTAATACTTTTGTAATAATTTGTAAAAAGCTCCCCTCCATTATATTCAAGGTTTCCAAAAACTAAATTTAAAAAACATTATCCAAGCTCTGTCTGGTGATGTTAAAACTCAAGTTGCAAGGCAATGCTGAAAAGATAATCTGCTCTCTCCCACCTCCTATTCTCCATCAGTCCCACAACTCACTGTGGTTTGCCATACTTTGTTTAAATGAGGATAATAATGTATCATTTTCAGTTATACAGAGAAAATGAAGCCTAAACAACAGAGATAGGTGTGCCTATTAATGCTCCATCAGCCACATGTAGTTACCTTTGCGCCTTCTAGATACTTCATTTAAATGACAATAAAGGGATTTTTTAAAGCATAAATCCTTAAGGAAAACAAATGGAAAATGAAACAAAAACAACAAAATGCTGAAGTGGAAAGTCAGAAACAAATGTTAAATAACTTGAGAAAACCAATATCAAGCTGGCAGTGAGGGAAGCTGACTAGCAACCTGATTTATAACACAGAACTGTTTATATCAATATTTCTAGATACCAGACTCCAATATAACAGCCATTAGCCATATGTGGCTATTTAAAGTTAAATTGATTAAAATTAAATCTTAAAATTCAGTTTCTCAGTCACACCAGCAACATTTCAAGTGTTCTTTAGCCACAAATATTGTATTGAGCAGCACAAATATACACTATTTACATCATCACAAAAAGTTTCACTGAAGCTGAAATAGAAAGTGAAAAATTATAATGGCATGATCTACATGAACACCAAAAAACCACATACATGGGAATAAATCTAATGAAAGATACAAAAGACCATAACACTGTCCGGATGAAATCCTACATAAATGAAGAGATATATCATATCCATGGATTGGAAGACTCTACCAAATTTTTAAAAACTATCAATTCCCTTTACCATGAACTATGGATTCAATCCAGATAAAAATACCAATCAAACTGTTGCTTGACAAGCTGATTCCAAAATACATATAGAAATGCCAGAAAGCACCAAGACACCTTGGAAGAAGAGGACTGCTCATACTATCAAATATCAGACTTAATATAAAGTACAGCAATATAACATAGTATTAGAGTAAGAATAGACAAATAGGTGATGAAATAGAATAAAGAATTCAGAAAGACATTTGCATAGTAGAGGTTCTAGCCAGGACAACTAGGCAAAAAAAAAATAAATAAAAGGCATCCAGATTAAAAAGTTGAGAAGTAAAACTCTATTTGCAGATGACATAATCTTATACAGGTGACCCTCAAACAACATGGGTTTGAATTGTGCAGGTCCACAGGGTGCCAAGATAATTCAACAGGGAAAGAAATCTTTTCAACAAATGGCCCTGGGACAATCAGATAGCCACATGCAAAATAATGAATTTGGACCCTTACATTACACCATTTACAAAAATTAACTCAAAATGGATCAAGGACCTAAATGTAAGCTAAAACTGTAAAAATATTAGAGAAAACATAGAAGTAAATTGTCATAACCTTAGCTTTGGCAATGGATTGTTTGCTAAGACACTAAAAGCATGAGGAACTGAAAAAACAAATTGGACTTGATTAAAATTTTAAAACTTTTGTGCTTCAAAGGATGCTATCAAGAAAATGAAAAGACAACCCACAAAATGAGAGAAAAGTTTGCAAATCATGTATCTGATCAGGGACTTGCATCCAGAAAATATAAAGAACATTTATAACTAAGTAAAAAAGGCAAGCCAGTTAAAAAATGAGCCAAGAATCTGAACAGACATTTATCCAGAGAATGTATACAAATGGCCAACAAGCACATAAAAAGATACTTGACATCATTAGCTATCAGAAAATACAAATAGACTCCACAATGAGATACCATTGTATACTCACTAAGATGGCTAGAATCAAAAGGTCAGATAATAACAAGTGTAGAAATAAGAACCTTCATACGCTGCTGATGGTAATATAAAAGTGTGCAGGCACTTTGGAACATAGTCTGGCAGTTCCACAAATGGTTAAACATAGAGTTACCATATGTCTCAGCAACTTTACTACTAGATATCAACCCAAGCAAGGGAAATCAAATTGCATGTCCATGCAATAACTTGTACAAGTATTATTGGCAACAATATTCATAATTTAAAAAAAGGTAGAAACAACCCAAATGTCTATTAACTAACGAGTGAATAAATAAAATATAATCTTATCCATGCAACGGACTATTATTCCATAAAAAGGAATGAAGTACTAATAAATGCCACAACATGGATGAATGTTAAAACACATTATGGTCAGTGAAAGAATCTAGTCAGAAAAAAAAGCAAATATTATATGATTCCATTAATAGGAAATTTCTATAATAGGCAAATCCAGAGATTAGTGGTTGCCTAGGGCTGGGCAGATGGGTAGATAGAGAAGTGACAGCTAAAGGATATGGGGTTTCTTTTTTAAGTGATGAAAATGTTCTAAAATTGACTGTGTTGATGAATGTACTTATCTGTGAATGCGCTATTAATAAAAACCAGTGAATTGTACATGTTAGGTGAATTAGATGGTATGTGAATTATATCTCACTAAAAAAGAAAGATACATGCACATGTTTGGTCATCTTGTTATGACAAAGGTAAACTTCCAGAGCACTGGGAAAATGTTGTTTTTAATAAATCATGCTGGTTCAATTAGATATCCATTAAGGAAAAAAAAATGAATCTTGTTCCCTTTTTTTTTCCCCCCTATTTTTTATCTTACCTAAAAATCAATCCCAGATGGACTGGGGATCTAAATATAAGAGGTTAAAAGCTTCTAGAAGATATCATAGAAAGATATCTTCATGACCTTATGTAGGCAAAAATTTCTTAACTAGGATACAGGAGAGCATGAACCATACAGCGAAATAAATTAAGCTACATTAAAATGTAAAGCTTTTCTTCACCAAGACACCATTAAAGAGTAAAATGGCATGCAACATCGTGGGACAAAATAATTGCAATGAATATATATGTATGACAAAGAACTCATGTTCTGACTATTTATAGAATTCCTATAAAATGAAAAAAAAAGACTTGAATGGGCACTTCCACAAGAAAAGGAGATGTCCAAATGGACAAAAGGAAGTAAAAAGCTATTCAATCACTTCAGTCAGCAAGAAAATATTAATATAAATTAAAACCACGGAATATCTAACATCTAATCTAATCTAACATCTATCTAATATCTAAAGAGGGACAAAACTAATGTTGGTGAGGATTTAGAATAACAGGTATTAAGAGAGTGTAAAGTAGAATAAAAAACTTACTTCAAAAGTTCATAATTCTTCTCATTTAACCTCACAGCATTCTCTCTCCAAAATTTTTCAGATTTGTGCACAGGACTCCATTCCAACCTTCCAGATTTAAGTTCTGAACTGTATTCATCAAATGAACTACAAAAATTTTAAAGAATTCAAAGTTTATAAAAATCTGAGAGTTACTCCAAAAATAAGCAAAATAAACAACTTCAATGATGATTAAATAACAAAGACTGACCACTAAACAAAGTTTAAACAATCTTTAGTAAATCATGTGAACTTTTATTCCAGGCACTAAGGTCCAACACGCCTGTCAAATTTGAATGCTGGGCATGAGATATTAAAATCAGCAAAATTACTTTCAAAATCCTTACTCCAATATATACATGAATGTGTATAAGTATTAATAAAAGATTTGATAATCTATCAGGATTTCTACCATGACATCTGAAATTCTTTATTTGCCAGACCACTAAATATATTAATGTAAACTTATGTAAAATCATAGTACTTTAACATAAAATAATAGTATACTCTAATACCATTATAAGTACCATAAACTACAATAATACATCACAAAAAAAAAACATCACAAGTATCAGTATAATATCTTACAATGTGATTACCAACAGTGTAGAAATTCAATTTAATTCAAAAACTACTCACTATGCATAGAATAACTTGATTATTCAAAGCTTTATGATAGGAAACTGTTAATGTGGTAAGCCAGTAGACAAACACAGTGTCAAGAAATGTTTGGACTTACTTTCAAGTAAAAAAGAGTTGTAGCCATTCAGATGCTGGCTGGTAACTAGGTATAACTGGGTTGTACTGGGTAAATTGATCAGAGTATCTTGTTTAAATAAAATAGTAATTTACTTTAACATAGGGCCAGCTAGTATAAGAAGTAAACTAGTATTTTTAACATTCATATCCTAAACCTACAACAGCAAAAACAGAGACAAGCCTCTTTCAGCTACCTCCATCACCCTATTAGCTTTACGTAAATAAATTTAGTTATTGGCTAACATGGATTAAATCATTTAGAAAGCTAACTATCACTAATCTTATTTTTAAAAAAACAGGCCTTAAATAATGATTACAAAAGAACTGATCATAATTGTTAAATAAACATAATAATAATAGAATCTATAACTATGAGGCCTATTGCTGGCCTACCTATTATATTAAAATCGACTTATCCATATTTGGAATTATAGAATTTCAAAAATCGTTTGTCTCCCTCCACAAAAATCCAGTACAAACCACTGATACAGATAATACCTCCCATCTCTGGGAAATCTTTTGGGCCTTTGGGATCATGGCTGCATTGAATTATCTGGTAAATACATTCCTGAAACACATACCACAGTAAAGGTATTTGCTGGGCAGTTGGAACCTCACAACAACTTCTACAAGGTTAGCATTTTTATTATTACTTTGCCACAATGACGTGAAAAAGTCAAGATGCTTGCACAAGGCCACATATGGAGAAAGTAGCGAAAGAATCCAAACCCATGTCACCCTGGCTTCCAAAACCCAATCCACCTACAGAGAAGAATCTATTTCCTGAGAATGGTTTGAAAACAAAGAATATGCATGTTAATGGGAAAGATCATAAAGATATTATGAAACAGAAGCCTATTTTGTGGGAGGTAGGGGTAGGCAGAGAGGAGCTAGGAGGCTTTTTGGAAGCAAACACAAGAAAATCAAAGGAGAACCAGGACTAGGCGGGGAAGATGGTGGGAGTGGTATGGAGTCCCTTCCCTACTGTGTAAGGTGGTTTTCTTTATCCTATGTATACTATTTGTATTATTTTTCATAAAAGAAATAAAAATAAAATTTCATATAAAAAATAAACCTTTCATATAAAAATAAAATCCATCCAGATGTGGTGGCTCATGCACTTTGGGAGGCTGAGGTGGGAGGATCGTTGAGGCCAGGAAATCAAGACCAGTCTTGGCAACATAATGAGACCCCACCACAAAAAATTAGAAAAATTAGCCAGGCATGATGGTGCATGTCTATAATTCCAGCTACTTGGGAGGCTGAGGCCTCTGGGAGTATCCCTGGAGCCCGGGAGTTCAAGGCTGCAGTGAGCTATGTTTGTGCCTCTGCACTACAGCCTGGGCAACACAGAGAGATCCCATCTCTAAAAAATAAAATAAAATAAGCCAATAGGAACTTCAAAAAGCAGGAAAAAATATTCTCTCCATATATGGCGAACCTCCTCCACAAATTAACGAACTATCATTAGTTAATGATAGTT
This sequence comes from Cheirogaleus medius, assembly GCA_008086735.1. Classification (NCBI taxonomy): domain Eukaryota; kingdom Metazoa; phylum Chordata; class Mammalia; order Primates; family Cheirogaleidae; genus Cheirogaleus; species Cheirogaleus medius. The sequence goes on along the minus strand of VBSM01001124.1, from coordinate 8,943,036 downwards.
AATGACAGCTGCTTAAAAAGACTCTGAAAGAAGACTCTCAAGGGGTTCCTTTTTTGGGGGAAGGGGTTAAGCCACTTTATTGAGGGGAACTGGGGACAGGAAACAATAAAGGACGTAGAACGATGAGATCCGACGTCTTCGGCCGGGCCGGGATCTTCCAGCCTTTGCAGACGAAGAAAAGCTCAAGGGGTTCCTGAGGGAGGAAAGCCAGTCAGATTTCAGACAGCAAGAAACAGTGGGAATCTCCCTGAGTGAGAAGAGACAATACATAGCTCTCACCACTGTCGCCATGTAAGAATGATGTCTTAAAAGAATACATAACATATTTTAGTAAAATCTCTTGATTTTTACAGTTGGCAACAAATTCAGATTTTCTTGAAATGCTATGTAAGTCAAAACAAAGCTCAACAGATTCAGCATTTGAAAATTTAAAAGAAAAACACACCTAAGGTCCTGGACACTCTCACCAAGTTTTTCCAAAAGAAATTTGATATCTTCGCTGATATCTTCGTCATCGTACTTCTGCTGTTCCAAGTTCTCCAACTGCTTCAGAACTTTGCACTGAATCATGGCCAGAGCATATTCTTGGCGAGTTTCTCTTTCAGTTGACTTTTCTAAAAAGTTCTGGGTTAGACACAGTGATAATGAGAAACTGTATAATTTGTTATGTGATGTTCTCAGACCTCTACACTTTCTTTTATACCCTCTTTCCCCCTTCTAGTCTCAGGTTTAACTACCACCTTTAAGTGGATGACTCTATCTCAAATCCTTATTCATTCTTGAGTGTCTGTCCCATATCAGAAGCCTACTTCTGATTACGTCCATACTTCCTGGCTTACTAAACATCTTTATCAACCCAGACTTGTGCTTGGTTCGGCAGCACATATACTAAAATTGGACTAAAACAGAGAAGATTAGCATGGCCCCTGCATAAGGATGACACGCAAATTCATGAAACCAGATGAGCCTTACAACATTGAACACAATTAAATTCATCTCAATCCTTTCTCATGGCCTTTCTCCGTTTGCTGCCCACCTAGAGTACTTAGGATACTAAAAACGAATGTTTCTTCAAGTATCTCTCTGGTTTTCAGTCACCTTTTTTCTTCCCCTCTAATCAACCTATAAGTGCACAAGGAACAACAATTAAAAAAAAACAACTCTCTTCCTTGAACAATTATCAGAAAAGTTCTGTGACATTCAGGCAAATTCTCTAGTTTTCTTCTGTGACTTTCTATTTTTAAAAAGAGTACTTAGGAAAACAGCAAAAGAACCTAAAAACGTATAAGCTGTTCACTGAATTAACCAGTATTTCTGAGTAAGGACCAAGCTAAGCCCTAGAAGCAGGAAGAAACATTATAGGTCCCTGCTGTCAAGACAGCTACTTTCACCAAGCTGCTAAAGAACTGTCAAATATCCCATCCCAAAAAACAAAGTACAATAACAATTTCACATCAGTCACGTAATAACAATTCTAAATCAATGTACCAAAATTTGACACTACTTTTTTTCCTTTTTACAAGCAAGTTATAACCCTAACAATTAGGATAAACAGATGCAAAAAGAGATTTTAGCTTAGCATGTGGAAGTTAGTGAGATCGATGCCACCCACCATTCTTCCTCCCCTCTGTTTCCCTCAGATTTTAAGTACCTTGAGAGAGTTTCCTTTAGTTTATATATATCACCAGTGCTTGGCTATGTCTGGCTCAGAGTTGACACTCAATAAAGTATTTGTTATCCTAATATTCCTCCTCAGTGCTTACAACTGTAAATATCACAAACTACTTGTAATCCTTTTTTATTATAAACAGATAGAGTAGCAGTAGCATAACTAAATTAACTTGCTTTAAGAATTACTTTGAAACTAAAACATGAACTTCCACTCAGGTATAATGGATCAAGAACCTACTGGACAAACTCCTCCCTTATAGAAAACAACTATAAAACCTGGACAGACTCAAAAAGCAGCTACCTCAAAGAACAGTGAACAGAAGCAGATAGACTCTGATGTGAAGATCAGACTCTCCTAGTGTAGGGAAGTAGGAGAACAATATAACTAAGTTCCTGTCACTGAAGTTTTTAACTTGAAGCTAAATATGGTCTGTGCAGTCACCGTGGCAGTCAGAGAACCCACAGAAAAGCTGAAAAGTAGTCTTTTGGGGCTGGGGAACCAGAAAAGTGAAGCTGGAAAACCATGAACACTGAGGCGGGTGAAGAAAACCACCAAGAAGACTAGCAGAACTAGAAAGGAGACCCAAATTCTATCTGATCCGTTCTCTGACCAACCCCTGAAACATGCATGTGCAGGACAGACTGAAAGCAGCTCAGCTAAAGACAAAGATCTGAACTGCTACCAGAGCTGCTACCCAAGAAACAAAGTCCATAGTTGAAAGTCAGTTAAGAAAACTCTCTGCTAAAACAAAGGAAGCAATAACTTGTTGGAGAAAAATAGCAGAATGCAGAATCTCCACAACACAGTATTCATAATGGCCAAGATAAAATCCAAAATTACCAGAAATATAAAAAAAAAAAAAATGACAAAACAGAATACAGTCTTAGAAGAAAATCAATTGAGTACAGCTCCAGGATGAACAAGATACTAGAGCTAATAGACAAGGATTTCAAAACAACAACTACAACAATCCTCAATGAAATAAAATATGCTTATACATAACCTTAACATTTGTACCCCCATAATATGCTGAAAAAAAAATATGCTTTCAATGAATGAAAATCTCAGGGGAAAAACAAGAAATTATTAAAAATGATCAAATGGACATCCTAGAAGTGAAAAATACAATTTCTGAAATAGAAAATTAGCTGATAGACTTAAGAAACAAGTGGAAATGAAACAGGAAAGATTAAATAAACTTGAAAATAGATTAAAATTATCCAAGTAGGAGAATAGAGAGAGAAAAGATTTTTAAGAAATGAATAGAGGCTCAGGAACTCATTAGATGTTGCCAAACAATCCAACATATGTGCAAATGGAATACCAAAAGAGGAAAAAAATGCAGCTGAAATTTTATTTGAAGAAATAGTAGCTGAAAATTTCCCAAATCCAACGTGAGAGAAATTTTTGGACATAAAATGTTCAAAGAACACCAAGCCCAAGCAGAGGCACATCCTTGTCAAACAGACAAAAAGTTTGAAGAATATTTTTGTTGTATATAGAATTCTCAGTTTACAGTTCACAGACAAAAAGACAAAACTAAAACATAAGCACCAAGTTACTCTGGTAAATTTTATGAGACATAAAGATTAGCAAATCCTCTATTTAAAGTAGAAAGTATTCATTCTTTGAGTCAATCTAATTTGGAACTGTTATCTTAAGTCATAAAATATGCCTCATGCACACATCAAGAAAAGTTTCCATAATAAAAATCATTTCAAAAATCCATGTTTCATTCTAAAGTGTTAAAATTGTCATCATGGTGAAAGAATTACTATAAAGAACAAAAAACTATAATTTTGTGATATTTTCATGTTACTTCTGAATTTCTATTAAGTGCTGTTTTAATCTTTCATGTGAAATATTGTGAACCAAGTATGTATTTAATGGTTCAAAATTCTAAATATATTCCACAGATTCTATTTCCGGCGATGGAAAAGTATAATAGCTCCTATTTGATCAACCCTCTCATAGAAAATAACTATAAAATCTGAATGAAATATGAAACCTGAAGGAACAAAGGACAGTAGAAATTGGAAGGGATTCTACACATGGAAAAAATAAATGGTACTAGGAGAATTTCTGGTGTTACAAACGGCTTATCTCCCAAGGGCAGGCCCCAGTCAGAAACAATCCAGGTAAAACTCAGACAGAAACCCATAGCTCCATGGGCCTGAAGAAACAAAAGACAGTTCAGAGTGACCACAGCAGCTAGAAAGTGAGAGGAGAAATCACGGAGAGAAACACAAAGAAGTCCCTTTGTGTTGAACTTTGCCCACTCTCTGGCTGACCACTAAACTGTGCATGCAAGGACAGACTCTAAGCAGCCCACCTATGCCTAAAAGAAGTGAAAAAAGAATTCCAGCTGCTGTTCGCCACAGGAAGACAGAACTTAGAGTTGGAGTCCAATCAAGTTAACTGCCTGCTAAAACAAAAAACTCAACACTCTATGGAGGAACACAACAGAAACCAGAGTCTCTAGGATGTAAAATATACAGCTGTGGTCCCCAATCCCCAGGCCACAAACTGGTATCGGTCTGTGGCATTTTAGGGACGGAGTCACAGAACTCCGCTGCCCCCCTGCCACTCCACCCCCAGCTCCATCCATGGAAAAGTTGTCATCCACAAAACGTAAGAAGTAGGGGTGGGGGCCGTATAGCAGGAGGTGAGCGGCGGGCAAGCGAAGCTTCATCTCTATTTACAGCAGCTCTCCCCACCCCCCCACCCCAGTCTGTGGAAATTTTTATTTCAGGAAACCAGTCCCTGGTGCCAAAAAGGTTGGAGACCATTGATTTACAACATTCAGGACACATTCCCAAATTAGTAAACATATGACAAAACAGGAAAATGTGACAACACTCAAGAAAAAAGTCAATCAAGGAAGATCAACCCTGAGATGAATCAGATGTTGGGATTAGCAGAAAAAGATTTAAAGTAAACATTATAACTATGCCTAAAGAATATATGCTAGTAATGAAAGAAAAAAGGAAGGAAAAAGGAACAAAAGGGAAAGTTCAGCAGAGAAACAGACACTATAAATTTCCAAATGGAAATTCTATAAATAAAAAACATATCATTTTAAATTTTAAAATTTACTAATGTGCTCAAAAGCAGATTGGAAATGACACAGGACTCAGTGAAGACAGATAAACAGAAATTATTCAATTTCACAAACACATAAAAAAGATACTCCCTATTCCCACTCTTCCACAAAAGTGAACAAAGGCTCAGTAACTTACAGTGCAATATCAAAAGGTTTAACAAGTGTAATTGGAATCCCAGAAGGCAAGGAGTAAAAAGGTGCAGAAAAAAACATCTGATCACATAATGACCAAAATTTTTCTAACTTTAGTAAAAGACATAAATCTACAAATCTGTAAGTGCGGTAAACATCAGAAAGGATAAATAAAATAAAATAAACCTAGATATAACACATTCAATCTTCAGAAAACCAAATATTTAATATAACAAGGAAATTTTGATGGCAGCTAGAGAAAAACAACACATGATATACAGGGAAACAAAAATACAAAGGAGGGCTGACTTCTCATCAGAAACAAGGGAGGGAGGTCAGGAGACAGCAGAATGATATCTTTAAAGTGCTGAAAGGAAAAAAGAACTATGAATCCAGAATTTGCATTTGGCAAAAATATCCTTCAAGAATAAAAGTAAAATAAAATCATTTTTATATAATGACACTGAGATACTCAATCACCAGCAGATGTATGCTAAAGCAGGAGTTGGCAAACTTTTTCTGAATAAGGCCAAAGACTAAATATTTTAGGCTTTGCAGTCTCTGTCACAACTACACACTACTGCTGTTATAGCGTAAAAGCATCCATAGAAAACACATAAATAAATAAGCAAAGCAAATGAGTATTCTAATAACACTTTATTTACAAAAACAGGTGGTGGATCACATTTGGCCCATTGGCTACTGTAGTTTGCTGACCCCTAGGCTAAAGGAAATTCTACAGCTGAAGGAAAATGATACCATCACATAGAAAACTAGATCTTTAAGAAGGAAGGATGAGATGCAGATATACTATATAGTTGGACAAATATAAACAACTGTATTTCCCTTTTAACTTCCATAACATACATAAGACTGTTAAGAGCAAAAACACTGTATTGTAGCATTTATAACATATGTAGATATGACAACTGTAGCATAAAAGATTCAAGTTCTTACATTTTACATAAAATAGAACAATATGAACTTTAAGTGTAAGAGAAAAATTAAGGATGTATATAGTGACACCAAAACAACCTCTAAGAAATAAAATACTGCAAAAAGGAAGTTAAGACCCAAAAGAAAAATTAAAATTAAAATTTTTAAATTTATTTTACTAATACATAAAAGTTTTATATATTTTCAGGGTACATGTGATATTTTGATAGATTCATATAATGTATAATGATCAAATCAGTATAACTGTGATATCCGTCACCTTAAACATTTATCTTTTCGTTGGCAACATTCGAATTATTCTCTTCTAGCTATTTTGAAATCTATAACAGGTTATTGTTTACGATAGTCACCTTAATGAATTGTCGAACGCTAGGTCTTTGTTTCTTCTATGTAATTGTGTTTCTGTACCCATTAATCGGCCTCACTTCATCCCCTTCTCCCTTCTATCCTTCCTGGCCTCTGATAACCAAAATTCATTCAGTCATAAAAAAGAATAAAATCCTATCATTTTCAGCAACATGGATAGAACAGGAGGTTATTATGTTAAGTAAAATGAAATTTTTTAAATACACTGATTACCTCTGAAGAAAAATGAAATTGTTTAAGGAATTCAATTACCCCAAGAGAAGGCAAAAATGAAAGACAGAACAAAAAACGGAAGAGCAAACAGAAAACAGTAGAATGGTAGACCTAAATCCAACCAGACCAATAATTAATAGACAAACTTTAAATATAACAACACAGATAGGCTGACACTAAAAAGACTGAAAAAGATATACCATGCAAACCATAAGAAAGCTAGTGTGTCATATTAATTTTAAATAAAGTAGACATCAAGACAAAGAGCATTACTAGTGATAAAGAAAGACATTTCACAATGATACGAAGGCTAGTTCATCAGGAAAATGTAACATTCATAAATGTTTTAATAACAAAGCTTCAAAATTCATGATGCAAAAATTGACAAAATTGAAGGAAGAATCAGATGTTTCTCAATAGCTACAATAATAGCTAGAGATTTTAACAGTTCTCTCTCAGCAATTGATAGAAACACTAAACAAACAAACAAAAAAATCAGTACGTAGAAGATCTGAATAACACTATTAACCACCCTGACCTAAATAATATTTATAGAACGCTACTCCACCTGCAAAATATGCATTCTCTTAAAGTATACACTTAGTACATTCCCCATGATAGACTGTAAGATGAGCCATAAAACAAGCCCCAAATTTCAAAGGATTGAAATCTTACAGAATATGTTCTCTAAGTTTAATGGAATTCAATTAAAGACCAGTAAGTTTCTAATTTCTATTTTAAAATTTAACAATGCACTTCTACATAATCCATAGGTCAAAGAAGAAATCATCGTGATGTACGACATTAATTCTTTTCATTTTTTTATAGAGATGGGGTTCTGCCATGTTGCCTAGGCTGGTCTGAAACTTCTGGCCTCAAGTGATCTTTTCTCCAACCCCCGCCTTGGCCTCTCAAAGTGCTGGGATTACAGGTGTGAGCCATCGCACCTGGCTGACATTAATATTTTTACATGCTTGTCTCCTTTACTAAACTATGACAGCCTAATCAATAGAACCATACTAGATATTACAGATTATTATTTTTTTTTTACTTTCTTTTTTTTTTTCTTTT